>BOPP01000054.1:2557752-2678814 GCA_017312745.1 Gryllus bimaculatus
CCAACAAACCCAGAGCGCGATTTTCTACCGCGCGCACATACACGTGCTCAACACAACCAACCCTTCTCTCTCTCTCCCTCCCTACCTCCCTCTCTCCCTACCTCCCTCCCTCTCCCTCCCTCTCCGCCTGCCTCTCTGCCTGCCTCTCTCTCTCTGCCCCTCTCTCTCTGCCTCTCTCTCTCTCTGCCTCTCTCCCTCTCTCTCCCCATCTCTGCCTCTCTCCCTCTCTCTCCCCCTCTCTGCCTCTCTCCCTCTCTCTCTTTTTTTTAGCAATACCAGACGAATGCCTATGCAGTTCCTTACCAAACGGGCCATGGACCGCGCGCGATCTTTCCTTGCCTTTCCTCGTCCTAACCTCACCCCTTACTTATACCCCCTTCAATGCACTGTCGGGAGCTAAGAGCGTGTCTCGGCTGAGGAGGTGCCCTGCTGGTGGGAGATACCTGTTGGGGAAATCCCGCAAGCTGACGTGTAGGTCGGCGCCGGATCTCGCCGTCCAGCGGAAGGCGCTTTCTGCAACCACTCGAGGAAGCAACAAGCACTAATCTTAAGGGACTAGTGATCTTATCAGTTGACGCAGCCGGTAACGAATCAATCAATATATTCTCAAAACAACACTCCCAATACCCTACCGTCTCCCCCAAACACGAGCGGGAAATTTGAAACTACAAACACGCACGTCACAACCGACCTTTTTTCGTTCCGCAGAACTTCGACAGGCGAATATTTTCGAGTGTATTTCTTAAAACAACACTAACTATTCCCTACGTATCACCTCACCCCTGAAAATAAATCACGAGGGCACAATTTTCAAACATTAGCACGCACGTCACAACTAACCTCTTGTTTCCGCAAAATTTTTCTGGACCGAGCTAATATTTTCGGGTGAATTTCCTAAACTACTCCCAGCTTTCCAACACCCCCACTCGCCAACACTCGTTCCCAGGCGTTCAAGTGCACAGTTTTCAAGCAAAAACACACACCTTACTACTGTGTTCTTGTGTGTCTGTGTTCGCACAGGTACACGCATAAGACGAACGCAATGTGTTCATCTCAAGAATGTTTTCCCTAATTCGTTTACGAATTTGTTTATTAAAAAATAATAAAAGAAAGAGCTTAGGGGTAGTCTATAAATAACGTAACGTTAATGAGAGGGGGTTTGAGGCAGTGTTATACTACATTACATAGGGGAAAGGGTATTAGTGTTACGTAACATATTTATTTTTTACCGTTTTCAATACTTTCTGAAATAATTCCTTTCTTTGACTCGTGTACTAAAGCTTTAAAATATAATCAATTCATTTGTTACAAACACAAAAATTAACAATATTAGTTGTACATTTTTACAATAAATGGATATATTTTTTTCATCAATTTTTTATAGAATCTGTAAGACTACGAAGGAAATATTCAAGAATGATACGTAGTATATTCTAGAATCCGTTTAAATTGGCTCAATAGAGGCGCTCATGCGTGTACCACGCGTGTGTACTAATGCCATGGCTTGTGATCAAACATTTCCTCGCCTATTCGTCCTTGTTTCACTCACAACTTGTTCCAATCTTATTGTTAGGTGCAGTCAACGTCGCCTACCAATTCTACTTTAATTATCAATAATTTTTAATACATAACACATGTACTAAAATAAATGTTGGGGTATAATTTATTTTCATTTCTTGCATTTACAAAGGATTGAAAGCATCACGTAATTATTTAGGGAGGTTCCAATGCGCGTTTCAGGGGAGAGGACGTATTCAAAACACTCCAAATTTGTGTTAAGTACTTTATGGACGACCCCTTACCTACAAGATTTCTAACAGATTGGTTTATGTCGACTGTCCTCTATTTCGCAATCTATTCCATGTAGTTTGAAGACCTTATGCAAGTAGTCCGGTGTTTATGTGCATTCCATGTGGTTTAGTGAAGAAAAACATCTTTTCCGTTGGTGCGACGTGGTTTTTAAGAAAAAAGAACGAAAAAAAATGAGAAAATGTTCTGTGCTTTTAACTGCGTGGTTGCGGAAAAGAATGTGCCTGTCCGGCGTCACTTCTGAAGAACTTGTTTCATCGCTGAAGACATCGTCTTCGTTTTCGCGGCCCGTTTTGCTTTAATTCGTTTTAAGAAGAGGCCGTTTTGCTTTAATTCGTTTCAAGAAGAGGCCGTTTTGCTGCGGTTTTTCCACGGACGAATTTTCGACGAAGCACGCAATTTTCGTCAGAACCTGTTTGATCGGAGAAATTTCTTTACTGTGACTATTCGTACAGGAGATAAGAATAAAAAAGAGTGTATAATAACGCAGATACAAAAGGCTTCTACCACAGACATATTCACTCGTCATTCATCACCACTTATTCCGAAAGCGAGTTTGAAACTTTCACATTGAAGATTATATCTACGCACGGATTTTGTTCTGTGATAAAAAAATTAAAACATTACTCATTAATAAATCATTCATAAAGCTTGTTTGGACTTATTACACACAGCTTTGGGACACCAGTAGCAAATCCAATACTCAAATCATTCAAATATTTCAATCCAAATTATTTAGAAACTTACCAATGACCCCTAGTATGTTCGAAAAGATGTTATTAACTTTGATTTTAATATGCCAACGGTTATTGAAAAAATAAGAAAATAGTTGTAAATGAATTCAAAAAAATAGAATGCAATACAGACACTTAAGTCACAAATGTGTTAGATAACAGTTTGGAAATACGAACAGAATTCAATCCTTTAAATTTGTATCTTAGGTTTTGAAGTGTGTAATCAATTGTATTAATGGAAAGATAGTAATGAATATATTCTTCAATAAATGCTAAATATCTCGTCAACAACTTATTGTTCGTATGTATGAACAGATTGTAGACAAACGTTTAATTTTAAAAAAAAGTTAAAAAATAAGAAAGAGAGAAAGAAAGAAAGAGAGAAAGAAAGAAAGAAAGAAAGAAAGAAAGAAAGAAAGAAAGAAAGAAAGAAAGAAAGAAAGAACAAAAAGTTGGGCGCATAATCGGCGACGTTGTTGATAAATTTGGTTTAGTAGCGATTTGGGGCGTGCTCTAGTGGTGACATTTTTGTAAACAACATAGTTTGTTTTCCTCTTGTTAACTTTTCATACGTAAGCAAACTTGGCTGAGACGTCTGTCAAGTTATAACTCGCGCACCTCAGTCGTGCTTAAATAGTACACGTTGTTCTGAACTGCACAATCTAACTCTGCGTACAAAAAATTGCGCTGCGACTTCCCTTCAATGGTACCGCCAGGTCTGGTTACTTATGTCTCCGCCACATTGTTCTTTATGCGGACATTTCAAATTTTATAATATTAATATTGATATAGGAAAAACAAACATGTAAGTTACACGTGCAGTCGTCGGGGACTTCCAGCATTCAAGCAACGCCTAATTTGCTGAGATAAGATTGAGTAGATAGAAAGTAGAAGGTATTTTGTTAGGTGTATCAACGTGAAACACATTACAACACACGTTCATAATGGAGCCGTCATTTGCCGCATTTGATTGTGAAATCCGGAAAATTCTGTTAGGTACGTCTTTTTATCGCCTTTATACTCACACACTGTAAGTTCCGCCTATTAGCGTGAAACAGATAACAGCGCTCGTTAATAAGTTTATCTTGACTAGTGGAAACCCGCGCGATTAAATCGCGGGAGCTTAAAGCGGATTTCAATTTTAGTCGCTCGGGTATTTGTCATAAGTAATGCCACACGTGCTATGGAAATTGTTGATAAATCCACGACACGGGAAATTGAGAAGGCGATTTATGCGAGAATTTCGAAAGAACGAGTGGTATTTAACAGGGCTATTCCACGAGTGAAATTATGTCCAACAGAGTTCCACAATGAGCCAAATATTGAAACTAACTGAGAGCTATGTTAAAATTAAAGAGGTTTATTGGACATCGACATGGCGATCAATGTACCTTTAATTTAAATATAACTGAAAACATTGTATGATTTGTTTCGATCACCATGCGTAACATAAATGTTGTAACTAGTGGTCCTACAACAGCACATTTCCTCGCAATATTTCTAAAAATATTTCAAATTTGCAATTTTAAAAAATTCAGAGTTGAACGAAAATGAGACATGAACCATTCTTTTAAGCATCCTTTGCTCTAGTCGTAGGAAAAAAATTGATGAAAATTGAAGCGATTATTGAGAATTATTTTTATAATTCACATTAATTTCATGCAGAGATTACGAAAAAGCTAGTTTTTTTTAAAAAAATACATACATTACCTTTTTTACGATCAAATTTTTAGAACAGATTTCATTTAAGACAAAAATCAATGTATTCATTATTCTACTTTTGAAATGTTAACTTTTTGCAATTTTCAAAAATATCGGGAGTTCACAAAAAAATGAGACCGGCACCAATTTTTATACCTCTCTTTGAAACATACGAGAAAATTTAAAAAGAAATTGGAGACGTTGAAGAGAAAAAAATGTTTAAAAATTCGAAGTAAAAATAGCTCAAGTACCACAAGAGATATTGTAGTGAACGTAGGTTTATCGAGTTGTTCGATTTCACGTTAGTCAGCAAGTTAAAACAAAAATACCTACAATTTTGTAAATTTTTTATTAATGATAATTGCATTTCGATAAATAAATGCGAGATTAAGCAACATTTAGGTATTTAAAAACAAAATAGGCATTTACTAGTAAAAAGGACTTTTTAGGTACACACAAAATTCGCCTATATTGTTCCTAAATAACTCCAAATGAATAAGGTTTGGATTTGGTTAAATTTTTCCTTTAAAGGAAAAAAATAACCAAATACGAAAATGGGGGAAAACGCAGCTTAGTTATCATTGTAAATGTTATCATTCGGCTAATATGATAATTATTAAGATGTCCCGCCCGGTCTAATATTAACAGAAAGAAAACTGTAGTTTATTGTCATCAGAATTCGTTTTATTTGTTTCATTATATTAATACACATTTCAATTATGCACACAAAATTCTGAGCCCACTGTCCGGACAATTGTCGCGGAAGACAAGCAATTGTTATTCACAGTTCCTGTGAAGAAATCCTACTCACTCCATCGAATACAACCGAAACCATCACCAAACACACCACCGAAATAAAAATTCGAGAACGCTTGGCTGTGGATGAAAATATCACTACATCTGCTGGATTGACAGAAGACGGCATAATAATATTAGATATTATGTAAAAACGCGACAACCTCAAACAACGACTGAAATGAGAAAGGCATTAGAAATATTGCGAAATATATGGTGTTCAACTCAGGTCAATTGATTTCCATACATTATGAGTTCGAAATTTGCATTAATGGAATCTACGAAGAAAACCACAGTCGACTTCTTTCTTTTGATAACCTTCTAATTAGAATGTTTCGTGTCATCAATCGCTTAATGTTTTCGATAATTAACCGAGGTGATAAAATGCGGCGTCCACTGTAAAGGATGTGCCTACAAACAATTGGTTGCGAAATGCGTGCTGGCGTGCGTCACGTGGTCGCGAGGCGAGGTGCCCGCCCTGTCGCGAGGCTCCTCAGGGAACAGGTGCAGCGGTGGCCGTGGCGGCGGCGGCGGCGGCGGCAGGTGACCTGCTCTGTAGCACGCACTTTCACCGCTACGCGGACACGCTTTGGCACGGAGCACGCGGCTGAACAACGCGGCGGACGCACTGCACCGTTACCCCGCCAGGCGACTCGGTTCACGACACACACTGCAGAGGCGGCATCAACGGCGATGTTTTGAAAACTTCGATGTATTAACACCGATGTTTATTTATCATCAATGTTTTGTGATGGACGATTTATTTTCTTTTCCGATATATTGTTTCTGAATGGAAAAATTCCGTTATAACATTAATATAAAAGTAAAAAACTCGGAATAACCGATAGTAACACTGTCATTCATATGTGGGAACCAAAGGAATGATATTTGCACCAACGGAATGATATTTGCACCAAAGGAATGATATTTGCACTATTTTCATCGACCACTCTCTCGCTAGAGATGACCTTCAAGCCCTTTAATTTCCACTTCTTCATATTCATTTCGCACATTGAGATATGTTATAGGTTACTAATCTAGTATAAAAACATCATTGTTTCCCATCACCGATTTTTCCTATCATCGACGTTTTGTTATCGATGTAACATCACTAATACACACGCGGAGACATCACCACCTTTCGGTGTCTCGTCGTGACGTTGTAAATAATCGTGGTGCCTTGACAGCGAGATGGTGTCAACAACGCCATATGCAAACTCCACCACGGAGTACAGATAAGTTCGTAATATTTACCTAGCAGCATTTTCGTCACTACATTTCCGAGATGACTTTCGAGCTGTTGGATGACGTGAAAACTTTAAGGGCGGACGCAACACGGATTACAAAATCTACACCCGAACGTGGGAGTTTCCTTGGTTAAATTCGTATTGAAAAAATTCGTTTGTGATGATTGCATTCAGGACACGAGCATTACCACAGCATACAGTTAAAAAGCAACGTATCTAGACATACAGTGACTAAGACGGGTGAACATGTAAACAAACTACACGTTAGTGACACATTAACATTACGCATTAACAGACCTAGATCCAGATAACGGAATACGGCCTACAACAGATCTCCACATCACCAATGCGATTCCTTGAATTCATCAGGGGAAAGTCGGCACGCAACCAACATAAACACCCCACTCCCAGGTGAAGCTGGTTGCGAAACGACTGTAAAACAAAACAAAACAGTGCGGTGCGAAAGCATGAGGCAACAAACACCCACCGAGAAATGCCGTGCGGTGGCCGCTGGCGGGCGGTGTCGGCGCGGTGGTTGGTGCTGGCTGGTGCCCGCTGGTGTCGCCGCGACGCGAGCCCTCGGCGAGGCGGTCGCAACCGGGACTGGCAGGCCAGCAGGACGTCCTTCCATCGCGAGGTGGAGCCCCCTTCCCCACCTCAGCCGCCGCCTCGGCCTCGCCGCCGCCGGTGCGCCCATCGACCGCTTGGCGGCGCTGCGGTCGGCCGGCGCTCGAAGGCTCCTCCGGATGCGGGCGGAAGGGGGAAGGGGGAGATGGCACTCCCTGATTGTTGCCGCGGACCTGTGCGTGCATTCAGAGTCAAAATTGAAAGTAGAGTACGGAAAAATATGTAATTTGAACAGGCAAAATACGTACATTAATAAGTAAGAAAAAATATAAAATATTGTAAGAAATATGTATTCTAAACAACCTGTTCTAATTCTAAACAACGTGTAACAAGTATTGTATTTCAGCTTCTGGGTCAATGATCCCCATCTCGATCAGCTTTTACGTCCTGTTTTCCTGATCCTCTGAGCAAATGCTGAGATAGTCCCTTGTTTTGCTTCTGGACGTAAATGTAACTTCATTATCTGTGCACATCTTCTAGAGAAGGGGTTATCAAACTTTTTTCGTCTCGTTTGACCTGAATAAAATTTCCAGCGACTCCCCTGGTAACAAGTTTCAATTATAAGGGTTAATGCAGGGACACTAAAGATTCAACACTAGGGAGTAAGTGATATACGTTACAAATAACATATACTATGATAGTACAACATTTTTTTGTTGACATAAATGATGTGAAGATTAAAGTAAATCAAATGTAAAGATCAGTTTTAATAATAACCGCGACGCCCCTGGGAGCCGCGACGCACAGTTTGAAAACCCCTGTTCTAGAGTTCAATGGGAAATATAGTTATTCAAGTTATTATTTTCCATGTTGTCGTCACATGAAGTATATTCCTTATAAAGATTTGATGAGGAACAAGAACCCAAATCTCTAATCGATTTTTTATTGAAAATTGATTTTAAAACATCGGAGCGAATATTTTGTTAACAATTCTTGCCAAAAACACTCTTTTCTTTCTGTATTCAGAACTCAACGTGCATTTGGCTTAGAGTAGGGGTCCCAGAATTAAGAAAACGTGCACAGAATACACTTCCCGTAGCAAGTCACAAGCAATTTTTAACTCTTTTTGATATATTTGATTAAAATAAATAAAATAATACATGTAAAACAAGATATATTACGTAATATCAAAACACAGTAATTTGTAGGACATTTACAAACAAAATAAATTTACACTATTTGAAATTATTAAATCAATTTTAAAAACAAGTATTCCTTTCTTACTGGATTAATTTTTAAGAGTTCATTTTTATCTTTGAGAGCATCGTACTAACGTAGGACCTCAATGACCTGCAAACAACCGCTATTGTATTTAATTGGCTGTCCGGGTGACTGACCTTCCTCTGGGCGTAATGCGTAAGGAAGGTCACAGAATGGCGACCGCAACGTCGGCACCTTTGCCATGGACGCGGCGTCGCCCGGACAACCAATTAAATACTAACTCCGGCCGCGGACGCCAACGCTCTCAACCGCTATAGTGGTGTCTACGCGAAGCTACATATTCGCGACAACCAATATCTCTCGTGTGTTCGGAGTAGAGATCAAGGGACAGGATTTCCGTGTCAGTGGCTTAGCGTGGGTGTCTGCCACCCGGGGTGGAAGAAAATATTATTTTAATTGAAAAGACTAAAATAAACAGTAACTCTAAGGAAAGTTTCAACAAGAAAAATCACCATTATTGTGTATAGTACAGGTTACAAATATAAAAGGTAGAGTACCACTGTTTTACAATACAATACTCACATTTATTACAAAAAGTCTTACACATATGCCTTTTACATTGGTAAACAGATACGAAGCACTCTTATGATCAGGGCTCGGATGCTGATGATATGTCATCTTTTCATTGGTGCCTTCTAGGCGTAGCTACGTTGTAAAAGAATGTTTATCATGACATATAGGTGATAGAAATGTATAGTTGTTGGGTCTTTTTTTGTCATATTTTTACCATTTTTCATTTTTTTTAACATGTGTCATTTTTATGCATTTTATTTCTCTTTCGTGTTTTTGGTTAGTGGAATGTTTCCTGAATTCACAGTGACACTAAAACAAAGTTTCTATTGTATCATCAACTCATGAAATTCTCTTCTGCAGTGGACCCTATTTTTCGAAATTTCAAAATTACCCTATCTTCGGTAACTTCCTTTACCTTTCAAAACTGACGATTGGAAGATCGGAGCGAAGGATTACGTTGTAAACCTCTCCCTAGAACAGGCACAATCGGCCAAATATGCATAATATTGCAATACCATGATACTATACATAGCATCCAAACTTAAACAAATGTCAAGAAATTTTACCTCTACCCTCAAGCAACGAACAAAAATATGCAAAATCAAAGAAATCCGCTCCCTAATTATAATAATGTATACAAGGGTAGTAAAATTTTCTAAATAAAATAATTTTGTGTACAACCTGTTCAAACAATTGTGCTTGCTACAAAGTGCTGAAGTACCATCACCGTATTTTCGAAACAACGTTTGTTTTTGTTTTATATAAATTCTACTACAGGTAAAGGTCCCAATGCATAACTAATACAAAAAGTTAAGTGCCCTTATTCATCGAAGCCGGAACCACATGGATACTACGCATAAAAGTATATAAGTAATGTTTCAATGTAGACTTTTATTCAACTTAATTTTAATTAATTTACGTGAAGTGCTTACATTTTATTATGTATTAGTGTTCTGAATTTTGGACATTACATTTCTGTCATTCGATGGGTTGCAACCTCCAGTTCGTTGGGGCACCAGCCGCCACTACGGGTGTCTGCTGGAAATCTGAGCCGCATTCTTATCAGAGGCGAGGCTGCTGTTGCTGCAGGCGGTTGCGCCAACTCGTGAACACGCCTTCCACCGGCAGATGAATCTGGAGCAAGCGGTTAGTAAAGCGACGAATCGATACTTTCATCCTATGTTTGAATGAGGATCGTTCTAAGGGGACATCCATGAATTACGTGGGGCCTTTAGGGGGGGGGGGTGTCAAGGCGAATCTCACCTAATGCACTTGGATAAGAGGTGTCTCCGCAAATATTACGTAATATTTCGCTGAAAACAGTGCTAAATTACGAGAAAACTGACACAAGTGAAGTAAAGATGTTTCTATATTAAGATATGGCTAAAATCTTGCACAATAATTTTTATCGCGGTTATGTGAATGGTACAATGAGTAGCATGTATACTGAGAAAAAGTACCAAAATTTTTATTATGAATGAGATAAATCTCATTACCTGTTTATCTACCCTGTTTATTACCTGCAAATAATCCACTACAATGGTGTCAAAGGCCTCTTTTAATTTATTCTGTGCTCCGTCCTCAGATTTGTACGGGCTCGTTTCCCAGGAATTCCGTCGCAGAGGAGATGCGACTTCGCGTGGGATCACTGAGTCTCTCTTTTCGTTACTGTTCCTTGCGTAATTACGTTCATGAAAATGTACAAATGCAAATTGGTAAAAACGTTATGTTGTGCGTGTGCCTTGTCTTAATATTATTGTATTTAATTCGTTTTGTTTTGTGTGTGCTATTGCCAGTGCTGGCGGTAGGCATGGTCAGACCGTGCTGTCGCCCGGGGCCCCGTAAGCCAAGGGGTCCGAGAATGGGGAAAAATAATAAAAAAATTGAAAAAGAAATTGGAGCTAGAGGAAATTGTTATAGTAATTTTGTAAGTCGCAGTACAGTAGCCTGATTTTTCATAAAATTTTCAATTAATTTTTTACCTTAAATAGTTCATTACAGTCATTATTTATAAGGTAGGACTCTATGAAATGAATCAAATAGATTCTAGTGAAATTCCCATTTATTATTTCATGTATTTAACGAGTGATCTTATTAAACAATAACTAAACACAGAAATTTTTTAGTGTTTTAAGCACACAGTGCAAACTGTATTATTGGTTCACTAAATATTTTTATTAAAATCATTATTTAAAATATTGTCCCCAAATTGTTTCTAGTTTAAACGTTGTAATTTTTTATATTTGTTGAAATATAATAACTCGTATAGTTTCTTGATACAATTTTCGCATTTTTAATTCTTTTTAGGAAGGGTGCTATGCTATACCAAAATTCTCTAGCTTCGGCTCTGGCTGCAGCTATATTTATAGGGTAAGCTATTTGGCACTAAGAAATGTCCACGAACCACTGTGAGCAAACAGTTTCTTTGCATTGTCATTAGAAATGTCTCAACATGTTTGACTATTGTTCTCATAAAACAGATTGCAAATTAAAATATATTAAAAAAAAATATTTTCCTTGCCATGTAGTTTACAGCAGTTGACGATCAAGACAGTCAATAAGCGGTTTTACTTCTAATCACAAGCTTGGGTGAATGATATTCAGAGTATTTCACTGATAGTAGTTTTCCATTAAACTATGTTTGATATTTACGTCAGTAAACCCACGCGTAGTTCCTTAGCAACCAACCATCTAAGCAACGCTCTAAGAGCACGTCCATGGCAACGGCCGTTAAAATGTTGGAGTCCATTAAAAATATTTTAGCGGACTCTCGGCTTCATATTTTACCAGTACATAAATCTTTGGATAAATATGTCCCTTTTGTCCCACTTGACCTTTGTCTTTTTGTCCCATTTCGTACATTTTGTCCCCAATGTCTCATTTGTCCTCTTTTTTCGTTTGCCCCTTGGCTCATTTTGTCCCCTTGTTCCGTTTTCCCTTGTTCGATTTGTCCTGACGTCCATTTTGTCCCCATTGCCCAAATTTATCTACTTGTCCCATTTTATTTTAAATACACAAATCACTTAATTATACACTAAGGTCAGTAGTAGCTGATGTGGTCACACGAAAATCTTTAGTTTTCTTTGTTGCGTTCAAGGAGATATGAACACTTGACCACTGACTCACATTTAGCACTAGTGCTGAAAATTAAAACTTTAGCCCTCTGCGCTGCTGTGCATGCACCATCATCAGAGGTTACACCTGGATTTTCAAAAATGTATTTCAGATAATTCTTCGTTCAATTACTTAGTCTTGCAGTTATTATTTGGCAGTATTATATTTTTTTTTCTAACTGTTTATGACGATACAAACATTTTAAAAATGATATACATTGCGAGTAAATTAAACAATCGCCGAAAATAGAGACGCATCTAGTAATTCTGTTCCAGAACTCGAACATGACGAGTTTTCATTTATAAACTACGATAGACCCATTGAAATTCAAGATTAAATTTGTCTTGTGGCGGTACTGCCCAAAATGTCGGTAACATATTTGCGCTGCTTGTAGTTCGCAGATCCCCAGAAACTGGTGTCAAAACGCGGACACACAATCGTTGAGAAATTGTTTCAAAGTTACACTTTGGCGGCTAGCCGGCCATTGAACGCCGCCTGCAATCTTATCTCGCGCATGGAAGTTTTAATGAAGGTGTCCGGCAGCCGTGCTTTTAGTGATACGCGGCGACAAGCCCAAGTGCTTCCCGAAGCACGGAAAAAAGAAGGCCCGCGGCCCGGGGCTTCCCGAGGCACTAACGCCCCAATTGCGTGAGCGCGTTAGATCCCGCGCCGCAGATATGGACAGCAGCTGACAGTCGCGCGCCTCTCCCTTTGCCGCGTTTGTGGGGAGAAATGAACACACACACACATATACACTCTCGCACACACACACACACTCGCACAAACTCCCACACTCTCACACATTCACACATATTCTCTCTCTCACACACACACACCCTCTCTTACACACACTCACAGATATTCTCTCTCTTTCTCTCTCTCTCGCTCTCTCTCTCTCTCTCTCTCTCTCTCACACACACACACACTTTCTTTGCTCTCTCTCCCTACACTCCCTCTTTCTCTTCTCTCCCTCCCTCCTGCTCACTCTCTCTTCTTGTTCTCTCTTTCCCTCCTTTCTCTACTTCTTTGCTATCTCTCCCTCCATTCCCCCTCTCGCTCCTTTCCTTTTATTTCTCTCCCTCCATTCCCTCTCTTTCCTTCCATTTTCTCTCTCTCCATCCCTTGCTCTTTCTCCCTCCGCAATCTCTCTCTTCCTAGCTTGCTTTCCCCCTTCTTTCTATCTCTGTCTCCCTCCCTTGCTCTCCCTTCCTCCGTTCTCTCTGCCATTCCCTTCTTGCTACCTCTGCCTTCCTCTCTGTCTCTGCCTCTCTCTGTCTCTCTCTCTCTCTCTCTCTCTCTCTCTCTCTCTCTCCCTGCCTCTCTTCTCTTTCTCTTTCCTTTGCTCTCTCTTGCCCTAGCTCTACCTTCCTTGCCCGCCCCTCCTTTCTCTTGGACCCAAAGGCCAAATTAATATATACTGACCCTGAATAAGATCAAAATATGACTTCGAAAAAAATGCATCGTACTTATACAAATACATTTATAAGATTAGCAGACAATGTAACGTAACGTGCGATGTGAGAAAATTTCAACGTAGCATAGCGATCACATCGTCAAGCAGATTCAGTTCCTTACGGCAAAAGAAGATTAACGATTTTGCAAGATCCTCTAATTGCAAGTGAAAATTACTTATACATAACCATGTGATGTATACCGTAGTTACCAGTGCAATAACCGTTTCATTTGGACAACTTGTGTTTCAAATATTCGTTGCTCAGTTCTATGGTAGTTATAATCTACTTTCTTTACACTACAAATTAGCACATTATTTATTTTGTTTATTTTTCTTCCATCCCGAATTTTGTGCGGATTATCCGAAATTTCGGATCAGCGGGGTTCGGATTAGCAAGGTTCTACTGTACTTTTAGATATAGAACATATTAGACTTGGATCGTCTATCTAGCTAGTGTGGAAAATCCGGCAGCTGTCGGAAGTGGAACCGTAGGACCTCCCGGTCGGAGGCACTGCAGTGATGGTGTCCTGAGCCACCTACGTCGGTTTGTACAAGATTAGGTTCGATAAGAAGTAAATGAACTCAAGGCGCCTTTCTTGGTTTCCAAGAGCCCCTTGAGGCTCGGGGGTCCCGAAGCGATGAAACCTTGCCTCCCCCCCCCCGCCCTTGGTGGCTCTGCTGACCGCCCGCCCCAAGAACCCGACGACTTTCCGAAACCACGATGCCCGGACCGTCCGCACTAGGAATAAGAAATTCCAAAGCATTCCCCCAAACGCGACGCTTCTGTTAAACTTTCATTTTCGAACTTAAAAAAATAAATATATATAATAATAGATAATAGTAATAATAATAATAATAATAATAATAATAATAATAATAATATTAATAATATTATAATAAGTAATAAACGATTCATAAAATAATGAATAATGTTAAAATCATGCAGGTACACTACATAACATTTCAATGAATCAGGTCAATTTTGACCATTAATGATTTTAAAATCCTAATAATATTATATACATTTATTAGAACTGCAGATTGGGTATGACCCGGTGGCAGTTAAATGACAATAATTAAAAAATTACCACACTTCTTACTTACATTATATAATGAGAATAATAATAATAGATACATAATATAATAATAATAAGATAATACCGTACAATGCAGTACGAGGACGAAAAGCAGCATTGAAAAGTGCACTGATCACGTTCACCGCACTTCACTTCACTCTCACTACACTACATTTTTTGCTTTGAATTACACTGCCAGCACTCAAACACTTCACCCGCACACACAGCACATTACTCATTTATATCTGTTACTGTCATATGTTCTAATTTTGTTTCTAAAACCTCGACACTGGGAGGAAAGCTTTTGAAAAGCTGCTTGAAGGTGAACTGCTTTCCAATCTCTAATGTTTTTGTTAAAAAAGGGAAAACTTTCACCAAGATCTGAATTTTGTTTCTAGTCGAATTTTGTAGGGTGTGGATGTTCGCGGGCCGAATAATTTGTTTTCTAGTCTAATTCGAAATTTCCCTCCAAGCTTGTTGGCCTACGTACGATTTTATGAAGAGAGCGCAAAGCCTCGCCTTTGTTCGTTCTCGTTTCTAGAGGTTCCATTACTTTTTTTGTGCGTGTATACTTTCTATATGTAAAGTATTCGCTTTCTTGTATTCTATCTAGATTTTTCCGCGGTGCGCCTTTCTGTATGGATCCCAACACGCAACCCCGTATTCCATGAAAGGCGAACCAGCGTAAGATATGCTAATTCTTTGCGTTTGCAGAACTTTTCTTTAGTATTCGCATTACAAATGCAAAGACTTCCACGTTTTTCTTACTGTCTGATTTATATGCATCTCTCACCCTAATTTACTATCTAGATTAATGCCTAAATACTTGCATGATTAGACTCTGGGATGATAACCTCACCTAAACGATAGTCTGGTTCCTCATAATTCTCGTCCCCGCCCGAACGTTATTGTTTTGTTTTAGATCCATTAATTCCCATGTCGTTTTTTTTTTCAGTCCAATCAGGTAAATGTTCTAAATCCTGCTGTAATACTTGTTCGTCAGCGCTATCTTTGATTTTTCGGTATATAACACAATCGTCTGCAAATAAACGCACCTTTGATTGTATGTTCACATGTAGATCGTTCACATACGGTAAGAAGAGTAGTGGCCCTTAACACACTTCCCTGTGGAACCCCTGAAGTAACATTCCCCGTAGTCGCAAACTGATTGCCAATTCGAACTTTTTGTTTCCTGTCCCTGAGAATTCGCTTATCCACCTCACAAACTCTAGCATCAACTCCTGAGGTTAATACTTTCTAATAAGTGAATTATGCGGTTACCACGTCGAATGCTTCTGGAGTCAATTACTACTGCATCCACCCTCCCACCCCGCGTCAACTACGTCAGCTAGATCTTGAAAAGAGAAACAATTTGACTTCGCACGAAAGTTCACTTTAAACCCATGCTGTCCGTGGAAATTCAGTTCCCTTCTCCCATTCGCGACGAATGTACCCGGCTATTAAAATGCTCCATTATTTTGCATGCTACGATGTGAGGATACAGGTCTATAATTACATACTTTCGTTTTTATCACCATTTTTTGAAAATTGGAACCACTATAGCTGCCTTCCAATCGTCTGGTTAACTTGCATTATTAATGGAATATTTGAATAATTCTTAACAAATAGGGCAATATCGCCTCACCACCGAGTTTAATAAAATCTGTCGAGATCCGTCCTGGCCCGCGTGATTTACCGTTTCTCAGTGATTTTAACGATTGCGGAGTTCCCATGCGTGGAGTTTGAATTGGTTTTCTACTGGAAAATAATGAACTTGCTCATGCGCCCGTTCTCGTTTGAATACCGATACGAAATAATTTTATTAATTATTCTATTTGGAAAAATAAATGAATTAAAAAAGAAGCAGTCGTCTGGATGGCTGAGATGGGTATGGCAGTAGTGCCGTAGGAATCTCGGACCGAAGGACCGCGGGTTCGAGTCCCGCCTCGGGTATGATTGTATTTGTGTTCGTCCTTTCACCCCCCTATCATAACCACATCTTGTCATGTTGACAGATACCATAACGTTAAATCCAATAGTGGTCGCTAATGGCATAGATGTTGATGCGACGACCTTAAATAAAAGAAATTAAAAAAAAACAACTGGAAAATGATACGATGTTTGCCAAAACGTAAGAAAATACTGCGTTTGTAAAACGAATACAATGACGAAGAAGTGTGAAATGAGATTTAAAAAAATGGCACGCCATAGAGAGAGTTACAACCTAAGTTTTATTTGACAGATTGTTTGTTTGACGTACTCTTCGATGTTGTCAGAAAACAGATGAATTATTTGTGCTTCAATCGGACACCTTGATGTAAATTATCCAATACACGTCTTAGGAAAATAGATGTTCAAAGGTATAAGTCTTGATGAAGTGATCGCTGTTTTAAAACGTTTTGAACGATTCCATATGAGAAGCACGATCACTCTTCCGATCAAAACAAAAAGTGACCGCAGGAAATGACACAGACTAATGTAGGCAATGAATCACTGTCTTATTATTGTATTTTCACTTCATGTACATAGGCACCCACGTGATTTATCTCTAGAAAATGTATTGATTCACAGGAAGTGTTTTCGTTTCCGGAAAGGGTGCGAAAATTACGAGCAGTTTTCTGTCAAAAGTTTTCGTATATTTTTAGAAACGAGTAATAATATTATTCTTGGAGTTAAGATGTATTAGAAACATTATTGGCGATTAACTGAATTGCAATTGCACGAATAAGGCATGCAAACCTCGTCGAAGAATTTTTATGTTGGATTGGTTTAAGTCATAGCATTAGAAGAGTAAAGAATGTTCTCAAGGAGACGTTCGCAGAGATTCCCGCATCAACTATAAAAAGAAATTATAGAGTATTCGTGTTTTGTTGGGACTCACAATTCCACTATCCCCCTCCCCCAGCAAATTCTCGCATCAAAGTGTTTTTAGAGAGAACATTTTCGAAATTAACAAAAAGTTGCTGCGATATTAAGTGAACATTAAAAAAACTCCATAATTCTACGAAATGAAGGCGAATCGTCAGAGAGTTTTGTTATTTTTCATTACATGATTAAAAATCGTACTTTCTGGCAATACATGTTACAGTTACGTATTATAAACCTACTATCAGAATACCCGGCGTTTCCCGGGTGTTTTTCATATCCTATTGTTACGAAAGATATCAATTTTATATAAACCACGGTGTTTAAGATTATTTTTAATGTAATTGGTTAAACGTTTAATTAAAAAATTCTATAATTTTTTAAAATTTTATTTTACCATTAGGTACTGTAAATTTTTCAGTAACTATTAATTTTAACTTGTCACGAAACTTTCAAGCAAACATATTTTGGAATTATCATTAGAACGAATAAAATCGTATCTCAGCATGAGCTCAGTGAAGCCAGCGATATTTTACAAAATATGTAATACGACACATTCGACCGAAACAATTTTAAATTTCCTCTCCCAAAATTCGTCTCTGGATTTTCCCATGGTATGGTTAGGAATCTACAAGCAAATAAATGTTTCCAAATGCCTCAACCATCTTAACACTCTTCCGAACGGTCAAAAAATGTTGGCCAAGTTGAACACATATTTACAAATATTTTATTATTACATGTTGAGACTGAGAATACAGCATAAATGATTGTAAGAGCTTTGAAGAATTGAGGCGAAGACCTGCAATGCGTCTTTCTGAGCCTTACCGCAAGCGCAACGTTCTGAAAACCACAAGTATTAAGACTGTTAGCAAACCTTGGCGTTAGGATCTGCCTTTCACATTAAATATTGAAGAAAATAGCAGTATTACCTGTATCTGAAAGAAAACCGTCTTGCTTTCTGATTCTATTTTGTTATTCGTGCATTACGTCGCCACGCTGTTTGTGACCCGCCAGAAAAAGGTCGAACACGGAGAATGCAATATCATTGAGCTTCGACATCGCTACCAACTTAACGTAGTAGTTTAACCTTCAGACCAGTTGGAGACGTAGAGTAGGTATGTTGTCGAAGTGATTATTGCAATGTATTAAAACGTTTGTGGGGAAATATATAATTTAATTGTAACTTTTTAAAAATCTACTTAACTCCCTCCTTGCCTGCAATTCTTTGGAAACAGACCTGGCAGCCCTAAGTGCACTCGACACGCGAGCTTTGCCGGCGCTCTGCCAGACCTGCAGCTGCGGATTTTCGAACAATAGCATCTCGTCGCGTCTTAACTGGAAGGAGCTGACTTATTTTTCGTCTACGTAGACGCAACGCGTCACCAAGCTCCTTGGGGGGGGGGGCGCGTTGAGCGCTTTACGCAATGAACCAGCAAAAGAGTTTTAAACCAGCAAAAACCGAGTCTCGAACACAAGTCCTCCGAGTTAACTCGTCGTTCGCCTTGCCTCTGTGCCATGGAAACGGCCAAACGTTTCAAATTGGACCGCACACATAAACAGCTAATTGTTTCAACTCAATATTTCTAACATACAGTTACTGAAAATTAAGAGACTTCAACGAAAATGAGAACTCATCCACTCTTTGAAGCATTCCTTTTTTTTATACGTGGAAAAAAAATTGGAGCGGTTTTGACAAAACGTTCTTTTTATATTCTGAATTACCTTCAAGCTCTAATTATGTGGAAACTACTTGTTTTTTTCAAAAAAATGTACAAGAATATTTTTAATGAGAATATTTTTTAAACAGACTTTAAGACAAAAATTTCAATCTTCAGTTTTGGAGTTTTTAACTTTTTGCAATCCATTATTCCGTATCAAGCACTTACAATAAGTGGATTATCATTACAGGATATTCCATCATCAGGATATTCACTACAATATATTGACATAAACAAAATAGATGTTAAGATACCCGCACTCTTTGTATTGTTCCTAATTACTGCCAGTATTGTGCTTAAAATTACTGTTGTTATTAGCTTATAGTGTATTGTGCTTCTCTGGTGTAAAAAGTATTGTATATTTATGTAAAGTGCTACTGTAAACTAAACGTTGCTTTCTGTAACGCTCCTCAAATAACTTTTTCGCCTACTTCTTCTTCGTCTTTTTCTTCGCTTTTTTCTCTTCCCTCTCCGTCACATATTTTATCATTTATACTTTTTGACCCCTTCTCCTGTACGTCTTTTCTTTTCTCTTTTACGAAACTTCCCTTTCACTACTCAGTATAACATACTCAGTCCTATTAATGTTCGGCCCTAAGCTGCCATCCTGATTGAGGTTTTTCTGGGTTTACTCAATCGCTTAAGGCGTATGCCGGGATGGTCCCTAGATTTGTTCTCCCAGACGTAAATGTACAGCTTGTCCTCCCCTCTTAAAATGTTACTATTCTAAATGTATGTAAATTCAGTGGTTAGGGGGAAGAGCAGGCCCTATGGCCTGAGCCTCGCCACTAATAAAGATATTATTATTATTATTATTATTATTATTATTATTATTATTATTATTATTATTACATTTCGGAGTAGAGGATTAATTTACTATATAAAGAAATAAGATTGATCGAAATCGTTTCCAGGGCGCGGAAATTAGAGTCTTCTGCCGAAAATTCGCCAATTTCCGCCGATTACACTTTCTCTTCTTACGAAGTAATTTGCGAGAAAGCAAAAGTCGCCCCCCTCCCTGCCTCATTGTTCAAACAGTCGCCCACTCTGTCGGCGGCATGGGATTGATTTATTGATTGATTGGTGATTCGGGCGCGTCAACGGATAAGGTTATCAGTCCCGTAAGAGTAGTGAATGTTTTTTCATCGAACGGTAATAGTGAACGGTGATAGTGATCTTCTCGCGCTGGAAGGTGAGATCCGGCACCTAACTACAGCCGGCTAGAGGGGTTTTCCCTAAGCCAGGTATCTCACACCCGCGCGGCACACCCACAGTCGGGACATGATCTAAGCTCGCGACCGCCCTCTCGGCGCGTGTGTGGCAGTGTATGGCAGTGTGTAAGTACGGGGTGAGGCTAGAGAAACGAAGGGGAAGGAAATAGCGCGTGCTGCCTGTGGCCCGTTTGTCCGAGCACTGCTCCGGCATTCCCCTGATGTTGATCGCATAAACCACGGAAATTCACCGTTCCGAACAGCCGGCCGTTAGAATTCTCATCCAGACAGCAGCCGAATTCGATCTGGCTATGAAGCTATAGCGCGATTTTTCTAACCGTGTCTCTGGCAGATATCAACTGTTGACGGTTTCACCTAATCGGGAGCTTGAACGTTGCAAGAGTAGGATTTAAGCTCCCGATTGGATGAGCCCGTCAACAGCTGAAAAAGAAGATTCCGCCTAAGAATAAGCCAAAATGACAGTTTGCTAAACAAGTGAACATCACATATAATCCAGAGAAGTATCCCTCCGCCGCGACAGCTTTTCAGTCAAGCCTCCTCGTAAAGTGTTTATTTTTGTAGATGGCTCCCGTTAAGACGTCATGGCTTCTCATGATTCACAACTGTGTAATTATCATCATCATCATCATCATCATCATCATCATCATCGACAGCAAGGATTAGACCTCTTGGTCTGTTCCGTCTCAGAATTGTTTTTGCCATCTCTTCAAGGGACGTCCTACACTTCTTTTTCCTTCAGGTACATATTGAAGAATAATTTTACTTATTCCATGTTTTGGCATTCTCAGGACATGACTTTTCGAGTTTTCTCGATATTTCTTTATGGTATCTATAACCGGCTCAGTATTTAGTTCTTCTCTGATATCTACACTTTTTTTGTGGTCTAATAGTGAATATCCTGCCACAAAACGAAGAAATCTCATTTCTGCAGATTCAATTCGGCGCAGCTGATCTGATGTTAATGTCCAGCTCTCACTTCCATAAAGTAGTAATGGCAAAGCAATAACTTTGTAAAATCTGAGAAGCGTTTCCTTTTGCGCATTATAATGTAGAGTTTGCTGTAACGTTCCACAGAAATATGTGACGTTGTTCAGCTTTATTTCCATATCCCTTGATTTTATATAATTAAAATAATGTAATTATATAGTAATTATATATCAAATAAATTGATAAAATGCAAAGCACTGAATGTTCTCGGTCACAGCTCGCCACCTCACCGCACAGGAGCAGGAAGCACGTGCGCGAGTAATAAGTGGGTGCACGAGAAATAAATATAATGCTTATCTCACAAAAAGTAAATTAAATCTAATGTTTATAAAAAATAATTTTTACAGAAGAGCACAGTAGCACTGCAGTTCCAAATTTCAATCATTTCTCGTGGGAAACTGTATTTTCGTCGGACGAGGACATCACAAAAGGAAGCGTCGATGCCATTTACAAGCTAGCCAACTGCAAACGAACGAATGAAGGAAGGAGAGTCAAATGGACTGAAGAACACAACGACCTCAGAACTTTCAGTTATGTTGCCAGCACTCGCTGTCAAACGTTCCTTTCTTATAAAAATCGCTCTATACCTGCCAGGGGCACGCGTGGGAAAGTCGCAGTATATCGAAAATCCTTCCACCGTCGGGGGGTGGGACCCTATACTGCGAATAATACTTCTGTGACAGCTGGGGATGGGGAGAGCTATGCTGCCACTTACTCGGGCGGGAAACACTTGGTCGTTCTTGCGTCAGATCATCTGATGAGGCATACACGTCCAACTTATTGTATTTATAGTAGAATTGTAATATTGACACTAGTTTATTTAATGAAGTATTGTTACATCAATTTACCGCAGTCCCTTACACTAATACTGCGAATGCAAATTATAACAAAAACATTATTGCATAACACGCGCAAAGCAGATGAAAAGTAAGTACAGCGAGACGCGGTTTTAGAGGGAAGATTAGTATTCTGAAATATTTATAAGAGAGAAGTATTTAACCTCGAGATATTCCTGATTTGAGTACATACTTTTCACGGAACTTTCACAACTACAAACAATTGCAGGACCTTTTGAAGTTACTGGCTTTACCTACGTTTTCATGGATGCATCCTATCGAATGCATTAGCATAAAGATAACTAATAGGAATGTCCTTCAAGGTGGATATGCATATACATTGTTTCAAAAATATATCAGCTTTTAAGTATAATCACTATAAATACACGACAAAAAACCGAACATGTCGCATACAAAAAAAAAAAAAAAAAAAAAAAAAAAAAAAAAAAAAAAAAAAAAAAAAAAAAAAAAGCGCTCGGCGCTCTTCAATTTTCAGTTGCTTCGCGTTATGAGATTTTTTACTTAGTCAACGTCGGCAACTCTGTAGTGAAATCATCATAATTTGACGCCTTTGATTGGATAACGGACCCCCCGAGAGATGCCAAGCAGGCAGAAGTGTTATTCGCAGCACAGGAGCGGTCGGTCAGAGGCAGGGCCGGATTTACCTAATAGCAAAACAAGCAGTTGCTTGGGGGCCCCCATTCACTGGGGGCCCCGCGTTTCGGAAAAATACACATACCATATTTTTTTGTCTGTGAAATAATTGTTAATCTAGTAGTCTACTGTGTAACAAAATGTACAATTTCAAAACATTTTTTAAAAATATTTATTACATGTTAAATTAGTCTAATATTAACGATACTTTATTTCCTTTACTTATAACTGAATATGTAAATTTTTTATGCAAACCTCAAAATTTTTCACGCTCAAATTTTCTAGCTATGGGGGCCCTCAGGACAAAAGAGGAGGACTACATAGACCAAATAGAAATTTATGACGAATGTACTTGTGCTTGATGATATCAAACTCTACTGGAGAACTGTCAGTCAGTAAACAGAAGCGGATAAAAAACTATCTACGTACGACGGTATAGCAAGAAAATTTAGTAGACCTAAGTATCCTGAGTATGGAGCATGATAAGCTGAGAAATCTTCGTTTTCAAGACATCATCGACCAATTTGCTGCTGTGAAGAGCAGAAAAAATATGTAAAATGTATTTAATGTAAAAAAATGTAACACAAGTAAAAATTTCTATAAAAAATTATAATACATTTTTACTATAATACATTTTTTATTTAATAAAGATGGAGCTATTTTTTCGGGGGGAGGGGCAACACAATTTTGTGCTTGGGGCCCCGTACTACTTATGAAATTACATATGAAATTATAATATTAATTTCAATGGAATCTCTTTTAATATTAGCGTCACTTTTTTTATTTCATTCTTCCTTTTAAGTGAGGACGATAATTAACTACATTAGAATCTCCCTCATCCGGATCCCCCGACTACAATTTCACGTCTAAGCGTGTTTCAGATTCGTTTCATTCTCCCTCGTCACACGTCGTCTACATGACACTTTTCACGTGCAGACTGCATAGACAATGTAATCTGTGTAGACTTTATTCTTTCACATCAAATAACCCAAACAAGTTTATAATAAGTAGAACTAGTAGAAGCATGTTAAAATGTAATATTAAAAATGCTATTTTTGATTCAGTAAGTCAAACAATATATACTATTTCTAACGTAGAAATGACAACCTCCGTATCCATCTCAACAAAACCTTTGCGGACTTGTTTCAACTTTCACATCAGACCACTGTGCCTCCGCCTCTTTCCCTCCGAGAGCAGTGTCACCAACCTGATGCGCAGAGATATTGTGCAGATCCCTGATCATGTCGCCAACCTCTTCGCCTCCGCAAAAGAGACGGACCTGACAAGTTTTTCACAGGGGAGAAAGGCAATTCCAATCATGACTGTCACCCACCCCAATATTTTTTAAGCAAAACAGTGTTATCTTGAATTTTAAAAAAATGTATTAAAACTAAAAATTACGTTTATTCATAATAGTGGTACTCCTTCGGATGTGATTCAATTTGTAGTATTGCTTTGGATAAATTGAGTATAATTTTAATTAAATTTTGGCTTTGGAGGTGGAACGTGGCCCTCGTTAATTCACCCCTGCCCCACAAAAAAACTGGTAGATTACCGCTGTCTACATAGATTACCTTTGTCTACGCAGTGTACGTTGTCTGCACATTGTTTACATGTAGACGTAGACTACGGTTCTTGACGCGTAGGCGCACATCACTGGTTGAGGGTCCCCAGCCGCCAGCCGGGGTTCGCCTTAGGCGGCCCCCATTTGGCAACCAGGCTTCGACGTACCTGTGCACGACACTTACGGGAATTGAGTAGGGATTCGTCCCGGCGGATTGTGAGTGGCGCTTTATCAGACTCCGGGGCTAGCCCGGTCTAGTAATGCGACATCGATAACATAACGTCGACGTTAGCAAACATCGATGTTCAAAATTAAATCATCGATGTTGAAAGTATATCGACTAAAAACCATCGATGTTTTTTGAACAGCGATGTATTTAGAGTGAAGTAGTCTCTGTAGTAGACCATAACATACACCAATATTCCTAAGTATCCCTATTTTCAATAATTGAAGACGCTTCTATTTTCGGAATTTATTATAAAAAAATTCTTAAATCTTAACATATCCCAACTTTACATTAGAGGATGTTGATCCCGGCGTAGAGGGCACAATGCTCTCGCCAACGTACATGCAAAGAACTTTTGACTAATAATAACCTTTCGCTGGCCACAATAAAAGGCACAGCGGACCGCCTGCCGCCAGTTGGACAACCCTAGTACAATCCATTAAATGAGACCATTTAGAATTTAGATCGTTCATCAACATCTTTGCAGAGCCGCCCCCCTCTCCGTAATACGTACGTCGGTGACGTCGTTGTTAGCCTATTACTACGCTCCGTGAAGTCACGAAAGTTAAGGCAACTCGAGATACCCCGCATTCCTGGCCGGGTGACCGCCTGGGAACTCCGGTTACTAACAGCGCCGAGCCTCTGACCGAAGGGAAAAAAGGCATTGATTGACTGCGACGTGACGAGACAAACGACAAATAACGGAGGATTACTCCAATATACGCTCAATGCCCAAAATGGGTTTAAGTGATGGGTTACGTAAAATACCAAAAAACAACTTTGAAGTGCGAAACTCGATTATTATTGGCCCCGAAAATCAAGTTCAAACCGACCCCATTACAATACATTACCAAAAGATATATATATATATATATATATATATATATATATATATATATATATACACGTTTACTTTTCAGAATTAAGGTTCCGCTCCTTTTTCGACGAAACAGTAAGTTATGTAACAAGTGATTCAGGTATATGTGCATGTGTTATAAACGCCGCTTATTGCAATTACGGTTAATATTATCATTTGGCTAATGTCATTCTTACTATGCCCCGTCCGAACTGATATTAGACCGTTAACGCCACGTCGTTTATTGCGACCAGAATTCGCTTTATGTTAACAATATTTTGAAGCACATTTAAATTACGCCTTTTTCACTCCTTGAGCCTTCATTGCACCCAACTCGCGGAAGACGACGCAAATATTCGCTGTTGGCATGACGATGTCCTGTGCACTTGACCACCCAATAAGACGGAAAACGAATTTGGAATCGAATGGGAATGGATGTCTGTAGTTGGAAACATCACTACGTCGGCTGGATGGACAAAAGCCATTAGAAATATTACGACGTGCAGTAAAAAACAAGAGGCATTAGAAATATTACGACGTGTTTGAGGTCACTTGATTTCCACAACGTAATGAGTACGAGCTTTAAGTTAATAGAATCCTCAGAGAAAACCAGGAGATGCAAAACCAGAATCGAGGAAGACTTTCTTTATCATTTGATGATCTTTTACTTTATCGCCCTTGCAAAGGTATCTTGTACGAAGACGAAGTTACGTAATCGCGCGCCGCAAAACGGCGAATTATCTACAGAAAAACCCTTATTGCCGGGCCCTGATACCTGGCAATGAAAAAGTGGATAAGTCCTGTTGCTATATTTAGTGAATATTTGCTTTAACAAAGGTTGTAGCCAGAATCCTGGTTTTGTGGGTCCTTGATACCAAAATATTGACGGCAAAACCTCTGTTTGTCTGTCAGACTGTCTGTGCGTCGGTAGTCAACGCTAGCACCTAAACCGTTCAGCCGAATTTCTTAATAATTGATATTTCCTATTCAATCTGAATGAACTTGAGGCTTTAGGAGTTTTAAACTGAAAATTTGTAGTTTGTGGGTACTTTGCATAAAGCTCCAAAAACAATTTCAAACTTTTCTTAAAAATGGCACCAAATTTTGTTATCAAACTTTGTCTTCGGATAGCGTAAAGGGCGCTTAAGAAAATTGTGCAGGTTTCATGTTCATTGAAATCCATGATTTCTTGAAAATTGCAAAAATGCAATTTTTGGGGGCTTCTTCCTACAAGTATAATATTGAAGATAGAGATTTTTGCTTAATGAAATGTCCCTTAAAGACGAATCTTTAAATAAAGTCATGTTCAATTTTTCGAATATTAGTAGTTTTTGTGTAATTTGGCGCGAAATATAGACAATTAAATTATTTTATTTATTTACTAAAAATTCGCCACAATTTATTATTATTATTTTGTTTCAATTTTCCTACAAATACAAGAACGGATACTTTGAAGAATGGCGTGGGTCTCGAGCTCTCTGAATTTTCATTTTCGAAAATTGCACATTTTGAAGTATTGCGAGAAAGTGTGTGTCGTTGTAGCACTAGTGTTTTATTATAAAAATGGTCAGGTTGTACAAAGTTCAGTTCACATATTGTATGGTCGGCTTAATATAAACTCAATGCTAATCAACTAATTATAAAAAATACAGTTTTGAGGGAGGAATTAGTGGAATTTGAAGTGGAAAATGAAAGCACAGCGAGGTGAGGTGAGGGTGGAGCTATAGGTATAGCGTCCAGTCGCCTAACATTTACACCATAAACAATTGATATTTTGAATGATATTCGTAAGGATAGAAAATTATTAAAATGTATATTTTTCAATATCTTTGGATTCTAGGAAAGGGAGGCTGGAACCCCATGAGCTCCCCCGCCCCCCCTTGGGGGACGGTTAGCCGTTGTTCGTATTGCAGCCATACGAGTGCGCTAATCGAACATTACGTCATCGTCGTAGGTAAAATCCATTATTTCGCCTCAGCTGCGATGATATAATTCTGCTCACTCCTGCGTGGCAGCCGGTAGCGTCATTACGGGGGTGGGCCAACTCATACGGCTTCATGGCGGAGCCGCTCCATTGTTTCGGAAGGGGGAAAGGGGTCGCAGGGGGGACAAAAAACTTGGAGGGGGGGAGGGGAAACCTTTCGCACGGCGCGAGGCACCTCCGCCGAACAACAGGCGCTTGGACTCCGAGGGGCAGGGCTGACACACACGGCGCCCCGGCGCTGCACGGCCACTGCACAACCTCGTTATGATGGATTGACTGACGTTTGCTTTCAACTAATGCTCGGTGGCACACATGATTACAATTAGAATGAGGACAATTGAAAATCCATTACAAACAATTATAATTAGAATTAGAAGTTAATTCCTAGTTTTATTTAATTTCTAGTTATCTCTAAATTGACTTCTACTCCATCTAACACTTCACTACACTGCACTTCACTGTTTAAGGAACATGTCCATAATACGAGTAATAATAATACTAATAATAATAATGATAATAATAATATAAATTAATAAGATTAATATGATAATATAATAAATGTATAATAATAATATGGTAGTAATTTAATAATAATAATAATAAAGATAAATATCTTAGTATTATTAGTGATGATCTAGATGGAATTAAGCATATTTTTAAATTTAAGAAATTACAAGAAAGAGCCTCTAGTGCTTGTGTAGTTATTTTGTTCCAATCCACTATGATGCGATTCACAAAAGAGAATTAGCCTATATAAGTTGTTAATTAGAACAGTTGCCTTAATTTCTTTAATTTGTATTGTAATTTGTGTACATTTACTCTTTTAGACAGCAGTGTATAATGTTGACAAAATCTTTATATCTTGTTATATACAGCGTGTCCGTGGAGGAAACGTCGAAACCTGCATAATTTAATCAAAACAAACTTCTTTCAACCTGGTTGGAGAAAACCCCCACTATCCAGCGACGCACGGCTTCAGATAAGACAGGCCATAAGATCCCGCCATGTGCGGGAGTGTGTGTGTGTGTGTGTACAGTATGTGTAAGGAATGAGGGAAGATCAAGGAAGAGGAAAGGGGAAGGAAACATCGCGTGCGGTCCTGACCCGTTTGTTAGGGTACTGCTCCAGCATTCGCCTGGTGTTGATCGGAGAAACCACGGAAAACTACCGATCAGAGCGGCCGGCCGCTAGAATTCTATTCCAATCCACGGCTGAATTCAACCTAGCTGTTTAGCTAATGTCGAATGTCCTACTACACGTCGGGACTCGCACCAAGGACCTCCCGGTCAGAATCACAGCAATGGCATCAACTGATGCCCTGAGCCACCTTTGCCGGTCAAATTCCTTACGGGGAATCATAAACTTCTACCTTTCTCATCTTAACGTGGCTGCAAATTTGATCTATTATCTCATTAACAATCCAGTCTAGTGCTGTAAAATTTTTTAAAGCAGCTTGGTGGAATTTTGTAGTGAATATGACCAGATTTACATCTTTCAAGTACTTTTTTTAACTTACTGCATTTACAAAAAGAATTTTTTACATTATTTTTGTGTGCTTTTATTCAGAAACCCTTATGTTTGAAATTTACTGTAGTCATTGTGGTAACATATATTTATTATTACTTAATTGACCTCCTAAAATATAACATTATCACTTGTGTTGTTTTTGTGATAATGAAACAAGTGCGCTCAAAAACGTGTTTTTCAGAAATCAGAACGATTAGCTTGTCTGGCAGGATGTCACACCTAAATCTGCCAGTTTAATGCTTATGAGTTTGAAATTGGAAAATTCGTCAGGAGTAAGGAGAGTCCCTTTAACTGCATTGGAGGCCCTTGGACCTAGATTAATTTTAGGCCCTCCTATTCTTAGTTTCACCGATTTCGGTGCTGAAATACAACGAAAATCCTATCAATCCACATTGCATTTCGTATTTCTTTTAAAAAATATTTTGAAAGCATTTCTCAGTATTCAATTTAAGGTTATTCAAACGAAAAAATTAAACATGTATGTGTAAGTAAGAATAACAGATTTATAATTACATTGAAGAACTCTACAAATTCAATAGTTTTATTTTTTCATTGAATTGTACAATAAAATTGAAATGCATCAACCAGTAACATTCCATATTAATAATTCTCGTATTATCTAATAAAGCGCGTCACATCGCTTCGTTATGCCAATTTTTGTGTATGGTTTAATCATGCATCACCTTTTTTAATCATTTTATCTTTTATTTTTTGAAAAATTTAGTATTAATGTTTTTTTAACTATGGGGGGCCCTGAGCCCGGGCCCGTGCGTTAACCCGGCACTGGGAGTAAGATATAGTTGTGCACGTCCGTAGATCATTAAGGTATTTCACATGAAGTTCGTGTGATCCAATTTCAAGATATTGGTGGTATTTTACATCAAGCCCTTGTGATAAGTTGAAAATGTTCTAAAAAATTGCTATATTTAAAAAAAAGTTTTGCTCGAGTAGATTTAACTAGTACAATTTATAAACAATTTTATGTAATTTCTCCAATTTTCGTTAAAACATAAGAAATTTTGAAAATGGCAAAAAATTGAAATTTATTTGAATCCATCATATTCAATATTGAAATCAAATATTTCTTTCTCGGTGCAATACACCGCACAATTTTAGATCTTCAAATCGGAATTCCGTCTATTTCCATTAGTTTTACATTGACGAACCCAGATGAACATTGACGAACCCAATTTAACACCGCTAGGTGCTAAAATTAATGCCGGTGTTCAATACCTGTAATAATCTGGGACTTTTTTCTTATAATTTTTTTCATAGGATAAAGTGCGCTTATAAATATTGAACAAGTCCGATTTTCATTACAAATTTTCCAGAATTTAGAAAACTGTAGTGTGGAAGTATTAGCTTAATGTATTATTTTTAACACAAGGACTTCTTTAGAGATAATGAAAGACACTTCGAGTAAATAAAAGATACTGAAAAACCTGTAATGCTTAACAGGGGCAACTTTGTGAATGCCAGGCGATATCTGTCTTGTACAAAGAAATTACATTACTCAGAAAGAAATCAATGCTACTGGACCAAAATTAGTAAGTGAAAGCAGAAGAGGTAAGGTGTGAATGTTAAAAAATTGATAAATATTTCCAATATAAGGGGCGATTCAAATTTTGGGTGGGGAAATTAAAAATGTTTTGGTCGAATGTGTCATATTATAGATTTTGTAAAATGTCACAGGCTACACTCAGCACATGCAGCGATACAATTTTACTCCTTTCAATGATTATCCAAAAATATTTCTGCTTGAATATTTCTGGACAAGTTAAAATTAATAGTTACTGGAAAAAAATCCCTCATTTCCCTCCCCGTAGATACGTGCTTGTCAGTATCAACTTCGATTGGCCTTAGGCAAAAATGCCTTTTTGTGTTTCAAGTTCAGTTAGGGCGGGCTTTAAAATCAGGATGAGGAGCCGCTTCACTACGAAAAACCGGCCCTGAATCTAGTGAGAAAACACATTGGTTTCGTTTAAATTCCCGGCATGTTTTTACTACGTTCAACAAACTGAAACGAAAAGAGGATAACTTCAAGAAATCGCACTCACGTTTGGACATTCAAATGATCGTTTTGTCATTGTGCTCTGTAGTACTACTTTATAATACGTTTTCATCTTTCTAAGCAGCACTTAATAAGCATTTATCATATTCTGACGATGATTAATGACCTTCGAGTTGTGACTTGTGCAACTCTGAAATATCGATTGTGTTCAATGGTTTCTGACTCTTTGCAACTACCTAAAGAATGAATAATAGCGAATTTCGCATTGAATGATAGCAAACTGCAAAACAACGAAGAAACAAAATCTGCAATAGACCAAAAACGTGGACTATTGAAATGCAGAAGATTCGTGATTTAAACAAAATGATACTAACGGTAAAATTATTGGTCGAAATAACTAGTATAACTACACTATATTACAGACTTCTCGTATTGGTAAGGTTACGAAAAACAAAACTAGGGGTACTACAACAGAAAGAAAACCTTTTTCGTATTATTGAGAACGGCTACGTAATATTATAACATTGCAATTTATGCCTGCGCATTGCCTGCGATGCGAATCTACAATTATTTCGACACAAAACGATGTCATTTTTTATTTCTATAAATGAAACAAACATGAATAAATCACAACTATTATAGAATTCACCTTACATTATACAGACATCAAGGATAACGTCACTCATAGTTATCTTGATTGCATCGAAGTGAGCTCCCAATTTTTGAACGCTTCTACCGTAATCAACGACAAAATATTTTTAAAGTAAAAGAAGTCTATAATTTAAACATCCAGACTTGAATACTATTATATCGCCTTATGAATGAAATGTTACAAATCTAACGTCTATTATCATTTAAATATTGTACATAGAGTACAATAGTGTGTATGTATTTTGAAGTACATTTTCACTCGTACACTTGTGAGTTTTCGAGAAACTGCATAAGAAAATGTTTAAATTGTTCTCCCAAATTCAATAATGTATACAAATTGGTAATTTGAATACTAACGTCGATAACTTCTTTCCAGCAATAACTTCTTTTACTTTCTCGCTACCGCTTAGGACGTAGAAAATAAGTTATGAAAGGGGTCGTCCATAAATCACTTAACGCTGAAGAGGGAGACAGGGGCCTGAGGCAGAGTTATGCCGCGTTACTAGGCGTAGGGGGTATTAGTTAAATGTTACGTAACATTGATTTTTTTTACATTTTTTCCATAATTGTCAAAATAATTCCTTTTTTGAGTCCTGTACTAAAATTGGTCATTAATGACCACGCTACAGGTTAGTTTCTGAGGCCCCCGGACAGATTAACGTGTGCCCCCATTTTGTTTTCGAATATTTTAAAATTCAAATTTACGCACAATTAAATCAAAATATGTGGAAAAACCTTGCTTGGTTTTACAAATTTGTATTCTACTTAAAATTATTGGTCAAGTAGGTGCACGTTACTTTTTCTATATGGGAAAACCATTTTCCATTTTTATACCCCAGAGTTGTTAGCCCTGGGGGATGGGATGAAATTATTAATGATGATGATGAGTGATGAAATAAACACACACAAGCATACAGACACACACACAACACACGTTACGGCACTACTGCCTTAGCGTTTTCGGCCATCGCATTGGCGTTCTTCTTCTTATTTTCTTTCTTTTTTCTTCTTTTTCTTTTTCTTCGTATTATTATTATTATTATTATTATTATTATTATTAAATACTAATTCTATTGTTTTATTGTAACTTTGAAATATAGTTTTAATGCAATTTAATTTGGTTATACATGAACTGTAATTTTTGCATTTTCAAATGGTCCTATTTATATTTGTCGAGTCGTGTACTATTATAATTGACACAAAATAAAAATTATTTCATAAAGATGTATTATGTTCCAAACTAAAATTGCCAACCCCTGGAATACTTCGTAGATCCATCCCTGTTTAGTCATCTGTTCATTTTCGTTCGACGCAAGAAAAAAAAAAATAAAAAGCCTCTGGTCTGCGTACGCTTTGTATCACGTGACTCCCCCTGCGTGAAGGGGTGGGCGTTAATGAGGGCCATTTCCCCGCGCGACGCCAGACGGCGCGCAGGTGCAGCGGAGACAAATGAGCGCCGCCCGCTTTGCAAATGGCGGCAGGCAAATCGACGGAGCGCTCCGCCCAACGAGCCAAAATATACTTCGTAGATAGAGGCGGAGTTTCAGAGGAGGCAATGGAGGCCACGCCTCCTCACAAAATTGGTGAACAACACTAAAATATTATTTCACTTAATTGTTTGAACTAACCTCGTCTAAAATTGACATAAATGTTTACGGCTGGCGAGTAAACATTTAAAAGAAGTCGTTTCTCTTGCTGCAAACAGAGCGTTACAATTCAACATGGAGCCAAGCACTGCTCTGCGCTACACGTTTAGCCCTGCTTGTGCCTGTCGGATACCGGTGGCCGAAGCTGTCGTGGGTCTACTTGTTGCCATGACAACGTCCCTCAACCAATAAGAAAAGAGTAGTTTCGATTTGTTCTGCTCACGCGCGTCTGGCCTCCTGTGAAGGCTTGATGCGGTCAAAGGGAGGGGGTGCCATAGACAAACTAACAGCGAGGGTGCTCTGTGCTTTGCGGCAGGCCCAGAATTTCAGTGGCCACATAAAATCTTTTTTGGGAATGCCGTTTTCGCGGAGAAGTAATCCTAAGAGTAGAGAAATATTAAATATAATTATTTTATTTGGAATATCGCCAATAACACTTTACCGATCAACCAAAGGTCATTGACTTTCAATTTCACAATATGATTCCGTGCCTGAATTTGTTTGGAGCTCCCTAACTTTTGAACCCACCTTCCGCCACTGTGTACATGGAGTGGCTGACCCCAGACCCCATGGTTTCTGCGCTTTTGGTCAACACTCCACTCCGCCATGGTTTTTGCAGTAAAAACGTGAGAGGTGCCTGATGGTGGCGTGTTGTTTGTATCAGATATTATTTCTATATTGTTATCTTTTCATTTATCTGTATTACATTAGTGGTTAGAATAATAATATTCACAATACCATTTGTTAGGCATATAACTGTAAAAATTGAAGTCGTTCAATCAGAAATATATCATTTTTTGAGTTAGCCGTCTTATTTGTGATCTGTTTGTCTGCTTCTTATTGCAATTACATTCACTTTCAGGCTTTACGCTAACTGCAATGACATTTCAACAGTTTCCAATCTTATGACAATAATCGATGTAGAAAGCAACGTGTATTTAAAGTTTCTCAATTCGTTCTATTTACATATTGTCGTTCACTTTCTAAGTGATTGGTTTTTGGTCGTGAAACACAGAGTAAGAGGATTTATATTACGCGCGTAACAAGCGCCAAACGATATACTAGACTACTCTGTTTCTCCAGAGGGCGCTGCTTTGGCTGCAACAGAACGTGGCTTCAATTTGCTGCAAAGACGGCGGCAATTCACCCACTCTATGTAGTATATTCTAGCTCGTTGGTACCGCCCAATCAAGATTTCGTCTCGTCGGCAGAAGCGGAGCAAGGCGATCTGCGCACGGTTTTAGAGTCCCGTTGCGCTGACGATTCCGCCATTTTGAATTGAGCTGTCAGAAGTGATCGAACTGAATGATATAGTGCGAGTCGTAAGCCGTCAATTTATCCAAAGACAATATTAACATGCCTGACCCAAAATTTTCGTATTGTACTCCATTGTTATTACCGGATTAGGTGGCTCAGGGCATCAACTCATGTCACTGCTGGGCCTCTGATCGGGAGGTCCTAGGTACGAGTCTCGACTGTTGCAGCATTTTCGATACGATTTTCGCTACGTAGTTAGATCGAATTCAGTCGCTGTTTGGAGAAGAATGCTAGCAGCCGGCTGCACTGACACCCTAAAAAATGGAAGCAATAGTAGAGAAGTACTCTAACACACGTCATGGACTGCGCGCGATCTTTCCTTGCTCTTCCTTCACCCACATTACCTCTTACTGACACACACTCCCATGCACTACACTATGTGACGTCATGGATACTCACAGCGACCACAGGCACAGAGCTTTCGTATAACAAATATATTAACAAGAAAACAAAACAAATATATACACTTAATAATCTACTTACACCCTAGCTCTGATAGACCTACTATCCCCTGATCGCGGGAGCGATCCAAAACCCGATTGAAGATTGTTTTGATTGTGGCATTCGCCACTCCTACTTTTGAAGCGCGCACAAAGCCTAGCTTCCGTGACCGGATGTCACGCTGGGACACAAAGTCCGTTCTGGCGCACCAACGGCTGGTTTGCCTCGATCGCAGGAGCGATCTTATCCGATTGAGAATCGGCGTGAATCGTGGCACTCAACCACTCTTCACCTCGGAGCACGCACACAGCATCGCTCCCCCGTGACCGCAGTCACCCAAGGACATAAAGTCCGCAGGCTTCGTCAACTAATGACTCCAGCCTCGCGAGCCTGGCTCGCATATGCACCGTCTAGGCGCCACGTTTTGTGCACACGCACGAGGTTCTTCCACCGTCTCCAGAACCTGCCTACTGGCTCCGTACACTCTGTTATATAGGCGAGGCCCACGTGACCTCCTACGTCACGCCACCCCCTCGCTTGTTATAACAGTGAAAAGCTTCTATAAGCCGGAAGACACCCAAAGCCTTGTGTCTCCCGTCTCCGCGTTCTTCCCTTTACGGAAAAACCCTACTTCCTGTGGCGAGACTAATCCGCAACCAAGCGTCCCCAAATAGATGCCATGAGGCACGCTGGCTAATACGTTACAACTACCACACATGTCGGGAGACCAGGTGGGAGCTTAGAGCTTCTTCCGGCTGGGGCGGGGGGAGAGGCAAGAGGAAAGGAGGGCGGGGGGAGATGCTTGAGGAAAACCCGCCAATTCACATGTAGGTCAGCGCCGGATCTCATCACGCAGCAGGGGAAGATCACTGCCGTATCTTGTGATAAAACATGCGTTATACTCTCGGGACTCATGACCTTGATGCGCTACTAGAACACTAGAAATCAATCCAGAAAAACAACTGTCATTATTTCTCAAATGCTGAATTCTGTCGGGAGGAGGAGCTATCTGGCGAGAGGCTATTAAATGGCGGAGGTTGGAGTACTACTCCGTGTCTCAGGTCTATACAAGGGATTAAACGAGCGTGAATTAAACACATTTGGTGCCAATTGCTCTTCTTTTTATTGGTAGATAAAAATAGCGATGCTCAAACGTATACTTTCTCATATTGTTGTAACAGTTCCGTAAAATTAATCGAATTGTATTGAAACATAGAATATACAAATGATATTTCAGCCATCACTTGGAAAAACCTGTGCCAAACTACTTGAAGCTCGAGAAATTGAAGGAGTCAAACGAATTTTGACTGTCTCGCCCTGAAGAAGGTCGCAGTTTGGCGATCGAAACGGTGACAACTCTGTCTAGGACGCGGCATCTCAACACCAGGACTCGGATTCTGATGACATGTCATCTTTTCATTGGTCCACTCTAGACGTAGGAAACTTGTAAATGAATGTGATCACAACATATCGGTGATAGAAATGTGCAGTTATTGGGTCACTGTTTGCCATCTTTTAATTTTTAGGTATTTTTATGGGCGTTTGCGTAATTTTTGTCATTTTTACGCATTTTGTTTCCTTTTTGTGTTTTCTGTCAGTGAATGTTCCATAAATTATAAACGACACTCTAAAATGATCTTTTTTATTGTAACAAGAGTTCATGATGAAATTCAGTACTGCAATGGAATCAGTTTTTGGAACTAACAAAATTATACGTATCTTCATTAACTTCCTCAATCTTTAAAAATTGACGGTTGAAAGATTCCAGCTAAGGATTTCCTCCTCAAATAAAGACTTTATATTAAATATAATTTTATATAAATAAATTGTATTAAAAATTGTAAAGTTCAATGAATAAATAAACATATTCATACATAGTTTTGATCATTCTGTAAAAAAATTGTGTCATTTTCCCCTATTTTTAAGTCATTTTATAGGTATTTTCCTCTTATTTCTAAGTAATTTGATAGCTCACTTTTAAATAATTTTTAGTTTGTCTCATTATAACCATTAACTAATATCCTCTAAGATCCACTTCGAGAAGGTTAATTAAAAATTTGACTGCTGTATGAATATCTGAATGAAGTTTAACAAACCTTTCTCTATGGCAACAATGCTCGAAAGACATGTTTTAAATTCGAACTCTCATATTTCTCTACTGTTCTAGAGAATAATTAAACAGAACTGTATTGGAATTTTGAAACGAAAAAAAAATTAACAAAGAATTTTGCGGAAAGAACAATAAGAAAGAATATACCATGGGGTACTGTTTTCATTTGATTAAAATTCTAAAATATTATTAAAATTCTTTTTTTTAAATATCAGAATATATCACCACACAAAGGCTGAAAATGTAAATACGATTTTTTTTTCATAAAGCATGTTATCCTTGCTCAAGCTATTAAACAATGATTGACTTTTTGAACACATTTAACATTTATCACGAAGTACGGCCTGTGGTTTTATATTGAATCTATATTGGTTAGTTCTACCTTGGTAGAAAGCAAGCAATTTAAATATTTTAGTGATATGTATTATGTAAAAGTAGACAACACAAGGTGCTAAAATCAATTCTTTATTATTCACTGCCCTAACTTAAGACTTGGCTCTGTGGAATATCTTACAACATTAAGGTGCCAGAGTGGGAATCATCTCAGCCGAATCAACGGGAGTTTGAATTCCTTGTTGGGCATTTGAGGTGTGACATCAATGTCCAGGCTTTTACAACATCGATTTTTTTATAAAACGTCTATTTATTTATACCGATTGCGTTTTGTAACATCGATGTTTTGTGATCGATAGTTTTTCGTGGTTGATATTTTATTTTTAAATGAAAAAAGTATAATAATAAAACTAATATAATAATTTTCGCTATAATGTAATATAGTATAATAAACTCGCTCCTAACGTCGCTCGTTTTCAAAACATATACTCATTACATACAGTTTAACATCATAAACTAATTGAATAAACTACTATTATCTAATGCCCACTATTGGCGATTTTACCTGAATATTAATTTTAATATAATTTTTTTAATGTCTGTCTCCCCCGGAATTTGTTGAAAAATTTGTACGGATCACTGACTTCCATTGATTGATTAGTTATTTCGAGCGCGTCAACTACTAAGGTCAATAGTTCAGAAAGTGTACCTCATGTTTTATATCTGGAGATGGCAGTTATCTTCCTCGTTTCGTGGCGAGATCCGGCGCTGCCCCGACCTACCCGTCGGCTTGCCGGGTTTATCTCCCACCAGGTATCTCCCAAAAGTGGGGCACTTCCTCAGCTGGAACAAGTACAAAGCTCCCAACCGGTCTCCCGGCATGTTTGGTAGTGTAGTGCATATTAGTGTAAGTGTGAGTATAGGACCAGGAAGAGCAAGGAAAGATCGCGCGCGGTCCGTAGCCCGTTTGTTAGAGTACTGCTCCAGCATTCGCCTGGTGTTGATCGGAGAAACCACGGAAAAGTACCGATCACAACAACCGGCCGTTAGATTCGAAAATCCTGCCCCTGGCTTCTCCCAGCTGTCTACCTAGGGTCGAAAATCCTGCCACCGTCCGGGCTCGAACCCTAGGACCGTCCAGGCGTAGCAGAGGCTCCGCCATGATGCCGTTAGCCGAGAGCGACAACGTCATCTGGTGGCTCAGAGCGAAGGCGCTCGCCTTTCACCAAGAAGGCACGGGTTCCATTCCCGTCGAATCCCGGGCAATCTCATGTGAAATGTGTTTCAACAGTGTCCAACTCCTGTGAAGGGTCGTAAACCCTACTCCAACGCTATTTACTTCCCAATTGAGGCCGCTGAGTAGTGACGCAGGGGCGCGTAGCAGGAGGCGCGGACGCGGAGATGCTACCTGGCGGTCCTCTCGACAGCTGACTGCGACGAGTCGTGACGGATGCGTTGAAATATTAACGGAGGATTACTCCTGCGCTGATATTAATGGAGGATTACTCCAAGGGTCTTGGAGACGCGTTCCGTAAACTGAAGACGCAACAAAAAAAAAAGTGCTTCGGAGAGTTGGCAACCCCGCTGGCGTTTCGTGTGAGGCGCATCGCCCAAGGAATTGCTGTCATTGCGTACCCGCACCCGTCGCGGATTCCAATTCGTCGCAAACGGACTCCCGTCGCCTGCCCCTGTCACGTGCGACGCTTTAAGCCGGGTGCTTTGTGTGGCGGGCGGCGGAATATTCAGTCATATGCGCTGCAGCCTCCCAAATATAATGCACCGTCTGCTTATCTCTGAGCTAGCATCGCCGCCAGACGTGACTGTGGCGACTTTTCCACACTCGTTAGGTCGAATTCAGGAGCAGAATACCAGCGGTGAGCTGCTCTGATTGTTAGTTTTCGGGGTTTCTCCGATCAACACCACGCGAATGCCGGAGCAGTACTCTAACCAACGGGCCACGGACTGCGCAAGATCTTTCCTCCCTCTTCCTTGTCCTATTCTCTGCCCTTTCTCATACATACATGCTTTGTACTACCACTCATGTCGAAGGACCAGATTGTCGCCTTTCCCGCTTGGTGGGGTGACCCGATGAGGGAAAAACCTGGCAGGGAAAAATCTCGCAAACCGACCAGGACTTACCATTCAGTGGAGGAAGTACACTGGCGTCTCCGATATAAAACATTCACCACACTAACAGAATTAGTGGCCAGAGCGTCTGACGTGCCCGAGAACATCACTAAGGCAGAATAAAATGCAGAATAACCAGAGGCGCAACCACAATGTTCATCGGGGAGAGGGGGGCGACAGTTGAAGTAACCTGCGTTCCCAATGTTTTGTAATAAATAATGGTCCGTTTATGCCCAATTTAAAATGTATTTTTATTTGTTAACTTATACAGTGTGCCAGGTCTCTCTGCAGTGTCACTCTGGCAGGTGAGAGAGCTTGCAACAGAAATTATGTTGGTAGCACGAACTGCAACATGTAAAAAATGAAAACGTAAATTGCGTGCTCACTACCATAATGTCAGATCATTACCACCGACATATCGAGGAGGTTTTGTTCAGATGCTGGAATGTTGCCTGCTTCACTTGTTTCCCAGCGATCTGGTTGCTACCAACATAAATGCAATTTTTAATAGGAGGCCCTGATTCGCCTCAGTTCGGAGACACTTTCCTAGCGCAGATGTAGTTTATGTTTATAAAGATAACAGTTGATATATTCAATGACTTTCGTTAGTGTAGAAAATTAGTAAAAGCTATATTTTTACTTTCTCGTTACGGAGTAGAGAGAACAGTTATGTAATGCGCGAAAAAATCTGCGAATGTTTAGAAGAAAAACTCTTATTATAGGTCCCTTGTAACCAAAATGTTTGAAGAGAAAACGAATATTTGTAGGGAAAACGATAAGATTAGTATACCTTTAGTTTCTCGAGAGAAGATAATTCTATCTCGTTTACATACGAGTATCTTCCCAGGCGTGATGAAGCTATCTGCGCAGTCGTTGAACGAAGATGGTTTGTGTTCCCAACATATATTACGTACACATCCGCCAAGACCAACTAAAATCCGTGATTTTAGACGGCCTCGCAAGAAAGCTCATAAATGATTTAAATTTATTGGAATCCTTGACCTAAATTGATTCGAGTATCTGGTCTTCTTTTGTGCGAAAAACTTTCTAGAAAGCATAAGGCAAAAACTTTTTTGCAATTAGTAAAAACAACGATTTTCAATTTCATGTGAGTAGCAAGGCCCATTGCCCACGTAGCCACTTCGAATTTAGATTTAGATTTAGATTTATTCAGTCAAAAACAGTAAAAACTGTATGTGACGTAGGGGGGAGAAGATTATCTGCGCACGTTTTCTTGAATTCCAGAATCCCTTCCCGTCATTTTAACTAAAAGTAGCGGAAAGATGAGTAAAAGTGTAACATTAATTAATAAAAATAAATTTTAAAAATCGCAAGATTAGCAATATTTGAAAAATAGTCATTTTCTTTTCCGAGTTATAGAAACCTTATTTGCATCGGTACACAAATTGCAAGTATGATTTTTCTGCATTGCTACCAAAATAGCAACTCGCCCTTACCTCTACTCCTACCATTAAAAGCAAAAGGAGAGTTCAACAAAACGGGCGCATAGTGAAGCTACATTTACGTCCAGAAGCAATACAAGGGGCCATCTCAGCATTTAACAATGGATCAGGGAAACTGGACAAAAACCTGATCGAGATGGAGTCATTGACCCGGAAGCTGAAGTACATTAATTGTTACAAGCATATAAGTCTTTTAAAAAAGTTATACAATACAAATGTAAACTAAATCATTGTATTCCACTGTTTTGTTAAAATAAAGATTATTTTCCTTTTTGATAATCAGTATAGTATCTAATTGTATAGAAACAGAATTGTATAGAATAGTCTCCAGATGATGTTGGTGATTCAAGTAATGGACAAAGTGAAATATTTCCCATTCAAACAATGCGAAAGAGATACCAAGAAAAATTGGAGAATCACACAATATACGTATCATACAGTAACGCAGCTCAGGCCATTTTTTCGATAGTTAGGGACACAACTAGCGATTCTGGAGGAGACAAAGTAAAAGTACGGATAGATGCTATTGAGCTGTACGGATTCGTTTGCGAAATTGCATTTATTATGACCTGGTTAAAAGATAAAGAATCAATTCGTGTTGTTTCGTAACCACGTGGTTTTATATTCCTAGGATTTCTAGGGCAATTCATTAAATAACAAGTAATATTACATAGAACTAACGTTGTAACCTTACAAATGACATGTATTAGAACATATTTGAAATGCACCAATTGAATTCTTATTCTTTTCTAGTTAACACATTAATAAGAAAGCGTATGTCTAAAGGGGCGCACTATTCTGCAATTCAATGAAGCAATAATAAACGAAAGAGCCCTGAGTTATGTTTTTTTACCTTTCGAATAAACCTAGAAAAGAAAATCGGAAAGTTGTCCAATAGCACAGTAAGAAAATATATTTCTTCCTAGATACCCTCATTTTCTACTTAGACTACTTACATTTCTAAATATTGTCATGAAAAGTAAAGAAATACTGATACCCGGGTCTCCTTGGTGAAAAGCAAGCAATTTCGCTCTGAGTTACGAGATGGTCTAACAAACAATTTGCAAATGTGTGTGTGTGTGTGTGTGTGTGTGTGTGTGTATATATATATATATATATATATATCTTATATATATATTATATATATATATAATTTTCGAATAGTCACTGAATTCCATTGTTATCCGTATGGAACCCTGGATAACACAGACTAATACAGAAGCGTATTAAGAGTGTGCTTTTTATTGTGGGTGCTGCAGACAGTTTTTCAACAATTTTTTGGACATCCGAAGCGCGTCCGGTCGCGAGCGGGGGGGGGAGCCCCCGTCACGACAACGCATCCCCCCCCCCTGGCGCGCGGCGTCTCTTTTTTGCTACGTGTTTCCGGTCCCCCCCTCAACTTCCCGCGGTGACACCTCGAGCGCCCGGCGGGGGCGAACGCCCTCGTTAAGAGGCCGGAGAGACACCTAGTGTCAAAGGTTAAAATATGCGCATGAACATGACATGAAAACAGTGACAATAATGAAATGTTCTTGAGTTTCCGCCATTACAACCATGTCTTTTAACATTATTTTTGTTATTTAAGGTCGCATCAACGTTTTTTTTTTATTTTGTCTGCCTGTGTTATTATCTAACTACACGTTTTTCCCGTATCTTTCAAACTGTACATGCTAGGCGTTACTTCTCTTTCGTTATTTAAGGTCGCATCAACTCCTAGGTCATTAGCGACCACTATTGCGTGTAACGGTATGGTAATTATGAGGATGATACGATGTGATGATGATGATGATGATGATGAAGATAGGGGTGTGAAGGGACGAACACAATACAACCATGCCCGAGGCGGGATTCGAACCCGCGATCCTTCGGTCCGAGATCGCTACGGCACTGTTGCCTTAACGATCGCGGCCATCGGGGCCGGAATCTTTTAAGATTGTCATGACCGAAACTCAAGAACATTCCATTATATAAAGAAAGGCGGTCAAAACATCAAGCACGTGTTAAATCAAGAGTGAGAATATTTAATAAATAATTAAAATCGGATATAATAAGTAATATTAAAATACACTAATTATAAAACACTTTTACCTAATTAAAAAATCCATTTATCAAAAATTTCGTAATAAATTTTACAAATAATTCAAACGTTTTAAAAACCATTTCGGGAGCAAAAGTTGATGCACATTTTGCGCAACACAACTTTCCCGTCAGTAATAAAAGCTTCATCTATTACTATTCAGGACGGTAGTTTAGCAGCCACTCTAGACGCAATAGAAGCCCTCGTACAAACTGGCGATATCTACGACCAGCAAACAATCACTGCAGCGTGCAGAAATCTCACCGAAGTGTTGTACACGTTGGAAATCGCCAAAGTTTCTCGGAGATTACGGTTAAAGCGTCAGTGTTAATCTTCACACCTGAAGATGAAAATGATCTCGGTCGCTGATGCACTTTCCGCCACTGAGATAATTGAAACAGCGCGCCGACTCTCCGCGACTTAACCTAACGCATCTCTATTCGGCAACACTAAGTAATAATGCAGGGGAGAATTCTGAGTCCTTTTTGTTTTGTTGAAAATACTTCTTTTCATAAAAAATATGTATAACACAGAAAGAAATTGATAAAAAAAATATTTCGTGAAAATAGCAAAATATGTAATATTGTTCTAAATATGTAAAATTATGTAACGAAAAAAATGGATATTGTGTTAAGACGGCTACTATTCGCCAAGATACGGTTTTCAGAACGGTAAGTAGAAAGACAAAAAATATGTAAATACATAAAAATCCAGTCTGTTAGTCATTACAGTACCGGCAGCGTACTTAAAACACTTTACAGCGTGGGTAACGCCACATTTTACTAGTATATAATGATTTGCGCAGGATAACGAAATAAACCATGCATGTTTCTCTATAAATAAAGGAGAAATTTTATTGACTATTTAACAATAGTTTACATATTATTTCACATATTACCACTTTTCTATTTACACTACATATTTCTTTTACTAAAAATCTTTCATAATATACATTCTATCTCTCTGTATGCTACACATGTGCCCTATTATACGTCAATCATACGCCGTGACTCTCCGAGTCTATAATTCTTCTCATGATCGTACTTATCGCTCCATCTAGCGGGCATCAGTCAAAACACGCGCGGAGCATGGGCAGCGCGGCAAATTCAAATTGAAGAAAATATACAACGCACACGCACCTCGCTAACACGAAATGATGTCTTCTTCCCCTGACACGCAACACACACTGATATGAAATTTTACCCGCTTCTTCAGCACCTGTCAAAACCTCCAGCTACAAATTGTACAGTGCTATGAAGCGTTGCAAGTAGTGTTTTTGAGACAATTAGTATGAAGACGTTTCATGACCTCCGGCCGCTGCTCTCCCAGCTGTCGATAGTCCATTGCCTCCGAGGGTATGGAGCTTGAGGGTGACAAAAACGGGTGCTTACACTTCGGTGTTTATAACAAATATTTTAAATATATTATAAATAAATAAATAGTAATAAAAAAGGAAAACCAAAAATTCAGTTAGAGGTATAGGATAGAATCTTCAGACAAATGAATCTTTACCGATTCAATATCAACTTGAGCAGAATGTTCATTCAAAGAAAAAATGGAGTCCTCACTCTCTACATTATCAGTGTAGATTGGATCCAATGATTGTGCCATTTCTGATTGAGTAAGCCTAAGTTGTTGTTGTTGTTGTTGTTGTTGTGGTTGTGGTTGTTCATGCTGAACTCCAAGAGTCTTCACTAGCTAGGCCCGTCTTGTCGGAGCCCTGTGGAGAACTCACCTCGAGTAATTTTGGGTGTCGATTTTCAAAAGGGAGCACAAATAATTTTAGAAATCTTACTTGTTTACGGAAGACCTCTGCGAGCTAGAAACATTTGGACTGCCCACTTGCTTCGTTTTTGGGTAGATCTATTGTAAGTACGGCGACGTTCGACCGTGCCCTTAACACACAAGTGACTTCAGACGCTTCATCCTTGTCCAACACCAACCAGGATGCTTGGATGCTTGGCGTAGCTGCTGAAAATGTTGGAAAGTTGGAGTCGCTTCTGGAATCTCAGTTTTGGATCTCTCTTGCACGTGGGCTTCTGGAGTTATCGGCCTAAGCTTCAATATTTGGCTAGCCTCTTTGAAGGAGATTGTCCAGTTTCCCTGATCCATTGAGCATTTGCTCAATGGAATGGCTGAAATGGCCCCTTGTTTTGCTTCTGAACGTAAATGTAGCTTCACTATGCGCATGGTTTGATGAGCTTTCCTGTTGCTGGTACGAGTAAAAGTAAGGGCGAATTACTATTTTGTTAGCATTGCAGAAAAATCGTACTTGCATTTTGTTTACCGATTCAAATAAGTTTTTTATAACTCGGGAATGACAATGTCTATTTTTTTCAAATATTGCTAATCTAACGCTTTTTTAAAATTTATTTTTATTTATTTATTTATTTTAAACTTTTACTCGTCTCTCAACTATTTATTGTTTAAATGATGGGAAGGAATTCTGGAACTCAAGAAAAAATGCGTAGATGATCTTCACCCCATACGTCACATACAGTTTTTAGTGTTTTTTGACCAAATAAATGCAAATCTAAACACATTTGGATGATTGTTCTGGGATAACTGAACTGAGGCAGCCAGCGCCCGGATGTAACAAGTTCCGACCGAAAGCCGTGTGTCTGCCGGCGTCCTCAATTTGTTTTCAAAATATTGACGAGTATTACACTGACATGGAAAGAGAATAAAATTATCATTAGATAATCAAGAACTCGGTTTAAATTTGATTTCGCCTAGTAGTGAACCATCTATCTATATAGCCTTGACACTCAACGCGATGTTAGTTTTGCGTGGTGTTCAATCAGCTGGCGAAATTTCATGAGAATCCGAGTATCCAGACGGTGAATGTTGGGCGTGAGTGAAAATAATAATCTTAACTCGAAGCAGCTGACGGAAGTTTGTTTCTGCGTCTCGAAATCCAGACCGCCCGAGCCACTTCCCCCGGAACACTGACAGCTTTTCCTCGCGCCCTTGCCGTCTGCTCCGAACGCCAGGGCGAGCGAAATTCGCGTTGCTGCAAGGCCGGCGCAGCGGCCCCGCGCAGTCGTGCGCTGAAATCAATTACTTCACATGAAAAACTTGAGAGGAATCATTAACTTTGAATGAAAAATAATTTGAAAAGTGGAGAAAGGGGGTCAGAAAGAAACAAAAGCTACTGCAGTTGAATTTGGTATTGCTGCAAGAACACTTTCAACGACTTTAAAAGACAAAAACAAAATTCGTTACTCAGCGGAGGAATTACTTTTCCCGGACCCAACAACGAAGACAGAGAATCATATAAAAAAATGTGTGTTTCGTGAGCGTTGGGCAGGACGAGCGCGTGCGCACGGGCAGATGTGAGCGGGCGCTCCCGTCCGCTCGCGCGTTGCGACCGGCAAACACAGTTTCAACCGACAATACTTGTAGAAGCTTTCAATCACTTTTCAGATACTAGTCCACGATAGGCTATTGCCCGCGCCCCAAGAACCGTCCAGCGCCTCGCCGCAGGAACGGACTTTCAGCCTGAGCGAGAGATGGCTTGCGCGCGGACGCTTCCTCGCAAGCTGCTTAAAGGCCCCTTCACAATGCAAACATAAACATTAGCGTGGCTTTAACATAAAAGTAAGACTACGTCCATAAGCGGACTCGTCCACAATGCGTTCGCATAAGCATAACACGTAAGACGTTAACATTAAAGCTTGCAAGCTTCAAGCTTCTGTGCTTATGCTTAAGTGAGACATAACAAATGAACCAATTACAGAACGGTAACTCAATATAGAGAATCGAAATTAGAGTGAAGTCGATAGAAAAACGAACGCCATATGGGCCATGGACACAGTCGATTCCTTGAAATCGATTCTCACATCCAACCAATAGTAAACCAGAATGTCTCACAACCAATAGAAACTCTTATTTTGCTTACGTTTATGTAAGGCATTGTGAATACTTCAGTCTATCACTTATGTTAATGTTTATGTCTATGCGCGATGCTTATGTTTACGTTTGCATTGTGAATGGCTCCGTGATGTTGTATTGCTCCTTCACGTAAAGTTTTTAATACATTCAGTCAAGTACTTGTATACTGACGTTCTTCTCGCAAGTTGCGTAGATTCTGTGAAGTCGTATTATTCCTTCACGTAAAATTTTTCTGTGCCCATAGTCTGAGTTGATCAGCCATTACACGCACGTAACGCGTGGGCTGCCTCAGGTTTCACAAAGAAGAATTTCCCTCATAAGGTATTGTTTTGTATTCCAGCATTATAAAAGAACATTTTCTGTTGCAAGAAATCGTTCATAATCGGGCATTTTACGACACAAGATGATGACGTATTACATTTTATGACACGAATGATTGCGTCATCACACATTCAGCCAATCGTAGCGAGAGAATCGGGGGGAGGTACAGCTAAACGGAACAGCCGACCACCGTTTACTCGCACGATGTCAAATACCCGAGTGGTCACAGGGAAGTTGTTTCGCAAAATTAAGTTTGATTCTCTTATAAATGTATAATGCTGTTATACAAAAAATATAGTATGCAACTCGTTTATAATGTTGCTTTATTACAATCATATAAATTTGAGAACTCGCTCGTTTTCGAAACATGTACTCATGCAATAAAGCTTAACATTATAAACTAATTGCGTAAACTACTATTATCTAATGATCATACTGAACAAAGTTCTATTACACAGGCATGGTGCGTAAAATCGTATCATAAACATTTGAACTGTATAAATTGTGTGGCTAAATTCAACCTCAAGTTAAAGTGTTCAATTGAAGGTGAACTGTGAACTTTCTGTATTTTTGTCAAAAAATGATAAATAATAAATGTTTGTGCAAAAAACTTGTTTCTGTAAGAATGCAGCTCCTAAATCTCGGGTGGTATCAAAGGGGTTCGAGGACTACTTCACATTAATTAATGCTCCAAATCCTACAGTCCACTAAAATCTTAAAATTGTGTGAAGTAGCCCCAACACACTTTTTGAATCTCAAAGAGAAATAATGGAATGTTCACGTTGCCCGCAGCTGAAAGAAGCATTGTAGTAATGGACGAAGTGCGCTAGGGACAAGAACATTGCAATTCAGGGTTCATTAATTAAGGAAAAGGTAGAAACATGCTCAAGAATTGAGAATTAAGTAATTTCAAGTTAAATGAAGTCGTAGGCTTCTGCAGCCAGAGTCATGTGCGTGATCTGGGCAGTCCGGGTGACGCCGCGTCGAAGGCTGTGTTGCCGACGTATCGACCATCTTGTCGTGGTCTTCCTCAGGGCTGAAGGCCCTTTCCAGACCTGAGGAAGACCACGACAAGATGGTCGAAACGTCAGCAACACAGCCTTCGACGCGGCGTCACCCGGACAACCCAGATCACGCATATTTTCAAGCTAGTTCAGGTTGGCTGGAAAACAATGGTATTGAGTACAGAATGAAAGTGACGAGGGTGCAATTGTGTTTATGGAAGACTGTGAAAACTACCAACGCAACATTCTACTTGGATTGGTTTTTTACGTCATTGCATTCACTATTTACAAAATAGAGCTTGGGACATGTACGTCCCTTTGGACCACATAGGGGGAATTTTAGAAGAAAAAAAGTTTTTAATGAAATCTATTCAAATACAATTACATTGAAAAAACTCATTGAATGAAATTATAAAAACATGATTTTGCATGGAATCCTAAAAACTTGATTTTGAATAAAATTCTTAAAATATATTTTGAATGAATTTCCAAAAACATTATTTTGAATGGATCTCCAAACATCAGTTACGATTTTGATTGAAACACAAATGAACACTTCAAACGTTTAAAATATTACTTTTTATATTTTCCTTATTTTTTCCTCCACATTGAGCACATAGTCTTCTTTTTTCATTTTTTCCATCTGATCTTCTGGTGCAGAAGATGAGGTGGACATTTTTAGAGACATAGTTGTTGGAAGTAATTATTTAGCTCCCCATGTATATTCGCCAATTAGACCTTTGGCTACGTGCTGACAGAATGTCGTGGAGCTAATGTTTTAATTCTGACATTTTTTATTCAAGTAGTCGGTAAATAATGCAAGCATAATTTACGCTAATATCAAAAAGGTAAAAAAATATTCTGAGGTAGTATTTGGTTTCGACTTTCTCACGTCATGACACATTCAATCTATTAGATCGACAACCCTTTGACGATATGTAAGTCTGAACCATGAGGTGACATTCAATTGGTATTCTATTTTTGCCCTTTGATTAACTCCTCAAATCGATTAACATATATTTTATCTAGAGGCAACAAATAGTTTCTAAGTAATAAAACGGATCGATTGTCCATCCACTTGACACTCGAATTATAATCGCCAATAACAAAATACATGTCGCTCCTTTTCATTTCTTCATCTTTTTAAAGATTTTTTGGCATTTCTTTTCTTGTTTTCATAATGAAGCAAAGGTGAATTAAAACATTATAAAAACACACCTCGATTCCTAAAACTTTCAGAGAATGAGTTGTATTACGACACATCCTCACGAGTCCATTTTATAGATTTTGTTTTTTATCAGTGTTAGTGTCAAACTCAAATTACTTGTTTCGTTATCGCGTAGGCAGAATTTTCGACATTAGCCAGAGAGGTCGAATTCAGACGCTGTCTGGAGCAGAATTCTATCGGCTGGTTGTAGATCGGTAGTTTCCCATGGTTTTACCGATCAATACCAGGCAATGCTGGAGCAATACGCTAACGGGTCAAGGACCGCGCGCGATCTTTCCCATCTCTTCGTTGTCCTATCCCCACCCTTTACGCCAACATTCACTACACTATCGCACGTGCCGGGAGACCTGTCGCGAGCTTAGAGCCTTTCCTGGCCGGGGGCGCCCCGCTGGAGGGAGAGTCCCCACTGGCCTTAGTAAGTCGACGCCTGATCTCGCGATACGGCGATACCACCATCGCCCGAACAGAAACATCTACGGAACTAATGACCCTAGTAGTTGGCGTTACGTCAGTACATTAGGGCCAAATTAAATTTTCGTGATAAATGAGAAAAGTTAAGCGGAGAGAAAAAAATGAGACATTTTCAATACATGTTTTTTTAATCGAATCTACAAGTAATCCTCTTATGAATTTGGTACAAACCAAGGGGGGTTGGAGTATTTATGCACAACTTGTATTTGCTCTATTGTTGAAGATATAGTGTTAATCCAAATTAGGCATGCATTAAAGATGGTAATATTATAGATTTAAATAATTTTGAAATTCAATTGAAGATTTTGTTAATAAAGGGGTAAGGCGCATTACTAAATTCATTCCAAGGAAAGCTTTCAATTAAGAAATAATCTCAAAACATATTCCCTTTTGTTTCATATACAAATTACTTTGAGGTACAAGTTCAATGAATTTCTCAAGAGAAGAAGTTTTCTCAAATACTTGCAATAGTTCAGGATGTCTCGAACGAAATTTTATTTTACCGAATGAATTATACGAACTTTAGTTGAATAGTACGTTCATCGCTAGATATTCTTTTTAATGAGTATTTACTGTTGCAACATCTTTGTTTTGAATTACCTGCATTTGAAGTCCCCTCGTGATCCGGAGAATCAACTGCACCTACTTTTGGGCGTCTGGTAAATCGGCATTCTCCATAACGATTTCATCTTAAACTTGCGTATCATTTACATCTTTCAGAAAAAATTTTGTCTTTTTCGCCCAAATTCATATTATTTTCAGCTCAACTCTCTTCTGTCAATTAAAAGTGTATAATTCCATTTTCAATAATTTGAAACTTTCTACTTTGTTTTCCCTGTCAGCGATGGAACTAAATAATTGCAAGCAAGAACGTGCTTGCAACTAGCAGAACTGAAAACCATAGTCTGTGGTATCTGTGCTGGTCTCGTCTTGTTTGAGCGAATTATTTTCGTCGGGAAAACATTGTTCACACTACAGAGTAATTGTTGCATATGAAGTTATCCCTACGGTCCACACGAGCATATTTGTCCTTTCTCAGAAAAAAAAAAAAAAAACCTTTTCCTGAGCCAAACATTTTCTCCAAATAGATTGTCTTCTGTGATACATATGTAAAACTAAAAGTAAACTTTGTCGCTAATAAAAATTTAAAAAAAGTAAATGGAAGTGGAACGCAGGTACTGCATTAGGAAAAACGTAAATAAAGATACAATTGTAATAGGTTTTGTAACTGAATATAATAAAAATTAACATGTATAAAACTAGAAGATTTTTGATCATTTATGAAAAATATAATTAAGAAAAAATAGGGAATGTATTTGTCCCTTGCTCTTTAAAGGGATAAAGAATTTTTATTCCCAAAACAGTTCATACACAATATTCTGTACAAAAGAGAGGTAGTTGATTTAGAAAATACAGCATGACAATACACCATTTTGTCCAGAAGTACTGTAACATTCTACTACTGTGACAATATAAGATACAGACTGTAACTTTATACACACATGTTTTCACAACTCTCACCTGCCTAATTTTTAATTACTTTCAAACTGTCGATGTTTTCAATCCCACAAACATAACATTCATGTACAACGGACAACGCATGTACACTGACTTTCGTATCGGCTTAGTTTGTTTCAAACTTTCCGCCAAGGTTCAGAAACGTACCACCAATGTTCACTAAAGAGCATGGACATTCACAACCTCATCCAAAGCCTAATACATTTCGAGCTTCTAGACATTTATTAGTAGATCGGACATTCGTTAGTATATCTTAGTCATTTTTATCCTCTACAACAGTATATACTCGTATAATACACTATTAACGAACAGGTTATCAGACAGGGAAGAAGACGTGACAAAATTGAAATGCTAGTTGCAAAGAGTGTTTTCAGACGTCTCCATCACGATTCCCAAAATGAAATTCTCAAGCTGAAATCACTAGATTTATCGAAAATCGTGGAAGAGATAAGGGAAGCTCAATACTCTTCGGTTTTTTTAGATAAAACGACCGATGTGCCCCAAACTGAGCAAGTCTCTGTTTGCCTCAGAATCGTTTCCGAAAATTTAACAGCAAGTTAATATTTCATAGGATAATTTTCAACGCCAAACACGAAAGTACAAGCCTTATTCGACTTACACAAGTTACCAGTTTCAAAACTCAGAGGTCAGTGTAATGACGGAGCATCAGAGGAGTTTCTTATGTATTCAGGCGCCCATGGCAAGCATAGTATTTGCGCACGCCAGGATACTAATTTATTTAGTAAAACAAAAAACTATGTCACGTATGGGAGAGAAGATTAACTGCGCGCGTTTTTTTATGTTCCAGATCCCCTTTCCAACATTTCAACCATAAATAGTTGAAAGATGAATACAAGTTTTAAAAATAATTAATTTTTTAAAAAAAAACGCGAGATTAGCTTCATTTGCAGAAAATAGACATAGTTAAGGCAAGAAGAGTTCCACAAAACGTGCACATAGTGAAGCTACATTTATGTTCAGCGGGCCATCTCAGTATTTGCTCCATGGATCAAGGAAACTGGCCAAAATTTGATCGTGATGAGTCATTGACTTCAAATTATGGCCTTTATTTGTTTTAACAAATGTACACTAGAGTGAATAATATTGTTTATTTTCAAAAAGTTTATTCGTCATTTATCTCGAAGAAAATATACCGTTTTTAATTTATAGTTTAAACTTCATTTTTTGTGAAAAATTAAATATCGCCATTTAACAGTAATTCAACTTGTTTTTGTAAATGTTGAAAACTTAATAGCGCCCATGGCACGTGCTATGCTTGCCACTCCCTAGATGTCTCCGTGGAGCATCGAATGTTTCTGGCAAAATCTCAGGTTCACAGTCGTTAATGCGCGAGTAGCCTCAAGTATTATTTGTGCATTATAATGCTCATAACTCGAATCTCGCTGTCCAAAATCATATTGAAAAGGTTTTACAATCAAGAAAATTTATTGAAATGGTAAAAGATAATAAATTTGGTACGACACTCGCCTGCCGAGTCGCGTCGCGCATACAAGGACTTGCAGACTCAAGCAGCAGACGAGTGACAATGAGTTACCTTCTCTTACAACATACTTCCCGACCAGATATATATTATTAAGCATTGAATATTTTATCAAATTGTGTTTCGAATTATACACCCACAATGCTAGGAAACTTTTTTCACCAGTGTGGGTGCGCATGTGAATATACAAATGGTCATATTTAGTGAAATTCTTAGGTGAAAAACTGAGATTGTTTAGCACCAGTGTGGGTGCGCAAGTGTGTAACCAGCGCCTGTTTTCCACTGAAGGCTTTCTCACAGATGGAACACGGGAAAGGTTTATCACCTGTATGAGTGCGCATGTGCTCATCCAAGCTCCTTTTTTCAGTGTAGGTCTTCTCACAGATGGAACACGGGAAAGGTTTCTCACCAGTGTGGGTGCGCATGTGAGAAACTAAAGTACCCTTGAAAGTGAACGTCTTCTCACAGATAGAACACTGGAAAGGTTTCTCACCAGAGTGGGTGCGCATGTGCATAACCACACTTCGTTTTCGAGAAAAGGTCTTCTCACAGATGTCACACGAGAAAGGTTTCTCACTGGTGTGAGTGGGCATGTGGTCATCCAACTTCGATTTCTGAATGAAGGTCTTCTCACAGAGGGAACACTGAAACGGTTTCTCACCAGTGTGGGTGCGGACATGATAATACAAGGTCGTTTTGTAAATGAACGACTTGTTACAGATGGAACATTGGAAAGGTTTCTCACCAGTGTGGGTGCGAATGTGAATATCTAACTGGTCCTTTTTGGTGAACGATTTTTCGCAGATGGGACACTGAACAGGTTTCTCGCCAGTGTGGGTGTGCATGTGCACATCTAAAGTTCTTTTTTGAGCAAAGGTCTTCTCACAGACTGAACACTGGAAAGGTTTCTCACCAGTGTGGGTGCGCATGTGCATATCCAAGGTAGTTTTTTGAGCGAAATTGATGGCACAGATTGAACACTGATAAGGTTTTTCACCCGTGTGAGTGCGCACGTGAAAAATCAAAATCCCTCGGCTAGAGAATGACTTTTCACACACAGAACAGTGGAAAGGTTTTTCACCAGTGTGGACGCGCATGTGGTTTCGCAAAGTTCCTCTTTCTGAGAAAGTTTTCTCACAAATGGAACACCGGAAAGGTTTCTCACCAGTGTGGTAGCGCATATGTACATTCAAAGTTGTTTTTTGAGCGAAGGCCTTTTCACAGATGGAACACGGGAAAGGTTTCTCACCAGTGTGGGTGCGCATGTGAACATTCAAACTATTCTTTTTAGTGAACTTCTTCTTACAGGTAAAACACTGAAAAAATTTATCACCGCCGTGGATGCGAATGTGGCAATTTAACGCTTTTTTTGTACTGAATGACTTTTCACATATGGAACAGTGATAAGGTTTTTTTGTGTGGGTGCGCAAGTGGTTATCCAAGTTTCCTTTGTAAGTGAACTTCTTCCCACAGACGGAACATTTAAAACTTTTTTCACTGTGGATGCTCCCGTTGGGGTTCGCGTCCTTGATGGGCACGGTCCGGTTCAAGTTGCTGAAGCTGCTCTTACGAATGCAATCCGAATCTGTGCTTTGGCTCTGTTCTATCTGCGTTGTGCTGGCTTCCTCTGATGCAAAACTCCCTCCATCTATCAACAAAAATGTTTGTATCAGACAAATTCACAGGTAGACTAACAAGAAACGTCTGATGTTTAACACCTATCATTTGCTGACAAACATGCAATGCGAGTGCAATAGCCCGGAACGGGAAAGAGTGCGCACGGTTCAAGAATCCTTTTATGATTAAGATTTTATTTTTGCAGTTTTGCATAAATACAAAAAGATGTAACATTTAGAAATATGGTATGGTATTTTCTTATGATGCATTCGCCCTGTATTTCGAGCTATGGAAAATGATCTGCTTTTGAAATATTAACCACTAATCGAATGTCCCAACAAGATGAGGGCTTGGGCTATCCAAAACCACGCCATTGGGAGAGACGGGAACTTAGGTCCAAGTCTTACATTGACGCAGCGCAAAAACCATTTATATCATTGATACTAAAATTGATCACGAAAATGGGTAGATTGGTTTCGATGAACTTTGAACATATGTACACTTCTATCCAAATAATTAGACTAAGAGCGTTTCAATAGCAATTTTTTTTAGTTTACGAGTAGAAAAAAAAACATAACATGATTTTTTAATACTTAGTATGCATTCCCTTGTTCTCAATGGTCATTATAAGTCTTTTAGGCATGCTCTTCACAAGTTTTTTTTTACACGCAGTTTTAATTTGAACATCTTGGTGCGAAATTTTGACAAAACACCTTTAACTCGACCAAAAATGAGAATTGTTTTGAATAATATTTAACATTAATATTCATATCTCTTTAACTTACAATACAATACCAGTGGTTACTCTAAAAGAGTACAAGTTTGAATGAATATCTGATACGTATGCAAGCATTTAACACAAGCAAAGACTGTCAGAGCAAAACGACCACTTTCAACATCACATCGGAAGTGTAGGAACTAAATCGCCTTTTAGGCTACTAAAAAGGGACTGAAAATGTTATAGTTAATGTACAATAAATTGAAAAATTATTTATAACTTTGTCTATTATTTTGTAAACTTAAATGCACGAAAGTACGTATATTTCAATGTAAAACCATAATTACATATTTACAACACTTCTACAATTGATTCTTAAACGTTTGCTTTGCAATATATTACCACTTTCCAAGTATCAGTTTCAAATTTGCGACGATTGGGAGACAAAATCAGTTAGAATGCGGAGAAGGCTCTCTCAACATCTACTGATATGACATCCGGTGGCCTAGATCGCTACGGCAGTAGTGCCGTAGCGAAATCGGACCGAAGGATCGCGGGTTCGAGTCCCGCCTCAGGCATGGTTGTCTTGTGTTCGTCCTTTCACCCCTGATATCGTGTCAGCCTCATAGTTACCATTGCGACCACGCAATAATGGTCGCTAATGACCTAGACGTTGATGCGACCTTAAATTAAAAAAAAAAAGTTCCAATTCAATGCTCCACGTGGAGCTGATGATGCGATCAGTCTTCAGTTCAGTGCAAATCGAGTTTTAAATAGCTCCGGCAATCGGTCAAATTAACGTTTGTGCCTATCACAACATGGGGAATGTGTGATCGCCGTGTTCCCCAGCGAGAAACGAACTTGTTATTCCACTGGGCATTTGTGCACTTGAGTGCTTTAGGTCCGGCGCGCTGTGGAAAATTTTAGCCAAAAGTAGAAAACTCAAAATAGGCACTTGTATTATAGGGATAGAAAATATATTAAATTCCGTTCAACTGAATACTGGAACTTTATTAGGTGCATGGCACCGTTACCCCAAACCTGCGCTTGAGAGCCAGCCATGTGGCTTCCGTTTGAGCACAAATAACTTCCTTGTCCAGAAACGAAACAGACGACATGGACAGTGTTCCTAGAGATTTCTACTATACCTTTGCATCTAAAATTATTATAAATGTGTCATTTATGTGCTTACAATGACAAGCTGAAAGTTTTTGATTTTGTGTTAAGTATTTGGATTATTAATCTTCGTGTAGAGTAAAAGTTATACTTCCCACGAGATCCCGCCATGTTTTTCGTTCTATATTATTCTTTAATAAGTAAAGAAGTTAGCTGCCGAAAATTAGCTGCGCATATCTGCGGATCTAGTTTTTATTAAAAATAATGTGAGAACGGAAATCTTAACACGACGAACATTACTTCATTGGTACAATACAATAACCTCATTTTTATTCAAAGTTTCTCACAGATACTATTGGAGTTTTGTGGAGGTTCGTCTATTATTGTCGCAGTAAGACGTAGTTTTTGTGTCAATTATCTTTTTGATACGTAATGAAAGTTGTCGTGATGTCTAATGCAATTGTCTACGATGGTCAGGTGGAAGGGCAGACCTAACGGCCCGAGCCTCATCATCAACAAATGCATATTATTATCGTTATGATTATTAATATTATATACCATACGTTAAAATAAGAGAGCTGTTGAGCATTTGCAGGAGTAAAGTGTATATTCCAACAAATAGCACTGAAATTCGTTGAATCTTTGTGGCGCAACCGGTAGTGACACACTTGTACTTCCGAAGAACGTGAGATCGCATCCTGCGAAAATTCTTTAATTTTTAATGCAATTTTAAAGAACGAGTTGACTATTAAGGGTTGTTTTATTAACTATTTTTGTAGATATTGAATAATTTCTTAATATAAATAACTTAAAACTGATCAAAAGGTTTGAATTTGGGCATTATTTTTGGATTACCAACAGACTTTGTAATAAAAGATACGAAGCAAATTATTTTATTTTAATTCATGGTTAACTTTACATTAAAGAGCCTCAAGAAGCAAGAAATAAAGATTTCAAAAGTTACCGGGAGAGATATTCAAAAAAATGTTCCCGCGAAAAAACAATGGACGATGTCTTCCATTGGTTGGTGTCATCAGACCCCCTGATTACAAGCCAAAGAAATCTTCCCAAAAGCATACAAACATGCTCTCACCTGAAGCTATCAAACTTCTTGATTGTCCTCTGCATCAATTATCAGAAGATGAAGACATCGATTGCACTGATGATTTCTTTTGGTAATTTTGTGGCCCTTGCTGTGAGAGTAACATGTTTGTTCCACTTGATAGAATTGTTTTTGAATGATATTTTGTATATTTATTTTTTTGCGGTTTTAATATTACTATTGTTACCTTGTGTATCTAATGGATGCTGTGTGTTTTAAATTAGTTTCTGTGAGAAACAAAAATGAATATTAACGAAAATATTCAACATATTTCAATTTTATATCCATATTAATTTAATATATAATTACATTTGTTAACTTATATTTGTGTATTAAGAATTTAATGAACTAATTATTGTAGTTAACAATTGTAATTAATAATACTGTATACAAATAAAATTGTATGTTTAATAATTTCAAAATACGCCGTCATTTCGAATTTTTGCAAATTAGCATTAGATCCTTATTTCTAAACATTAACTAAGTATCCTTACAAAATTTGGTATAAATTGATAGATATTTAGACTTAAGGCCATATTTTCCATAATGTTCTCCACTGTGCGGCGCGGACACGTTAACTCCCAGGGGGCTATCGGCTGCATTCAACTATCTGCAGAGCCTGGCGGACGGCTGCGTCTCTCGTGGTCGAGGGCCTTCTCGTCTTTTTTTTTTTTTTAAACTCCAGCATCGTACACACCACCCAAATTCTTTTTTAATCCGTGTTCACGAAATAATTAAAAATGTACATCAAACACTTACCTGAGGAACATGAAGAAATCTCTTGTTTTATTGTAGCAACAGAATCCCCACCACAGAAGGATGCAAGAGGATCCTAGAGAGAAAAAAAAATAACTAATAATCCCTCCACGCAGTAAGATACAGACGAACATTTGAAATTTTATTTGGGGAGGTAAATGGCTTTGAATAATTCTGGCAATCCATGTTGACCTTTAATATCACTGCACCTTAAATTACACTGCGTTACAATTTTATTTTACAAAAAGTACCCACTTCAATTTTTGCTGTTAATTTATACACATCGCTTAACAAGAACACTTATGTACTTTTTCCTATCACGTACTGTGTTTAACAAATATGAGTAAAATATTAAACAATAAACGTCTTATGAACCGATTGCTTTAATTACTTACCAATAAATGACGACAAAACTTATAATAATGTATTTGCACACATTAAAATTAGAATATATTGTACAAAGTATATTTTGATGAGGTTTTTGTCCAGTTTCCCTGATACATTAAGCAAATATTGAGATGGTCCCCTGTTTTGCTTCTGGACGTAAATGTAGCTTCACTATGCGCACGTTTTGTTGAACTCTTCTTTTGCTTGTAATGGTAAGAGTAGATGTAAGGACGAGTGACTATTTTGTTAGCAATATGCAGTTCGTTTACCGTTGCAACTAAGTTTTCTATCACTCGGGAACGAAAATGTCTAGTTTTTCCAGTGTTGCTCTTTTTTACATTTTATTTTTAATTATTTATCTTTAACTTTTACTCATCCATCAACTATTTATAGTTAAAATGATGGTAAGGGACTTTGAAATTCAAGAAAACGTGCGCAGATCTCCCCCATACGACACACAGTTTTTTGACTATATAAATCTAAAACCTATATATTATACAAAAAAAAAAAAGAAAGAAAAATAATTAACTTTCCCTTGTGTATTGGGAAGTATCATCTGGCTTTAAACGTCAGAAGTTATCTCCTAACATGGCTGCGTCCCAAGGACCTTGAACCGTTCTTCTAGCCTTTTTACGTCCTGACTGAACTGCTCTCCTTATTCATCACTCACAGCTTCAAGATTTGAAGGGAAGGAAGAGAGATCGGAATTAACAAAAAATGTTAGTGACCTCCAGCAACCCAGCTTTTTATATGCATTTAACAAATTGTTCGCCAAAAACGCCATTCAATTCAGCTCCGTGATTACCAAAAACACCTATCACGACGTTAAACGATGTTCAGGCGCATAGTTCTTTGTCATTTAGTTTTTATTGATACTATTTGTTTTTGTTTTTCATTAAAGGCGTATTTGTGAGACGATAAAAATCCCTTCCTTTAACTTTACGTCACAATTTAAAAAATATGACTTCAAATATAAAAATTCTTCGCCATTTTTATTCATAGCTTCACTGAATTCTTCATTAAGCCGAGCTTAGTACGTAGGGGGAGGATAAAATACCGCCAGCTTGACTTTTATTTTGAGGCAAAGGAGGAGTCATGTCTTCGGTATGAGGTATTTGTTTCGTAACAGAATTCACAGTGGGATACTCGATATTATACATGAATTTATTCGGAAACCCCTTACATCAGTCATGCAAAAGTAACAATCATAGTGATTACTACGTCCGCGCCACAGGGTTGTTATTGCAAATGGCATTTACTACTATGGACAAACCCTAGGGACTAACCTCAGTAACTAAAGAACACGGCGTGATAGAATCAAAAGAAATCTTCTGTTAACACACTAACAGAAAGAAATAATAAAGATCAGTTTTTCAGGTATCAAAATCGTGTTATGCAGTGATATTATTGCAAGGAGATACTTAGTTGTAATTCAGTTGACGCCGATAACTGAGAACAAATGTTAACTTGTGTGTCAGACATGATATCACAGAAAATTTAGTGGATTTTGAAGTGCTAAACGTCAAAATGACCACAAAATGGTCACATATGGTTTTCTCTTTTAATAATTTTAAATATTCGAAATTTTTCTATCTTCTCTACCTGGTAACATCACTTATAATTAGGACAAAATTCCGGTTTTGGGTTAAAATTCCGAACCAGGAAAAGCTAGATTAATAAACGTGTAATTAAATAATGTAGAATAAAAAAGCTATCAGTATATAGTAAGCCAAAAGCTAATCCTGATAAAGTGGTTACAAAAAAATTATAAAATCATGCTGCACATAAATGTAAAGCAAACTGAAATCAAATGCGGAATTTCAAAAACGAAACCTTACATAAAACATACGTGAGAAATTATTCGTCAAAAACTCGTCTAACGATGGCTATATAATATTGCAATCGCCGCCAAATTTTTTGGTAGCCAAGCTGTCAAAAGCCGGGGCAAAGAAGGGAGTGATGTATGAGTAACACCTAGGTCCAGCTGACAGCACCTCGTAAGGGCTCCTTGCCAGGGATACGGTGAAGACCTCAACGGGAAGATAGTGCCCAGGGAAGAGGCGCCCATTCTTCAGGAATAAATATTAAGACCCGTCTTCGGAGTAACCAGAAGAAAGTCCTTAACGGCTAAAAGGCGGATGCGGCAGCCCTTCTTGTGGGATTTATAGCTGAATGCTGGGGTCCCCCTAAGAAGGCAGCCCTTTCACCCAACGTAGGGTTGGTAGCCAGACTTGGGAACTTCTCTTAGTCACACGCTCCAAAGGAACTGCCGGACGGAAATGAAGACGACCTCAGCAATAAATAAAGAACGAACGAATAATGGGATATCGTAAAGACTACGTATAGCAGCATGGAACGTCAGAGAGATCACAAATAAGGAAACAGAAAAACAATTGATTGAGATCGATGTAATTTAGTCGCTTTATCTGAAACTTAAGAAAAATTAAAAGGTACAATTCAAATAGAAAAGTATATAATAATCTATTGTGGTGTCCAACGAGTAGACCCTCAGCAGGAGTTGCTATACTTATGAAAAATAAGTCTAAAAATAGAATAGCATCACATTTATAAACGAAAGAATAGTAACACTACGAATTATGGTAGAATGATGATACATGACTCTAATAGCAATATACGCTACAGAGGTAGGAAAGAAAAACAAAACAATTGAATTTTATGAAAGCATACAAGTGGTAATAAATATGTCCCAATGAAAACATTAAAATATATCCGCACATCCAAACGGCTTTACAACCATAATTTTATTGTAATATTCTCAAAAACAAAAATATGTTTCTGTGCGTCCCGGAGTATTTTAAAATTCTATGTCATTCCTAGCAAGTCCAAACCAAAATTTGTGCAGTTATGGTACGTTCCATGGAAATATTTGCCACAGAGTTGTCATAACATAAATGAAGAATGGAGATCAAACAGATCTTTACCAACGCTGCATTCAAATCATTAGGTAAAAGGAAAAAGAAATATACAAGGAGGCGGCTTAGTTTGGGACAAAGAAATTAAACAACTAATACATGAAAACAAAGAAGCGTACATAAATAAAGACATTAAAAATACAAGTAGTTTAGATTTAAAAATTGAATATACGAGTAAATCTACTCTAGTGAACAATGAAGTTTGAGAAATTAAACGACAATGCTACAAGAGATACATAACATATTTAGAATACAAACTGAATGAGAGGCAAGATAATGCATATAAAATTATAAAGGAATTAAATAAAGAAGAGAGAGATACTCTAAGAATGATTCCCATATCAGAAAAGGAATGGTAAAATTATTTTAAAAACCTACGGACAAATGATGAAACTGATGCAGTAGTATTAGAACCCATTGACAATGCAGACAATGTTGATTTGCAAGAACTTCAAGAAGTACTCGGAGCAAGTCAAAGTACAAAACCTGCAGGTACAGATGACCTGAATTAAGAACTAATTAAGTATGCAACCCTACAATTTAAACTAAGATTATTAGCTTTCATAAATGCATGTTGGCACGAAGGATACATACCGAATGAATGGAATGAAGCATGTATCTGTCCTATATACAAAAAGAGACAGAACATTATGTAGCAATTATAGGGGAATAAGTTTCATAAACTCTTGATACATAATCTGTGCTAATATGGTATGTTTGATTCCAAATGGCATATGACATTGGTTTTGGTAAATTGGCTCCAGTTTCTGAGTATCCAGTTTTCCGGTTTTCTTTCGCATAAAAAAATGGTCATTTTTATTTTATTGAGTACAGGGTATTCTTAAATTGTTTAAAAACATTAGCTAAATAAAACTAGATATGCGTATTTATACAAAATCAAACACTAGAAATACGTAATAATATATTCAATATATTTATATTTACAGCCTGAAAAGAATCACAATCAATTGTTTGAAAAATATTGTTTGCATGATTTCCTTTCATGCCGCAATCAGAACAATCACGTTGAAGGCTCCCTGCAGTAACTCCTAAATTACACCCTAGACTCTGAATTGGACACAGAAATTCCATGTAGTGTGGTGAACACTGGTATGAGAACGTCAGGTCCACATGGCACAAGTCGCCTTACTGATTCCAAATCAGGGTGCTCCCAGTTCTTTTTATTGTGACCACTGAACCTCTCGATGTTTACAGCACAAAAATAATAATCATCGTCATTATGATTTTTGAGCTATTATCATACCAAAGGTACATCAAATTTTTAACTCTTAAGTTTTCCAGTTTTGCACTGACACACAAATTTTGCATAGCATATCGGGAGCCCATGACTCATCTTGATTACCCAGTTTTAGAACAAGTACATGCATTTTATTACCTTGGCTATAAAATAACAATAATATTATAAAAATTATGATTTACAAGTAAAATTAAGTAGATATAAACACTTCTGCGGCACAACAGCTTAAATCTTGAAAAATTAAGTCAGAAAAGAAACCCTAATGAAACTACAAAACAATGGCCCTACCCAAGCTGTTATACAGAAGTGAATGTGAGACCCAAACTAAAGACTAAATTAGATTAGAATCAGCTGAATAATGAAGTTTATTCAAACCCTAGCAGGTTATACACTTCTTGATCACAAGAAAAGTGAACAAATTCAAAACAAATTAAAAATTTGAAGTGTGAATAACATTATTAAAGAATATAGAGAATGTCCAAAGACAGAGTAGTCAAAGTAGCCTTGAACTACAAGCCGAAAGGGAGAAGAAATGAGGAAAGACCACTGAGAAAATGGAGGGAGCACTTATCAGAAGCTGCAACAGACTGTACAAGTCCAATCCCTGCAACTGATGATGATGCATAATAATAAATGGATTGAAAATAATTTTAATAAATTCTTGGTAAAAATTGGGCCTAAAACACCTGAAAAATTTGATCAGGAGACAATAGACTAAGATTCTACTCTCATGGATTCTATTTTTTTTAGCTCCAAATAATGAAGAATTATTGAGTATCCATAATTACATGAATTCTATAAAAACTATGGAGGTTGATCACATTCCCAACGGAAGGATTTAACTTTCTATGCATTATCTAATTAAGTCATTATCTTTTATTGTTAATAAAGGCAGGATGGATAATAATCCAATATATAAATCAAGGGATACTGAGAAACCCACAAACTACAGATGGACTTTTTCAATTTTGAATTTTACAAAAATTCGTGAAACAGTAATCAAGAAAATAGATTTCATCAAATTCCATGAAATAACTATAAATGATTTTTATTTTGGTGTCCTGGAAGGAAAAAGTAACAAAGATGCAATTAGATATATTACAGACCAAATCTGCTGTGCGATCATTTAAAGTCAACCTTGTTTATCTATCTTCCTGGATATGCTAACATTTGATTTAGTGGATCACAAAAATCAAGTGAAAAAATGTACCAACTAAAGCTCTAAGAAACAGCATACAAATTGTTTGAAAGCTACCTATTTGACAGGAAATGAGTAGTCAAAAGTACTCCACAGCATTTCCAGACTTTTAAGAATTACCCATTCCTCTTACTTTTTACATTATGGAACATTTTTGTAATTTTCAAATAAAATCAAGCATACTTAATGAGCTCATTTCTCCATCACAGGGTCCTCAATCATGTTATTTAAGCAACATTCAACTCCAGTCTGAAACTCATTAATAACATATGGATCTTTATAGATCAAAATTCATTGCCTAAATTAGAAATTCTTATGGAAAGCAAGAAACTCACGAAGTCTTTAGGAAAGATTAAATCCAGAGATACTTGGTTATTTTATACACAAATATTCTTCCTTTGCACATAAAAAAAAAAGAACAAGTTATATATTACAAGACGTTAGTCTTAGAAACTTCAATTAAATATAAAACATATTCCTTTATTTCGTTAAACAGAGAAATAAATTATATAACAGTGATATATACGACCTACAATTCACTGCCGTCATTCCATGAATTGCTCCGCTCCATGTCATCCAATTTCATCTTGCTTCATTCCACCATGCCCCTTCTCCACCCACAACACACCACCCCAACATTTTTTTGTTTTGCTTTGATTGTGTTGCTATGGGCAGCTGTGAACTTAAGCACTGCTGATTAATCCCAACACCAGCTACCAGTAACAATTTTGATCTTCATTACTCGAATTACTCTCAATGAGCTATTGAAATGAATCAAAATGCATTTTGATGATAATTTTATGGGTTTTTACAAACATAGAATTACCTTCATTAGATTTACTCACTGGTTTTGATCTGTATGTCACAAACTGAATGAGTGCCAACGTGAAATTTGCTTTAAGGGGTAAAAAATAACAAAGATAGTTTTACAACATATCGTGTAGATAGGAACAGTTATATTATTTTGATGGGCAGATGTACAAAATTTCATTAAGATCAAAACAAAATTAAAGTTTTGCATCCAAAAGCAACAAATAAACTTATATTTTTATATAATATAAAATACAAATTGAAAGAAATTAGCCTAGAGCCAAATGGCCTCTATTTCACGCATCAAAATCAGTGTAGCCAATTTTTTAGATAACTCCAGACAAACAGACCAAAATCATAAAAACATCTGAATTTGATTTTAGAGCATGTAAAATGTTAATGTGATTCAGTGGCATAACGTGGGTGACTGCCGCCCGGGGTGAAGGAAAACTTTCTACCTCCTCCTCTAGGTATTTCAAGTTGAAAGACTAAAATATACAGTAATTCTAAAGAACTTTTTGGCAAGTACAATCATTATTGTGTATTGTACAGGTTACAAATAAAGTCATGTATATATATGGTTTACAATATGATCACATTTATTACAAAAATTCTTACATGTACCGGTGTGCCTCTTGCATTGATATAACAGATGTAGAACACTTATGAATAGGGGTGGATTTTAATTGTCATTTTTTTATTTTCACTTCACAACAACACCGTTTAGTCTAGACATTAATTTTAAGTTAAGACAATAGGAAGTGACTCGTTTTTAATAGGAAATTGTTTTCATTTTTCTTCAATTTTGACTAATAAGTTATTTTTTACCCTTTCCCATTATTTTTAAAGCTTTTTTTGCCGATTTCATCGATTTTAATATAATTTTAATGCTACTTGCCTTAAATAATATTTATGAAAAGCATCAAATGCTTTCCACTACATTTCTGAGTAGCCTATTTGATTTCGTAGCTCAGAAATTGAAATGTCAGCCGTTGCATGCTACCTAAGATTCCTGGGACACCTATGACAAGAACAGTTCTGATCATCCGATTTCGAGATAACTAAGACAGATTTCTTGATAAAGAACATTGCAAACCAAATATTTGCAAGCTGAGTTCACTTAATCGAAAGGAACAAGACTAGATTACATCAGTTAACATACCCAACAGCTTCAGTGGTTCATTTGAACTGATTTTTATCAATTTTTTTTAACACTTTTTTAAGAGCACTTTATTTATTTTTGACGACGTCTTAGGTCATCAAAATCCACCCTCTACTTATGATTACACTTTGACGATCAACAAGATTAAGTTATTAGAGAACTGAATATAAAACATAACTCTACTTCCAATTAGAACTAGAATGATACAGTTACTATTTGTATTTTTAATGAAAAATAATATAACTGTTAGAATAAAAACAAAACTTCTCTCTTCAACTAAAACTATTTGTCTACTTCTTTACAAGCCAAAATTTTTTTTATTGCCCTATTTATAGCATCACATACCTCTTGCTTAATAGACAAGATAGCCAGATTGGTAAGCCTTAAAACCAACTCAAGGACTTCCCTAAAGAGACTTATCTGTACTGCAATCTAATTTGCAGGTGATATTATACTACAATATTGAACAATACTTTTTATAGGATAGAAGTCAATCTCACTGAATAATATTCATAAACAATCCAATCACAAAATAAAATACAAGTAAATCCTAATAGTCAGTACAGACGGTGTTGCCAGGTGCTACACTTAGCAACATGCCATTCGTATAAATTCATTTGAAAAAGTAATTGCAAAATAAGTAATGAAGGATTCCATGCTCATTTTAATCTGTCCGAATCGTAGGTGGGACAAAAATATGAAATGAAATGGTTCTAAGTTTTACAAGATTAATTATAATAATAATAATAATAATAATAATAATAATAATAATAATAATAATAATAATAATAATAATCGGCCCCGTGGCGCAGACGGTTGCGGCAGCTGTCGTCTGTGCCGAGGAGGCTGCAGGTTAGAGTCCTGCTTAAGACATGGTCGTACTTGTGATTGTCCCTTCACCTATCATCGTCATCCATTCATCTCATAATGCATACTTCAAGGCGTAACAACCTTGTCGTAATCCTAGGATACAGCTGAAAAGCTGATCCTGAAGAATTACACACATTAAATCGTGTAGCGTGGTCAGTAATGGCCCATATGCAAAATAATAATAATAATAATAATAATTATTATTATTATTGTTATTTATTATGACATTTTTTATTGCCCGGGGCAGGCAACCCTCAATATGCTATGCCACTGATGTGATTATACTGCATGAACAATATATTTCAACTATATTGTACAACTAAAAAATAAATTACTATTTAATTAAAATTTACAAGCAATATAACCAAAATAAATATTTCTATTGTATTGAAGATAAAATTAATATAAACTTAAAATTCATTTATTTATACTAACTTATGAAAATATCCAAATTATAAGTTAAGAACATTACACACATTAATAGTTCAAATATTGGGAGTCCATAATTGATGGACTTTTTATTGAACTTAAAGGCAAACTACTCTTTTAGTGATAGCAAGTGCTATTGTGATGGAACTGTAAAAAAGGCACAATTTGAAAACCAAATTAACGAGAAAATGGGAAAAGAATTCATTGTAGTAGCCGATTTTAAAAATATCATTCAAATCACTGAAAGGAATGCACTGAAGAACATTATCTTTACTAGCCGCCTTTCAATATACAGATGAATGCAATTAAATTTAAATTAGCAGAAACAGGAAAAGGAAAGAAAAAAAAAATTCAAGATCTTCAAAATTCTAATAAAAAAATTACACTTTGGAGATGGTTCATGGTGCCTTTAATTGCAAAACTTGTTACATTCTTTCAGTGATAGTAACACCTTTCCTTTCTTTTTAATCTCCACAATGCAAAATTCGGCATTTATATCCTTGACATTTTGGAGGCAGTAATGTAAATAGTAGTTCCTTTCCTTACCAGGCTATTAAGTGCTAAAACCTCTCCAGAATCACCTTTCAAAGCAATAACACCATTAAATTAGATCACCATAAAATTCACATTTCTGTGGACCCTTCAATTTTCTCCTGCTCCAATCAGGCATTCAAGCTCAGCACTCCAACTACCACCCATCCCTCAGCACTCTTCAATGATGAAGAAATCTGTACCTCCAAAATGGTGGCTACTTCTTCTAATCTCCAAAATGTCATCACCAATTACTTTCCAATTACCACAAAAGACTGGTTAGATTATGCCGTTAATAATAATATTACTCACAAAGGCATTCCAGCAATTGTCTTCATTCACATCATCTGGTTCTTCTTTAACCTAGAGGTAACACAAAAACTATCATTTAAAAGTGAGCAAACCATTAACATTTGTGGCACATACATATAAAGTGACACACAATCACAAAATAATTTTCATTTCAACAGTGTTCAAGACCTTCTATTGTGCAGTTATTTTGGATTGATAATTGACAATAAAATATATTATTAACAATAATAACAATAAAACACTCACCAACAAAAACCACTAAATTAATTTGTTTATATTAACACTTATAATTCGAAACGAAATGCATATTAAATCAGTGAAATCTAGCATAAGTACATATCATGCATTTGAAGTACAGATTCCGGCATGAACCCATAATGATCACAAACTTATACTTACATGGGTAGTTAAAAAAACATATGAATTGTTTTAGAATTTTCAGAAAATGTTTGAAGCAATGCATTTTGATAAAACAAAATTTTAAATACGGATTCGAAAAACTTTTGAAACCTACGCACTGTTGAGTTGTAAATCATACAAAAGGACATAAAGAAAGCTGAAAAATGATACTTTCCCAGCCCTCTATCTTCATTTAGAGAGGTTCTATATCAATATAAAATTTTTCGGGTAACACAATTTTGTAATACTTTACAAAATTGGCAACACTTCACAAACTGTTAGAAATATTTTATTCAAAATATATAGTTTTTTTTATTCTTCATTCATACTACCTGTGTCAAATTTTGTCTGAATCTGAGATGATGAGGTAAAATGACTTAATTTAATATGGAAAGACCAAGACGTGCAAGCTGTAATTGGTATCAATATTCACTATCTCACTGTTTACCTTCTGCCTCACTATCAGCATCGTGCTCACTGTATAAATGGAAATCTCATTATGCATCTTCATGTTCACTCGATGCATTAAGCATTTCCTCTAACATCCATCTTATTCACTCAGCTCTAGTATCATATTACTGATACATATGTATGTAACACACAAGCTATCTATAAAGCTATCAGTAACACACTGTCCAGAAATCAAGTGGTAATAAAATGTCTTATCATTGTAGAAAAAAGTATATGATGGGCAACAATGGGTCCGTCAGACCCAACAGTTTCTTTACATCACAAATCTCTCTTTCACTCAATAATGGCTGACAATGAAATCTATTATAATTCTAAAGAAAATCATTATTTTGAAAGGTAGACAAAAATTATGTGTTGAGTTTCCATTTAAAGATAGGTTGAAATAAATTTTACACTAGGTCTGGAAGACCCTTCACCACATTTTGAAAATCAAGTAGTAGATACAAAATTACAAGCACCTATTTAGATCTGTTGTTGGAATGCATTTGCAGCAAGTAATCTGTACTGTTGTCTTCCTCTATTGAATTTATAAACTCACACAACCTCTCTTAAGTAACACAGTAGTCTTGTAGTTGTGTATATGTATATATATATATATATATACATACATACATATACACACACACATATAATATAATATATATTACATATACACATAGAATATAATAGTATATATAACAGTATATATACACATAGTATATAATATGCCATTGTTGTGACAACTAATGTTTCTCTACAATCAAACACAACAAACCTATTTTTTATAATAATGCTAGTTATAGAAAACTTATGAGCCTGCTGTTCTGAGACTCATGAAACCACAAACTCAGAAATGAATAATGCAAGCTCTATACCCAATAAGTCACCACAATCGGTACAAAAATTTAACTTCTAAGAATAGCAAATTCAGTCTAAAATAATCATGGTGGTAGAGGGATGAAAAATGGGTTACACAGACCAACACCATTAAGATAACTTAGATGTGATCTAGGTAATACACCTACTAGCTGTAATCTAGGTGGTGTTGGACAGGCCCACAACAGCCGTTAAGGGTTGTGTTCGTAACTCTATTTCGATTTTTTAAAATGGTTAATGACATTAGGTCATTATTACACCTCCTGCCTCATAAAATTAATCACTTCAGTGGTACGCACATTTCTGAGACCACAAGCCTCGATCACAAGGACATTCGCAAATTACTTAAACAGATTCATTTCATAAGGCAATCGGTGTAGCAATGATCTAATGCATCGACCAATTTACAAAAATGGAATTATCGTTACTCTAAATCATTGGACTTATTGCATATTGTCAGAACACGTCACAACAAATACACAGAAAATGCTTACAGCTTCTATTTTGATAATGCTTTCCGTTAAAACATTAATCTCCTCCATTAGTAACACAATAAGATCACAAATAGTTTTAATTTCTGTTGACAGCAAAAGTAACTAGAAGTACACGCATTGCTTGCCAAGGTCTACTTCAATCAAAGAATAATACACTCTCCACAGTACGATTTATTTAGTCGTGCACTTGACTAAATCAGTTGTTGCGGTTCATCCAATCGGGAGCTTACATGTCGCTGCAGTGCGAACTCCAGAGCCAGTTCACTCAAATGTTAAAAAGCGGGGGACAAAATTTGTTTCCGGTCTCGGACCTGGTGCAAATGGCGCTGCTGTTGCATTTTGGCGCGCATTTTCAATGTAAATTTATGCGAAAGGTGCTGGTTGTAGTGCGTGCACAAAATAGCCATGAGTATTATCTGCTTTTCTTACGACTTACTACAAAGAATTAATTGTATTATTTGCAGATGTGTAAATGTTCCGTAAGAGGGTACTCAACCTATTGGAGGATGCCCTTCCATAAGCTCCCCAAAAATCAACAGATGCGTGAACGATTCTTAAAAAACATAAAGCGGCAAGATTTAATTGGTAAATAATGCATGGAATATTATAAAAGTTAATAAAATTGTATGTACTATTAAAATGAATCATATGCACACGTTGATATAATTGGTGAGACAAAACCTCACTTCTATAGAAGAGATTTTTTTTATAGTAGAAAATTTACAATCTGCCCAATAAATGGGGTTCTGTAGACCATTAAATAATTTCTTGGTTACATATAACAATTTTTAATGAATTTTTAACGTGAATACATAATGAAAAACGGGGGAAAATGGTATGTCTCATTATTTCATACATTCATATCAGTAATAGGAAACAAAAATGAAAGGTCCAGTTTTCGAACTGTTGGAATGTTGATACCTGTTCAATTATTTGATGTCAAATAGTTTAAATTAAAATCTTCAATTATCTTACATCTTGACCTTGGAACACCACCATTTTGGATTTCTTCATAAATTGTATCCACAGAAAAACAATGAAAAAGACAACAAAACAACAAAGAAAGTTGAATAGACTCTAGAAAGGGCTGGAACTTATTAAAAGGCAAAGAAGATTCCTAAACGCTCCTCCGAAACACAAATCATCTGGACAGAGTGATAAAGGAAACAGATGGAAATGCAGGAAACTTCTAGAATATTAATATTATTCTTGTGATACTTGTCAGCTTAAACAGACACATGCTTCTTATCCTGCTGTAGATGAGGATGATGAATTTCATTGCTAATTTTGGTTTTGTGAATATTCATTTATAGACATGTTCATAAATAAAATGGTGTATTATTGTTGTGTTTATATGTAGTGTAATTATAATATATTAGTATGATGAAAATTAGCATTATACAAAACTAACAGAAGAATTCAATTCATGATGAACAAATAAACAGAACTGCAATTACTTCACTCAGTGTTTAGTGAATAAATTTTTACTCTTTTATGAAATAATTTTAATTTAATTATTGGAAAATAAGACTTTAAAAATTGGAAATATTTACTTATTGTCTTACAATGAATGTTTTCAAAAACATACTAATAAACATAGACTTTAGACAATGTTAATTGATAAAATGATATAATATATGATAAATGATATGTTAAATGATAAAATGATCAATTACGTGAAAAAGTTCCTTAGAAATATAATATATTCTTTATATAAACTGTTTCATTGATTTAAGTCTTTATCTGCATCTGAAGTTCAATTCATTTATACCTTCAAAACATACAGCAAAGCAAATATCACCTCCAGAATGGAAACTTAACTCATACACCTAAGCAAATTATATTAATTACATCATGTAGTTACTTCCATATCTCAAAGTGCCTTCAGAAAGAAATTTTTCATCTATCTAAAGTGATCAAAAATCTATTTGGTATTACAAACTACTAAAGGGAATGAAAAACTGCTTGGAAATATAAAAAGTGCCTTATTGACAGTCATGTTACGTTTAACCACATTAAACTTATTTTCCTCAACTGAAAGTGTGCTCTTGATAGTAATTCAACCAAGCAAAAATGTAGTTCCTTAATCCATTGCTTAGCAATAGCTTTTGACATTGCATATTAAGTTGTGGTTTCAATACTATCACTGAAATGCTTATATAATAAATTTCCTTCAAAAAATATTTTACTCAAAAAGCAATGTAAAACCAAATCTTTACCCAAGCAATTCAAAATTTTTGTTTAATAAATTAAACATGTTGAATACACTATAAATTAAAAAAAAAAATTAATGATACTTTCATAAGAAGCATTCTCCTTTAATGTCAGAAGCTTGATTTTTTTTATACACAAAATGCCATAGAATAGTATCTAAAGTGATTAAGTTGGAATTAAAGTACCTACTTTATTTCATGAATTAATCTGTCCAGTTCTTTCTTTCATTATATCTTTTTCAATTTTTTTACACATAATTTTCTTATTAATTTATTACATAATTGAAATGGGTTTGGAAATTATTTGCAAATTAGTGCAAATATAATTCATTTTCATTGTTTATTGAATTGATGATGATGTTGCTCAAGAAACCAATAATGACATTCAAGCAAATTTTGAAAACATTTGTTAACTACAATAGTGAAAAGTATTGAATTCTTCACCTCATTTCATTATGATCCAACATTCCATTACCGAGTAACTCTTATAGAGAAAGCCAAGATGTTGTGTGTTTCCAGATAGTAGCTGTAGCAGCAGTAATTATGCTTGTCATTACGTCGTACAATTTATCCCGGATATTAATAAATTCTAGTTTAATGGCAGCAGCAACGAAATTATTGAAGAATAATAATATTGAGTTATTACTGCTTGTGATGAGCTCTCATCATTTTGGACTCTACTAAATATGAAAAATAACATCTTTTATGCACAATGTTTTACAGTGCAGCAACCACTAGATTGCAACCTCATTTCCAATGCTTGGGTTACCACTTCTATATCTAATCAACACACGCACAAATGAAAGTAATACACCAGATACATTTTGAAACAATCATTAATTTCTTTCAGAAAAAGAATATTTGCCAGCAAATTTTTCAGCAAATATATTGAAAATGATCCTGTGGCATTTACAAATGTATTTCTCAATGCAACAAAATAAACAAACATGAATAAAACAACCTGTATCAAGTGAGGTTTGGCGGGCATTGCAGATACGATATTCCCGAACTTGTCTCTCTACACATCTAACACTTTATTATTTATTTATTTACAATACACTATCCGTTCGATGAAGGTATGACCGACGTGAGAATATTTATGGGCCGACAGAACCGCCCATACGAAGTTGCAGAAACAAAATTTACGAAATGAATATTTATGTTGACTCATTTACTTGGATTTAGGGATTCTATTCCATGGTTATGAAATATAAGAAACAAACGTTATAAGCTTCTTCTTTAACCAGGAATTATATTTATAACACTTCTATTACAAAGGCATAAAAGCAAACAATAACAATACATTAAAACCCATTACCACTAACTTTTCCCATTCGTATCATTTACAACACACACAACCTCCTTTTGATTTCCCCATGCATGCATTACCATTAACACTTAGTATACTAACTTAAATCACCTAATAACTAAGCTAAACTATCTTCCCACAATAATTTATATCATTGTCTCTAGTCACTAGCCTAGTTCGTGAATCCTCTGCACTCTTGGACATCGATATTGATTGTACTTTTTAATTATTGGCAACATATTTAAACACATCATCGGTCATGCCCATTTACTGCCCTTTCATTACTATAACAACCATGTTCTACCCACCCGACCGTCATCGTGGCTGAGCAGCTTCTGCCCCGCTGTTCAAAAAACGCGATGCTCACTTGTTTGCATTTAACATGCGCAGCAATAGCCCAATTTGCGTTTCTCATTCATTCGCCTACCTCGCGCGCCTCCTCTTTTCTGATTGGATACAAGGGCCTCGGTTTCTCATACGGTTTACTCTTTCACTTGCGATTCTCCCACACTCTTATAATTTTAACTCATCATACGGATTTTCCTTAATTGTCCATATTCAGTTTATTATCAATACAATTTCTACTATTTTCTCATTTTTTATCCCGCTCCGCTTTCCTTTAACTCTAGTTGTTTATGTTATTACCAATGTTGACATTGCGTCTACTTTTATAACGCGTATTTTATTTGTGCCCCTGTAGATCGCAAATGCCTAGTTTCTCGATATATTGTATTGTATGAAAAATTTATCATTCTACGCGAAATGTCCACACAGATTTCCCTTACTATTGTTGCAACAATGGCCAATACTATTTCTGATTATATTAGGATTTTGTTGCTGTGTAATGAAGATAAGAAAGCCCAAATCATTCACCATTCGGAACAGAACGGACAACCATTTGTATTTACTAGAATTTGGACATGAGTTTCTCGACTCTACAAGTTTGTTGAAAATTATACACGAAAATTAATTCACCATAGGTAGCAATTTTGTCATGTAAGTCAGTGATATTTTAATTGCTTCAGATTCTATCTTAATTGAGCCAGTTTCCGTTCCGATCATGTATCATGGAGATGTTCTCGCCCCAAAAGACGATAAATTTAAAATAAAAAGGGATATTAAGATGAGATTCCGGAAAGTAACAGGATTAAGAAATAAAGACAAGGAGTTTTGGGAGGAAGAATTGGAATGTGGTTGGATTAGTTGAAACTGGGATTTTTAATAGTTCTTTTACAATAAAACTAGAAATTGCAATGAGAGAACAGTTGTGTTAGCAAAGATTAAATCTCACACGAAATTATGGGAAATATTAAGGTAAGAGAGAGGAACAAGTAAGGGGATAATTGGAAATGACAGACACGAAAGAATGGTTTAAGGGAAGATTTGACGATCAGGTTAACACGAAGGGGATGAAAAACGAAGTGAGCCCAAGGGAAATTAAAAACTTCATGAGAAAAATAGACAAGGAAGAAATAATAAATGCTGTCAATCGATTAAAGAAAAAGAAAGTTGGAGTCTATGAAAATAATTTAAATTAATTCTGGTTCTATTCTACGGAAGAAGGGATGAGACTTATTCCAGAGGAATGGAAAGGTGTAATCGTTCCAGGTTACAACAGAGAACAGAAATAAGGTAGAAAATTACAAAGAAATAACGCTCAGGTTGTCCTTGCATAAAATATGGATGAGAATTATAAGATTGAGACTGGAGAGGTATAAAGAAGGGGCTATGACCAAACAATCAAACAGGATTGCAATCATCGTAAAAGAAACCGAGAGGACAATGATGTCAGGGAAGACATTCCGCAAAAAGATCTTGCAGATTCAAGGGAGCCAAAGTAGATATTGATGTAGAACTGTACTTTCAGAAAAAGTGTGGTGATTAGCAAAAAATTTCGTGGAAAAAAAATTTCCTGCATTCTTTAGGAAGAAAAAATAGCATAATAGAACGTGGAGTTAAAACGAAAGTAAATTCACTTTGTTTTCTAAATTTGCACATCGCCCAAATTTTTTAAAGTCAAAACCAAAACATTTCTCGTATGGATACAGGAAGGGGATACACTAAGTAACAAAACTGTCATTGACAATTTATTGTTTTCCTCAGGAATATACTATTCTTTGAACTTTTCAGTACTTTTTCTCAGACTTATTACGCAGTTTCGGTGCGCATGTGGTTACGCAATGTTTTTTTTACCGAACGTAATTTTACAAACTGAACACGGATAAGCATTTCCACCATAGTAGGTGCGTAAATGATTATCAAATGTTTCTTCGTGGTTGAACGTCTTTTCGTACAAAATAATGGAATCGTTGAGTAGGTGCAAACGTGGCTATTCAAATGGTCCCTTTTATTGAGACTTCTTCGATGGAAAACTGTAATGGTTTATCACAAGCGTGGACGTGCATGTGCATACGCAGCGACCACTTTCGAGTGAAGGTCTTCTCACAGATGGAACACTGGAAAGGTTTCTCACCAGTGTGGGTGCGCATGTGCACACTCAAGGTCGGTTTTAGCGTGAAGGCCTTTCCACAAATGGAACACTGGAACGGTTTCTCGCCTGTATGGATGCGCATGTGATCACGGAACGAGCGTATTTGAGTGAAAGTCCTCTCACAGATGGAACACTGGAAAGGTTTCTCGCCTGTGTGGTTGCGTACGTGCACACTCAAAGTCTGTTTTGCAGTGAAGGCCTTTGCACAAATGGGACACTGGAATGGTTTCTCGCCAGTGTGGGTGCGCATGTGCACAGTCAACGTATGTTGTTGAGTGAAGGTCTTTTCACAAATGGAACACTGGAAAGGTTTCTCACCAGTGTGGATGCGCACGTGCATATTTAAAGTTCCTTTGTGAGAGAATGTCATCCCACAGACGGAACACTGGAAGGGCTTTTCACCTGTGTGGGTGCGCATGTGAACATCTAAATTGTCCTTTTTCCTGAACGTCTTTTCGCAGATGGAACAAAGGAAAGGTTTTTCACCAGTGTAACTCCGCACGTGGTTACCCAAGTTTCGTTTTTGAGTGAACTTCTCACCGATGGAACATCTAAAACGTTTTCCGCTGCGGATGCTAGTGTTCGGATGTGCGTGCTTGAGGTGCAGGGTCCAGTCATAGTTCAAGCTACTCTCACGTTTGCAATCCAAGTCTGTGCTTTGGTTCTGTTGTGTCTGCATTGAACTGGCTTCCTCTGATTCAAAACACTCTCCATCTAGCAACAGAAAACGTTTTTATGAGACAAATTCACTAGTAACAACAAATGTCCAATACTTAACAACAATCACATTTGTTCCTGTCAACAACAAATGTCCAATACTTAACAACAATCACATTTGTTGACACAATGAATGTGCAACGTGAGTGCTATACTCCGATATGGAAAAGAAGGGCCATAAGTGAGAGAAGAAACCTTTTGAATTAAAATTAAATTTTCCAATTTTCACTTTGGATATATATAATTTCTGATGAGAAAAAAGTTATAGTTAGTTTTCATATTTCTTATGCAGTAATGTAAGCCGAGGGGAACAGCAGAAGGTCGAGGATAAGAACTGAAGATCGGGACTCGAGCTCTCCGGCTGTTCTTGCGGCACGAACCATTCCAGTAATTCGGAGGAGGCAGTCTTTAATTAAAAATCTCAACAAAGAAGCAAGATTTTGAGAACGTCTGTCTGTTTTAAGAGCGACAGGGACACATCGCCACATTGCTTTGTGGACAAGTGCCGGTCTCTCCACACCAAAATGGTTTGCAAACTGGATTTACGATATAAAATAATATCGCACACTCACCTGGGGAACATGAAGAAATCTCTTCTTTTACTGCAGCAGAAGAAGCACTGCCACAGCAGGACGCAAGAGGATCCTACAGAAAAACAACTAATAAGCTCTCTCTCCACGCCACAAGGTATTGAGATCGAAAAGGAGGTACGGGAATACGAAATGCAAATCTGCCCCCGGGGGATAAACATTTTTCATGTTGAAAATCGCCTGATTTAAGTCAGTTTACCCGGAGTGATTCGTACAAACGAATAAAATGTTTAATTTCTTATATATGTTTAATTTTTAACCACATTGCGCCCATGTAAATACCACAATAATCTCAATCTAACATTCACACTTAATGACAAAAATATTTACACTCTTCTCATTAATGTAGTGCACTTGTAATTTTGATGGCCATGTACATTCAAGCTTTACTAAAATTACATTACATTACTTGATCTTTTTATAAATGTATTACATGCGCGCGGACAATGTCTGCAAAATGTTCACTTCCGTGAAAGTGATAGCTTGCCGCCGGCTCGCGAATGCGTGTCATCCACTATTTCACCAGTAAGCTCCAACAGCTGGGCTCACCATACCATATTTCCACACATCCCATTAAATGGCCTATTTCTGGCCCCCAAAACACATTCTCTCTGATAACCGTCCACTCTCCCAAACACACAATAACTTCCCGGCACATGCAAGCACATGTTGTCGGTTCGGACTCTATCGTCCATCTGTCCCTTTTAGACAGAACAGTCTTTCGATAAAAAACCGCTCGCTTTCATCTGTCCCAGAGATCTTTTTGGAAGATTTTATATTTTCGTAACCTCTATTCTGATTTGGAACATTTAAGAAGTTCTGAAAATTTTGCCTTTTTAATTTGCAGCGTTCCCCAAAGTCCATGCCCTCTGGTTCACATACTTTTCCGAAATTCCTAATTATTTCGAAAACTACTTACATCAGTTGCCTATATTCAATTGTCTTTTGGTGTAAGTATCCTTCTACCTCTAAGTTTTTCTTCTAAATTTGTGTACCTCTTTTTCGAAATGCTTCCGGATGATTCTCAAAATTGTTTATTTTCCTAACACTTGTTTTATATCTCGTAGGTTCCTCTGAAGACTTACAAAGCAGCAGACATTTCAATTTGTCGCCAATTTACACAAACAATATTTTCGAAGAATTGAACATGAACTTCTTTGAAGATCTATTTTTGATAAACACATATCATTAAGAGAAGAATTGTATTTTCACAATTGCACTTATAAGATGACTCCGAGAACGAAGCGGAGTCAATTCGAGCGGGTTATATTTGGGGGAAAATACACAAAAATACTAATCTTCTCAAAAAAAAATCATCATTATAATATTTGAAGATCTGCTTTTGATGAACACATTTCACTAATGGGTTGTTGTTTGTTTGGAATGGGTTTGTTTGAGGTTGGGTTTTCATAATTGTAGTTGTAAGAAAACGCCGAATATTTTACTTTTTTTCTTTTTTTAATTTTCGCGAAATTACGCAATTCAATGAACTTGAGACCTGCATCATTCTCTTAAGAGTCCTTTAAGCAAAGTTCCCAATTTAATCAAAAACGTTTTGCTATTTTTAAGAAGTGGTTTAAAGAAAAGAAACAAATGCGTTTGACACAGTATTTCGCAAAAAATACTCATATTTTAGAAAAATTGAACATGACCTTATTTAGAAATCTGTGATAAGCGCAATTCATTATGCGAAAAAAATTGTATCTTCATAATTGTAGTTGTAGAAAACGAACATTTGTTTTTCAATTTTCGAAAAAATCAGTTTTCAACGAACGTGAGATCTACACCATTCTCCTAAACGTTCTTCAGAGTATCCACTGACAGAATTTCATCAAACACAATGGAGCCGTTTTGGAGGAACAACTTGTACAAACAAAAATTAAAAATTACCTATATTGCACGCAAAATAACGCGAAAGATTATCAAATTTTTGAAAATGTTTACGTCACTTAATTTGAAAATCTACCTATAAGGAACAGATTTTATTACATGAAAAAAATTGGAAAGTCTCAGGGGCTTCATCTAAAGTACCCACGAAAGTTTAATATCGATTACAAATTCAAAGGGAAGCGACATCAGCCTGATAGATTATTATTATTATATCATTGGGGAATATCAGCTGAACGGTTTAGCTGCTAGTGTTGTTCACAGACGGACACACAGTCCTTTTTGCCGTTCATCGACTTTACGGTAACAATAACCCACAAAAATTTAGGCAACACCACATGTTAGTGGATTTTTCTACTAAATTTAGCAACAGGATTTATCCACTTCTTCATAAGTTTCTTCTTCAGCGCGAGAATGCAACAATTATGTGATTTTTTAAAACGAAAATTTAAGTGTCTAAAAATGCCAATAAAATAAAAAGAAGTTTAACTAATGTAATTTAATTCATTGTCCACCAAACTCGTCGAAAGTTAGGCACTTTGTGGGCCATATTTTCTCCACTTGCCTCCAAAAACCCACCTGCCGGAGCTTGGCTCGCCCTTCGACTACCCTGATAACGTGACTCTGAAATATGACGTGTGCGTCGGGGCCTGATTAACGCTGACCTTGATCAAGATAAATCTTGATGCACAAAAAATTAGAATGCTCTCGAGGCACTGAATGACACGCTTAAAACAAAAAATATTCCAAATTAATCACGTCCATATTACACTCTTTGAGCAAATGACAAAGCACGCAAACCTCACAATATTACTTTAAAATGCAAGTATAACCTCAGTAAGTGTTAAAAACATAGTATTTAATTGATGGTTACATATGATCTTCTGAATTCAAAAATATTAAATTAGAGACACTATTAGTAATTTTGGACAACTTCAGAATAAAAATGAAAATTTTGTGAAATTTTAAAATCTCGTAACTGTTACTATTTGCTTAAGAGACATAATTTAACAAGCAAATTTCTAGAGATTTTTACATTTAAAATTGTACTTCATTTTCCGATCAGATCAACTACTAAATCGTTATTCCACAAAATCCAAAAAACCTGATTTTTTTGGCCACAAACTTTTTCCGATGTATATCGAAGTGGAAAACATAAGGCTTTTTTAGTAATACCAATATTAACAAAATAAAAAAAATAAACCCGTCTCCCGCACGTATTGCAATGTTTTGCATGGACCCCCTTGCAGACCCCATCGGCTGCACTGTAAGGCGCGTTGACCAATGGGCAGGAGCATGTGAACGCGATCCACAGAGAGAAGTCCGTTACCCTAAAGGTGAAGGTACGGAGTCGAGAAAAAGGGTGCCCAATGCACCTGAAACCTTTGGGCAAAGAGGAGGGTCCTGAGGGGGGTGCGGGTGGAGGCTTAACGCCCACGTGACCACCCCAGAGTTGACTCTGCGGTACAAGACGAGGTGCGATGTAGGCGCTACATCCAACTCAAACAAACGTCTCTTCACCCATCATCATCCTTTTATCTCACAATTCATTGCTTAACCACCTTGCCATGGGATACAGTCTAAAATCTGATCCCCGAAATTACAAAAAATCTTCCTCTCGGATTGAATATGACTGGGCCTCGGAAGGCAACGTGTACCTCAATCAGAAATAGCCGCTACGATGATGATGATGATGATTATAACAATAATAATAACAACTGCGTATTAAACCCTTCGAAGAGGTTACCTATCAGAATCGACCTAACGAACTGTCAGATTGTTTCAGAGAATGCCATCACAACACACAATCTGGAACGTCTACACTCTACAACACTTAAAATTGACAGAACACTAGGAATCGGCGGAGACAGTCGAACAGAAACCACACGAAGACAGACATCGAAATGGGAACTGCGACTGTAACCCTTTATTCTTACCTTCTCTTCGTCATCACAATCTGTCTCTTGCTTCTCCGGTGGCCCAATAAACACAGCCATTGGAGGCTGCAACTCCTCCTGCACAGAACAAAAATATGACAAAGCAAGTAGTGGTGCTTCAATAGCACATACTTCCTCGTATTATTTTCATGACTCGCAATATTATACATGAACCTGCATAAATGATTGCAACAAGCATTTTTGTCCGCGCCGTGACTAACTCAGATCCATCTAGTTACCGCGCCGCGCGCTTTCCCAATACACCATGCAGGCGTTGTGACAAACTCACTTTGGCTGACGTTCATGAAATCTAATTTTTTCGCCTCTGGTTTCGAACATGCTTTCTTCTTAATTCAGACAATTGAACTACAGTGAGACCTGGATCTTTAATTTAAGCGACTCTTGTTTAAAAGAGGTTTTCCCGAATAAGACCCAATTGTTTTCTTGAACTCTTTTGTACGAGTAGTGCTAAATGCACGGAATGAGATCATAAAAGCAATTTTGATGAATTCTTTAGACTTTTCAAAAATTAAAAAAAATTCCATGTTAAAACATATTTTACAAGTATGTCATTGTTTTATGCTAAAAATGGAGAATGTTCGGAAACATTCCAAACAAACTTTCTCAAAAAGTATGGAAAATTTCCCCCAAAAATCTTCACAATAGAAAGAGTTAATTCTCTCCAGTATATGGAAAACCTGATTTCGACATGTGGAGTCCGAAAAGTAAGCTAGTGGTGCAAGAGAATGGATAAGACTTTTCCGTATTAGTTTTATATTTTCTATGGTCTCTGCTAGCTATTCGGACTTGCCACGTACTCTTGCCAGCTGCCATCTATTGCAGCAAAAAGTATAATATCAATTAATATATCACTAAATATCAAGTTTCTGAGAAGAATTTGCAGCACTATTTAAGAAAATGGCGTGAATGTAAATGTAAAATTTCAGTCTCCTTTTACAGGAAAGTTTTGAGTTTTTGAAAAACGTGATGGGAAGTCATATGAAGTACAACTCATAAATGCAATGATGTTTACAAATCATTTTTTATGTGCATAATATCGGCTTGAATTTTGAAATTGAAGGAAAACACCAGACAAATTTGAAAGTTTTCGAATATAAGAGTTCACTCTGAAAATCAGAACAGTGACATCTTTGATAACGGTATTTTACTCTTTTTTCACAAGAAAATTAAAGAAAAAAATTGAGAAAGCAGAGAGCAGTTTGGGGGGAAAATTTGAAATTTTCGAGCGGCTATGTCTAAAGTATCCACAAATTCTGAAGAAAGTTTTTTCAAAATTGCAGCTGGTGGAGACTAGCCAGATCGGCTAAGTGAAGATCGGAAAAGTGAAGATGATATTAAATTCAAAGATATCAGAGTCAATTTAGAATATGTTGTGTCAAAAAATGATCTAGCGGTATAACAGGACGACAGAGGCGTTCTAGTACTAGTTTTCTAATTTCTTTGGTCTTGGTCCGCTTTTCGGTTTTCCCCATCCTCTTGCCAGCAGTCATCTATCGCCGCCCAAAGTACATTTCTTTAAAATTTCTTAATTTATCGGTATCCTAACGGTAGACTTGAAATATCACTTTCCGAATATTATGGAAGAGAAAAACCTCATTGTAAATGGTTATTTCCGTTGAAATAGTAATTCCGTTTTCATAGTAATCGGTGGCGAAGATGAGTTCATTTAGATATGAAAATTTAAAAACATTACTTTTGGAGATATAAATATACAAATTCTCAGTGAAAATTTAATTACATAAAATACCAAAATAAATTGTAGAACTTTGTTGTGAATCGCATGTGAACACCAACATAAGAGTTAACAGGAATTCTTCAGCTCGTATTCATCAGATATACAGCAAACCTTCACTAAATTTTAAAGTGAAATCATTGGTCTGTGATCTTGGATTAAATGATCACCATGTTACTATGCTCAATATAAATAGGATCAGCAATAAACCACTCCTTGATGTACTTTACTACACGAACAGAACTAATACTGAATAAAGTCAGTAAAGGTAGCTAAAGTAAGCTGTCGTGTGTTCGGAGTGCGCAGTATAAGGCCGTACATTGCCGAGTGTTGAATTGTGTCGACTTAAGTGTTAATAAGATCAACTGAATCAAATCCAGCGAGTGGGTAAAACGCATTTACAACATCGCAGGAATACTCGGTACACCCAACGACCTGAAAATACAAATCGGCTCTACAATGTCCTTCCAGAGAGCGGGCATGTCCGACCAAGGGTTCAGACACATTTTGAGTTTCCGGCGAATAATTTACATTCATCCGAATGATGTGGACAGAGTACAAGAAACCATGAAAATTAAATACGATGATGCAGGTCCTTGATATATCCATCATCAGATGCTACATCATGTTTTCTATGCAAAAAACACGGACATTTTGTAAATAATTGCCCTATGAACGAACGAAAGGACAACCCCTCTGGGCACTGTGAAGTTATTTCCAATGAAAAAAATCAGCTGCCTCCCTCCTCCTTCTCAGTCCTTAAATCCTCTTCAATGCCATGTCCTCCTATTGACAACCAGCCTACAAAAAATGTCAAACACCCCTTAACTAGTCTATCTTCAAAATCCGAGCCATCGGAAATGTTAAAATCAATTGTATGTGAAGAAAACCTCATCCATCTTAAAGAAAGTCTCAGATACTAATAACATACAAGCGATTACACCAGAGACAATGGATTATAAAGCCCATCAATCTAAAGACTCCACACTGACTAAATAAAATAAAAAAAAAATAATCAAAACTTGAAATTTCTGTTGCAGAGGAATCTGATAGACTAAAAATCAACTTGCCCCACTTAAAGGAACAACTCAACCAAGTAACAAATATGTTTTGAATTGATTATTACTAAGGAGTCATTTTGAAAAAACAAAAAAATTGCATGAATATTGAGGAAACCGTTCTTGAATTCACTCCACATATCAAACTGTTACTACTAATGGTAGAAGATACTTACCCCCTCCTTACAAATAAAAGCATCAAAAAACGTTTTTCAAATTTAAAAAAATTAAAGAAAATTGACAAAAATCACAGAACTTGCAAACTTCAGTGAAATCAGCAACAAAGATTCTATGTAAAACTCTTTTCAAATTCTGCTCTTGAAATAGCATTTACCATTCTCCAATGAAATATAAATAGCTTTAGTCCACAAAAAGAGAATCTGCTACTACTAATTAACAAGTACAACCCTGATATGATGTGCCCACAAGAAACTAATAATAAAATCAACCAAAAACCACCATTAAAAAAATAAAAATTTGTGTAAAACACTCAGTATCATTGAATTATCCATCTGTTCTTGCTAATCTCCGGGGCTGGAAAACCTCTGATGAATTATTTGCTAGTGATCATTTTCCTATTATAATTACCAAACAAGGATGCGATACAGAAATTGAAACATAATGGACTTACGAATCTAAACTTTCAGAAGATAACTCTAACAAATACAAATTAATTATTTCAACTAAAATCAATGAAATAAGATTACTGCACAAGAACTATACTTCCATAACAAAGAAGGTGAGGACCTATCTGAACTCATACTTTAAAGTGCAGAAACTACTATTTCTAAATCTTCAAATGAAACACCAAAAGGGCCACTTCCGTAGTGGAATCAAGAATGCCAGAATGTCAGAATATACAAACAAGACTTTATCAGATATGAGAATCACCCAACAACTGAAAATCAAAAAGGATATAAAAGAACGTGAGCCCTAGCAAAAAGAACATGTGAAGTTAACAAAAGAAAATCATGGGAAACCTTTATCTCAGCTATAAATAATTCTGCAAGCATATCTGATAAATGGAAAAAATTCAAAAGCAATAAATGGTATATACAAATTTACCATTCATACTAAATTTTTAACAGTGAATAATAGAATTCTTACATCTCCCAAAGAAATAGCAAAAACCTTGGCTCAGACCTTACTAAATTCTGGCGTCAATACATGAAATATTCCAACTAAATACCCTTGCCATCCAATACTAAATGATCCTCTCCAAGTTCAAGAAATTACTTCCAATTTGAGAAAGTACAGCCCAGACACAGATGGCATTTTAAATATTTTTTTGAAAGAATTACCAATCAGTGAATAGATAGAATATATAACTATCCTATTCAACGAACTTCTAATCTCTGGGTCATTTCCTAACAAGTGGAAAGAAGCAATAGTTTTACCAATTCCTAAACCAAATAAAGACATAAACAATCCTGTAAACTATAGACCAATATCATTAACATCCACCCTTTGCAAACTAATGGAAAAGGTAATCAACAGAAGACTAATATGGCATTTAGAACACAACAACACACTATCATCCTACCAAAGTGGATTTAGAAGAAATATATCAACAATGGACCACAGCAACATATGTGATGCATTCACACAAACTAACACCCAGTACTAATCAGCCTCAATATAGAAAAAGCCTACGACATGGTGTGGAAAGACAGAGCCTTACAACTATCGTATGATAAGGGAATAGAGAGATATATTTTATCTTCATCGCCAGCTTTCTTCGTGAAAGATTTCTCCAAGTCAAGTTCAATAACACCCTTTCCGACAAACACAAACTATGTAATGGTTTACCCCAAGGCTCCGTCCTCAGTGTTACCTTGTTCCTTATTGCCATAAATGATATAACTGAACTTATATATTTTTACTGGTTTCTGAATATGTTTGCTTGATATCACCATTTTAGTTAGTGGAAAAAACTCTAAATAAATAATTCAGTAACAACTACAAAGCTCCCTCGATTCAATACAAAGTTGGTTTCCAATTCTCACAAAGTCAAAATGCATCATCTTCAGGAAGAGCAAAAACAGCAATGTAAATCTAAAACTCAATATAAATTCTCAAGCAACTAACTGTGAAAAGGAAATCAAGTGTCTGATATTTGACAACAATGTAATCGGGCACACACCAATGCATTAAAAAGTGAATGCCTTCTCAAAATGAATATCATTACAGATATTTCTTCAACTTCATGGGGTGCAGATAAAAATATAATCTTGTCCACTTACAGAACCCTCATTTGTCTCAAAATAGATAATGGATCAATCAGCAAAAAAATATACATTAAACAGACTCAACCCAATCCATACTAATAGATTGCGAATGGCAAGTGGAGCGTTTAGGACAAGTCTGGTTTCAATATCCATGCTGAAGCCAAAAAAGAGCCCCTTCACATTACAAAACGGAAAATAACTTTCTCTTATGTCGGCAAAATCTTGTGTTCTTCCTGTAACCCAACACATAAGAATATATTCTCCACAAGATATTCAGTTCAATTGCAAAAAAAGGAAAAAATACCCTGAAACCAGCATATCAATTATTAAAACAATAACTCGATGAAAAAGACTTCACATTTCTCTTGGTAAATCCTGATACTAATACTAAAAGACCTCCATGGATTCCTACCAAAATAACCATTAATTCAAGCCGTAATGAATACAGGAAAACTGACATGGCCACAAATATAACACGCTCTCTTCAATAAATTGTCATCTACTTACAGCCACTTATTAACAGATGGTGCCAAAACCACTAATGGCTCTGGAATTGCTCAATTAATTGATTTTTTTGTTGTTGTGTTGTGTTTGTGAAATTGTTTGTCTTGCTTTTGCATATATTCGAGTTGTGGTAGTACTGTGTGTCATTGTCAAGTATTCAGTTAGGGAAGTTGGATAAGATGAAGTCAGGAGCGAATCCAGCCGATCATTTGTGAGTGGGTGGGGGCATCATAGACTTTTTTAAATAATTAACATATTTGTTATTTTATTTTATATTATTTATAGACTGTACACGTGATACTATTCAGTATTAATTAAATAATTATATAATTTGAACATTTAACTGCAATTCTAAAGTACTTATACGGTTTCAATTCTAGAAAAAGCATTAGCTAAACATCCTGACCAAATAGAAGACTCATATATTAGAATCGGTATTGTCAATAGCAAATACAAATGTTCCAGTATCTGCATAGAGTGTAGTTCACAGCAAATTTGCATAATAAATCCCAACATCTGAGAGGTAATATTGACCATACACTACAAATGGTCTTCAAAAGACATTCTGAAGTCAAGCATCACACCAAGGTCCCGAATTAAAAACACACTATCAATAACAATACACATAATAGCATTCTCTCAATCAATCAACTTTCATATCCTACAAAATGAAATTGACATAAACTTCTCAGGATTTAAATTTGGATCTTTATCCTCACACTATTTAACAAATTTATCGAACACACTCTACAACTTAATTCTGGCATCTAATGATTTTATAACACAGAATATCAATAAATCATAAGCAAACATTAGAAATTTCACAGCATCAAATAGATGAAAAATGCCATTGATAAAAAAAAAAAAAAAAAAGATCCCAAGTGGGAACAAACAGGTTTCAAGACAACAATACCAATCATAACATATTGCAAACGCCCAGTCAGATATCGCTTCAACCATTCATAGAAAGGTTCACAAAATCCAAGAGTTGAAGTTTATGAAGTAGAATAGATAGGTTCACCAAATCAAAAGCCCTGCTTAAGTCAATGTATACACAATCGACATGGAAACAATCCTCCATTGTATTGAAATATAGAAACAATAATACATAAGGTTAGACCACGGATTTAATGATTTAAAGCACATGATTCACCAAAAAATTAATTGATTTAAATCAATAATATAATTTATTGTCAATTTTAGAAAGAATGACTAAAAATTTGAAGGTCAAATATCAGGAAAATATATACCACAAAACAAAAACAAAAACAAAAAAGTTGAGGACTATATAAATATATATAAAAAATAACTATATATTTTGAAAAAATCAAAGTTTGTACCAGCCAAAATGCGTGATGACATAAACCCTTGCAAAAGAGAATGGTGTACATTAGGGTCATTTTATAATGATAAAAAATATGCTGTGATTTCTGCAAAACTAGATAATTATAAAACTCAAAATCCATATTTATTTGTACTAAATAATTCTTTCTTGCAAGAGAGGGTACTTACAGAACAGAAGCAATGTAGGTGACACAAACGTTGTAGACCCCAATGAACTTCAATGAGATATTACTATATTTTTCTCATTATTTGCAGAAAGTTGCCTTGATATATATAAATAAGCATTGCTCTAAAAATATATTCCGCAGTCGTAAAGAAATCCAATGTTACTGAGTAACAATGCATTTTACTAATTAAATTTGTTCAAAGTATTGGTTGCCCATAAAATTCAAAATACAAATATCTAATACAAGTGTCAAAGCTTATATCTAACAGACATCTCTCAGTATTGCAGTGAACTTGCTAGTTGGCAAAAGATGTTAATATCGTCAGTACCTCGAGCTATGCAAAAAAGAATCATGTTTCCAAGACATACCGGTTGGAATGACATAGGAAAATTACAAAATCACTTTCAATGGGAATCTATGCTTTGAAGTCAAAGACGTTAAAGACAATATTTATGGTAGAATTAGACAAGGATGTTCCTTACCCCTAAACAAATCCAAGAACTGATCCTTAAATTGTGAATCTCCAACAGATATTTGTATATGATTTATATTAAAAAGAAAATAAACCCATTGAAACCAAGGAAAACAAAGGCACTAGCACTAAGATGATCCAATAAGGCTACAGAGAAACACAAACTTATTTCTTCAACAACAACATTTGAATATTAAGGAAAAAGGATAGATAACAGATACTTTCACTCAGATATAGGTGTGCAACGATCTAGGTTTAGAGGTCACAAATCTTCAACATAGTTCATAAAACTTTAATCCTGTTTTTCATCCCTTCAAATACGCCTTTGTAAATAGTACTTTTTTGTATTTGCATACAAACATATAAATTAGCTACAAATATCAGAAGCAAGCCGCTACTTACTACTAAAAGCAGTCCCCTGGATTGCACAAGTATTTATTTACAATCGTCTGTTAGCCAAGGCCAGGAACAAATTCTTTAACAGCATTATCCACGCCCTACTATACACTGCCCTCAACCCCATGAATTCCACTGCAAAATGCAATGAATTTTACCTTGCTTCATTCCACCCAGGCTCTCCTCCACTCACATTACTTCTTTGCTTTGTGACAATTATGTTGCTACGGGCAGCTACAAACACATGCACTGCTGATTAATCATAGCAAACCCCAGTAACAATTTTGACTCTCATTAGTCAAAGCTTCATTGACCAATTTGTGAAATGAATGATAAATGAAACTGAATTTGTTTTTATAACACCTAACTTCATAATTGTGTAAAACGTTCGTGTGAATATGTTAAATGATAAGAACTGATTATTTGTTGAACTATTTAACAAAGGATTTGCTTACTCAACTCATATTTCTTTTCTCTGTTTTTCACAATACATTCTAATGATTTAAAGTTAATCGAATTTCAGATAGTATTAGAAAGTGCTATTGCAACGTAGCTGTAAAACAGGCTCAACTTCAAAATAAATTGGGGATAATAGAGACAGAAGGTATCTTCTGAGAAGCAGATTTCAAATTAACACTCAAATCACTGGAGACATTAAATCATTACAGAAATCCAATCCAATTCAATACATATTTGAATTCAAATTTTCAAATTAAATGAAGCTTTCACTTTAGAGATAGTTCATTGTGCACTCAAATGCAAATCTTGTCACATACAGCTCTAAGCACAGCTCAATGCTAAAAAATCTGCACCTTCATAAAGAGGGATACTTCTAAATCCAAACAAGTCAAATTACCAATTATTTTCCTTTTAACCCAAATACTGTGATTAGAATACACCACTAATGCTAATATTACTCACAAAGGCATTCCAGGAATTATCTTCCTTCACTTCTAAAGGTTCTTCTTTAACCTAGAGGTAACACAAAACAATCATTTAGAAGCATGCATGCCATTAACATTTGCTGCAGTTAGAACATACATAACAACTGAGTATGAGTACTATTTAGAGAGTCATTACCCATTTCTAGAGAGCAGATTACAATGAAATGTTATTTATTTTCTATTCACTTTAGAAAATTCTGCCTAGTATAGAAATTTATTACATATTATGACAAAACAACTCATTATTATGTCTGTTTTTCCATTTCTGATCGATTTACACTGACAAGTCATTTTTTAAATTTTTATATAATTTTCAGTGCATTTTTCACTGACTACAGTGTTAATGATATCATTTTAATTGTACTTGCTTCAAAAGTATTTAGGAGTAGCAACAAATGTTCACCACAGAATTCCTGAGTAGCCTATTTAATTTCTTCGCTCATATACTGAGATGTCAGCTGATGCGAGTATTATGTAATCTAAGGTTCCTGTGACATCTAAGGTGACATTGTCAGTACAGCTGATTTTGCGATAAAGAAAGGCAGAGATATAATTTTAAAGAAGAGTCCAAACCAAAAGTTTGCAAGCCTAGTTCACTCAAACAAAAAGGAAGACACCTGAATTACATAGATAATATATCCAACAGCAAGATTTGTTCATCATATGTGGTTTTGAATAAACTTTCTACAAAATTTTTCTTGGATTTTAGGGTATTTTTAAAGCACTTTATTGATTGTTTGTGGTAATGTTTTAGATCATCAAAATCTGCCACCTACTCATTACCTATTAATGCAGTTGAATTTTGAGTAGAATAAGCAAAACTTCTACTTCAAGATCTTAAAATTTCAAATCAAGTCAAGTCAAGTTTCCCCCTTGGAATTTGGTTAATGGTGCATTTAAACCAAAACTTGTCACATCGCTTCTGTGATGGTAACATCTTTCTTTCTTTTTTTTTATCTCAACAACCAAGAATTCAACCTGAATATATGAACAATGAAGTGTCATACAAACTAGCACACATCTTGCAGCACTCTAGGATGCTGAAAGAATGTACACTTCAAAGTCGGTGGCTGGTATTTCTTGCCAACATATCAAATCATCAATTATCTTCCATTTCCCACAATACACTGATGAGATTATGCGACTAATGCTAATATCACTCACAAAGGTATTCCAGGAATTATCTTCCTTCACTTCTACTGGTTCTTCTTTGACCTAGAGTTAACACATAAACAATCGTATAGAATTATGCATGCTATTAACAGATCCCGCAGTTAAATAAACATTACAACTGTGTTTTAGCCTCAATGTTGGATTCATTCATTAATGTTGGTGTTGCCTGTTCGTAACTTATTACCATAAATAATTGGACTTCTTAAATATTACTACAACAATCATGTGCTCACATGATAGTAAATATGCAGAAAATGCTTACCGGCTCTACTTTAATAGTGCTTTCCGTTAAAATATTGATCTCTTCCATCGCTACACAGCCAAATCACATACGAAAAAAATTTAACAAAAGATACCAACTTTGTGAAAGAAGAAAGCGGGTTGACCTCCCACTGGCAATACCAGGGCCGGCTCACTCAATGTTAAAAGACGGGGGAATAAGTTTGTTTCCTCAGTCACAGACATGGTGCAGATAGCGCAGCTATTACGTTTTGGCGCGCATTTTTAAAGCAAAGTTGTGCGAATGCTGGTTGTGGTGCGTGTAATAACTATCCATGAATATTATCTGCTTTTCTTATGACTACAAAGAATTAATTGCATTATTTGCAGAAGATGGGTAAATGTTCCGTAAGAGGGTGCTCAACCCCTTGGAGGAAGCCCTTCCATAAGCTCCCCAAAAATCAAGATGCGTGAACGATGCTTTAAAAACATAAATCGGCAATATTTAATAGATAAATTATGTGTGAAGTATTATAAAAGTTAATAAAAATGTACGTACTAATAAAATTAATCAAATATGCATGCTTTGATATAATTGGTAGGACAAAACTTCACTTCTTTAGAAGAGATATTTTTTATAGTAGAAAATTTACAATCTGCCCAATAAATGGGGATCTGTAGACCATTTTTACTTTCTTGGTTACATATAACAATTTATAATGAATTTTTAACGTGAATACATAAATGAATAAGGGGGAAAATGGTATAAATGTCTCAGTATTTCGTAAATTCATATTAGTAATAGGAAACAAAAATGAAAGGTCCAGTTTTCTAAATGTTGGAATGTTGATACCTGTTCAATTATTTGATGTCAATTTGTTTAAATTAAAATCTTGAATTATCTTACATCCTGAACTTGGAACACCATTATTTTGGATTTCTTCATGAATTGTATGCACAGAGAAACAACGAAAAAGACAACAAAACATTAAAGAAAATTGAATAGACTTTAGATAGGTCTGGAACTTATTAAGAGGCAAAGAAGATCCCTAAAAGCTCCTCCGAAACACAAACCATTTGGACAGAGTGATAAAGGAAACAAATGGAAATGCAGGAAACTTCTAGAATATTAATATTATTCTTGTGATACTTGTCAGCTTAAACAGAAACATGCTTCTTATCCTGCTGTAGATGATGAATCTCAATGCTAATTTTGGTTTTGTGAATATTAATTTATAGAAATGTTCATAAATAAAATGGTGTATCGTTGTTGTTGTGTTTATATGTAGTGTAATTATAATATATTAGTATGATGAAAATTAGCATTATACAAAACTAACAGAAGAATTCAATTCAGTATGTTTAGTGATTAGTAAATACGTTTTTATTCATTTTTGAAACGATTCTAATTTAATTAATGAAAAATAAGGCTTTAAAAATTGGAAATATTTACATATTGTCTTACAATTAATGTATACGAACCCATTCTAATAAACATAGACTTGAGACAATGTTAATTGATAAAATTATACCATCCAAGTCCATTAGTAAATTACTACAAATTGTTATGGTTCATTTCATAAGCCTATTCATTTTTATGTATATTACATTGTATTTTTTATCGAATTTGTTCAATAAGAAATATAATATATTCTTTACATAAACTGTGCAAATGATTTAAGCCTTAATCTGTATAACTTTTTTAAATATTTGAAATTCAAAGAGTTTCAATTATTACAACTCATAAATATTAACTTAAATCCTTGATTTTTAAAAAAATTTCATTTGATTTAATTCATGATTTATATCATCCAGCCTTAATTTTGGGTAACATTTTTTAGTCAAAACTAGAATTGTAATTTTGATACAATATCAATCATTAGTTCAGTGACTATTTTGGGTAAGTCTTTGAAAACAAAGGAAAATGTAACAAAAAGGTATAAATTACACTAGTTTTATGTTGGGTAAGTCGATTTGCCTTGAAAATAGTATAAACATGCCAGTAAATATGCTCAGTGTTCCAGAATTAGAGAATGGAATTTGCATTGTTTACAAAAACATCTTTTATAAAATGAAAATTTGTGGAAGATATAACAATTTCAATTGTTTCCCCAAATTTTTAGGCTATCTACTTATGGATTGGGAATATTCTTAACTTTAAAATAAAATTAACAATTGGCACAGATTTCTTCTGTTTATGTTGCAATGCAAGATTTTTAATTTTTATAGCTATCTGACTGGTTACTGCACATCATTACCATATTTACACAAAGTCCACACACAAACTATTCTCATTGAAACCTACAAACGGGCTGAACAATACTGTATTATTTCGGTTGACAGAATTTTGACAGTATATGCAGTAAAATTGGATTAGATTTTTACTATAACTATCAATAATATTAATACAGGATTTATTGTTCAGACGATTCATTTACCAATCAAAATTTTCTACATTTTATTAAAAATTGTCTAAAACATATTAACCTTGCATAGAACTGAAGTATGCGAAATATCCAAAGAAGTATTTAACCTCATTTGGATAGTGCCCTTAATGTTTTAAAATTTTCTAAATAAACTTTAGATATTCAGAGTATATTATTTATTACACACAGTTCTTTTATTACATATTTCAAAACAAAAGCTTTGTAATTTTTCACATTGAAAATTGGTTAATTATTAACAGACTTCCAGTTCGTGTTAGGCAGGTTTTTACAAACAAGGCAATTATTATTTGATATATATGTTGCTGAAAGAATATATTTGTTTACAATATCATCAAGACTAGCAGCACTTGCAGCTTCAAGGGAAAAAAAGATTTCACTGGCACACTTTGTAATAAATTTTCTTGGAATGTTCTTTGAGAAGAAAGAGGGCTATGCTTGTAGGAAACACTTTATACAATTCCATCTTCTGATGTTGGTGAAGTCCAATTCGTTTATATCTTGCCAGTTATCTCCTCAAAACATACGGCAATTCGAATTGCAGCTCGAGAATGGAAATGTAACTCGTACACCTAAGCAAATTAATTTAATTACATTTCATCATACTCTAAAGAGAGTGTACCTATTCTAGAAATGCAAACTATAATGAATTATGTATATTTGAAAATGAGACATTTTAAATACCTGGGAATTGCAAACAATGATATATGGATATTAAATGGATATATTACAAAATGTGCCCAATACCATACGAAATGATTGGTTAGAAATAACATAATTACAATACTTTTAAACAAATAGATCATAATAACTGATACATGTATATAGGTTAAGTTATACTACATGGATTTAAAGATTTGTAAGACTATTTTGCATGGTGTAAATGCTCACAAATGAAATACTCAATTACAATTATGCAACAAGAACCCAAAATGAATTATAAATACCTCCACTGCAGGTAGGGCTAAAATCCTAGCTATGTATTTGTCTACCACCAGTTTTCTTCCAAAATACCAACAACAAAGTTTTAGACATGGCAAATAAATATCGTGACACACAAATATTCACTTTACTTAAAACTATGACTTTCTACCTACTAACAAAATGCAGAAAAAATTGCATAAAAAAGCATCTGCCTACACGCAGCCTGCACTAGCGAAAAAGAAACACCGCCTACATTGCCAGCATTTTAAAATGCATGACGTCACACGTTTAGTTCGGCTGACTATAGCTGCTGTAGATAGCGCGGAAAAAACATCCCGTTTTGACCGCTAAGTTTGACGCCCCTGGGCGATAACTTACTAGATGTATACGGTTACCATAGCACAGAGTGCACTTGCACACTCCATGACCTCCTTGTGCAGTTTTGTGAATGCGCGGAAAGTGCAATGTGTGATCACGCCACCACATTAAACTGTGACGCCACCGCGATGAGACCATTCCTACCCGTACGGGCATCATTGGCCAATACTGCAACATAAAGAAAAAAAAAAGAGTCTTTAGCCTACAGGCGCGCGAATTGCGTGTGTAGCAATTCGAATTGCATGTGTAGAGTACGTTTATGTTTCAAGTCTCATTTATCTGTTTTAGATTACTCTTACTTCAGGAACTATTTCGTTCGTCTACACGTGGCCCATTGATCGGGTTTGTATGAGGCGATGTTGAAAATGAGAGAGCTTTCCGAGTCAGTTGCTTTTAAAATATATATATTCTAACATACCCACCTACCTCGTACAACTTACCACCTTCACGGTAGCAGGCATGAACCGTAAGCGGGTTATCAAGATTTTGCTCGTGAAGCGAGCTTTAAAAATCTAGGGAGCAGGATCTTCAGGGTGCGAGAAAGGTTTGAACCCTTGACACAATAAAATCACACAGATTGCACACCAACGAGCGTATAATTTACCATAAACTTTTAGTGGCGTAAGTTAATGACAGAAACCAAGAATTTAGAATCACTTTTACAGAGAATAATCAAAACACAGATAGAAACCTTTACAACACACACTCTTGTAAATGAACACATAAGTTACTTCAAAATTGATACTCTGAAATAACTACCCTAATCTACACTGGGAATTCCCTTGGAAAAATTAATTATATCTAAATTTGTGCTATCTAATACATTGGCCACGTAATTTACAATCTCTCGCTTCAAGGATTACATGTAAAGAACCAAAAGTGTTTGCAAGTGCACTACTCTAATTTACAATTTAAACTGTGTCTGAAAATAGCTGAAATAATAATGTCCTAAGTTAGAATTTTTTTAGGCAGGCAATAGCGCATCCAAAAACGTCTTCCTACTATAGTACTGTAATTTGTTGCCACCCGTTGCCCTCAAATTTCTTAACACTTTCCTATTACTGGTTTTTCCCTGCCGACGTGAACTTGACCTATTTTCTGCGTTCCTAACTGTTACCTCGTGGACTTCCCACTTTTGGCCTTGATGGTCGTTGCGCTGGTCGCTGCGCTGAAGGCCGTTCGGTCCCATGCCTCTGCGTCGTAAGAGAGACGGAATTCGCCTCTGCCGTCTTCGTTTCCTTCTTTCGTTCCTCTTCCGCTTCTTCCTCCCAGCCGTTCCGCTTCTTCCACGTGCGCCTGGATCCTCGTTGCCTGTTCTTCTTCCCTCGCTACCGTGTACTTATCGCATCTCCCGGGCGCCTCCGACTTACGCCCACATTGCAAAATGTCCCTTGCAACTTTACCGAAATATTCGTGCAAGATTTCCTCGCTGTTGCTACTTTTTACTTTTCCTAAGCCAGAACCTTTTAATTGTTTCCTTCACAACGGGCAACTTTTCACTTCCCGTGTTGTTAATTGAAGAAACACTTACATAAATCTGCACTATCTCGCGGACCGGACTAACTAGAACGTCTGTGTCGACGGCCGAAACTCCGTACCTAGTAGTCGTTGCAGCGGCAAACAAATATCTAAAGTAATGTTTAACGAAAAGTGTTTGACTTCGGCTTCGGTGGTAACGAGCTGCTTACTCGGCGCGTTGGTGGCAAGAAAAAGAGAGCTTTCCGCTTGCGGGTTCGCCGTAGTTTATGCGCGGCCGCCTGGGAAATACTTCGTTGAGGGGTTGCTTCCCCTCTCTCAACCCTTCACAAAAAACATAGCTCCGCTAGTTCGCATTCGTTAGTACGGCAACGGATACCAGGCGCTGCGTTAAGTAGCCTCTGCCTTACCGCGTGTTATCCTCGCTGCCTCCGTCTGTTCACACATGAACCAGCTGGTGTTTATCGGGTTGCGCAAACCCATAACGCCACAATATATATATATATATATATATATATATATATAACAATATTTATGATATGATCAATGAGCAGTGGCATTGATATATCGCGATATATATTTTCGATGGGAAAGTATCTAGGGGCGCAGAGGGTGGCCCTGAGACATTCGTTTTGAACTACTTGCAGTTTATTCAAATGAGTAGTTGCTGCAATTGCCCAACTGGGGCACGCGTAGTCCAGTTGCAGCTTAATATTTTCTCCGAAACAAGCTTCGCAATCTGCCTCGGGTCTGCTGCGCTTTCTTTCGCACGTTTACAATGTGCAGATTAAAGGTAAGTGGGCAGTTTGATGTGAACCTAAATATTTGACATGTTTTGCCCAATTAATTGCGTCTCCGCATAGCGTGGGCGGCCCCGGCTGTGTGAATCGCCGTGTCCGTGTGAAGAGTACAGCTGCACTCTTACTCACATTGACTTTGACCCCCACAATTTCAGCCACTCCTGGATCAGTAGTAAATTCTAATCCAAGTACTTCTAGAGAAGCTCGATCTTCTCGACGTGGCTATTACAGCTATATCGTCGGCGAACAAGGCGAGTTCCTATTGAGGGTGGGTGGGATATCACGCACATAGAGGCTGAAGAGCGAAGGAGCAATCACTCTCCCTTGCGGCACTCTGGCGGGTAGATTTAGCAGACTAGCACTCTCTTGTGTACCAAAGAGATTATATTAGAAACGGCACTCATTGTTCAAAGGCCGTATTTGCCCAACTTTCGGTGCCGCCACATTATTCTGTATAATTTCTATTGGGCAAACGGGCGGCCAATAGCCAAGAAGTAACCGGTAAATTTAAAATAATACAGCAACGCAGGAACTTCAAAATTTCACTCCCGTAATTTTCACGCCTAGTTTATTAAAAAATCACAATAATAATCATAATATTTTATCAAAGAACAAAAGTCAAATTAGGGCTGTAAAATCTAGTTTATTGAGGAATATAGAATATAGCTTGGAGTTAATATATCCGACGCCATTTAAGGGAAACCTATCGCATACCAGAGGTTTACCGTGGAGAAGTAAGGAGATTAATTCAAGATTTGGTGGCAAATAACGCATTTACGAACCCGATAGTTATTGTAAAAAAGAAAAATGATAAAATACGATTGTCTGGATGCTAGAAGGTTAATTCAGGTAACAGTGCCATATAGATAATCCTGTTAAATTTGAAGAAATGTTACTGTTAATGTATTGAAAGTTGAAGGGTGCTCAAATATTTACTGGCATGAATTTGACGGTTAGTTATTGACAGTTACCAATTGTAAAGGAATCATAAAAATACGTAAGTTTTATTTTTGAAGGAGTTACGTATTTCAAAGAGTGCTTTTTGGTTGGAAGAACAGAGCAGCAGCTCTGATTCAATATTTGAATAAAATCATTGATGGTAATTTGAGAGAAACTACTGTAGTGTATATAGATAACATTATTCTGTTTTAAATATCGATTCAAGAGCACTTACCCAATTCAGAAGAATTAAATTATTTAGAAAGTATAATTTGAAATTAAACTTTGAGAAGTGTGATTTTTGTAAATTACATGTAGAATTTTTAGGATATGAAATAAATAGATTAAGACTTAAGATTTTGGATAAACGAAGATCTAAGAAGCAAGTAATTCCACCGCCTAGATATATAACAGAATTAAGAAGAGTATTAGGAATATATAATTATTTGGTTAGTTTTTGTAAAAGTTATTCTATTATAATTCAACCATTATGGTTTACTAAGGAGTGAAATGGAATTGGTCTAGAGAATGCCAACAAGCTTTTGATAAGTCTAAGGAAATGTTTCAACAAACACCTCCAATTTGTTATCCAGATTTTGATAAAACGATATATGTGGAACAGTTTTAGGTGCATGCTTGCTTCAATGGGATAGTGCACCCTATCAGAAATGTATTGCACTAGGGTGTTAGTTCCTTATGAAACTGAATATAATACTACTGAGAGATGTTGACATTGCGCCTAAGTATTTACGAATTACATAACGCGTATTTTATTTGAAGTCGTAGGCTTCCACGGCCAGAGTCATGTGCGTGATCTGGGCTGTCCGGGTGACGCTGCGTTGAAGGCTGTGTTGCCGACGTTTCGACCATCTTGTCGTGGTCATCCTCAGGGCTGGCATACAGGGTTATAGCGCGTATTTTATCAGTGCCTACATTACCCTCGGATGACCCAAAATTGAACTTTCACATACTGCCCTTTCATTACTATAACAACGTTTACAGCTTGTGGAGCCCACACATGTTCTACCCACCCGACAGTCACCGTGGCTGAGCAGCTTCTGACCCGCTGTTCACAAAACGCGATGCTCACTTGTTTGCATCTAACATGCGCAGGACTAGCCCAATTTGCGTTTATCATTCATTCAAATACATTTCGCGCCTCCTCTTTTCTGATTGGATACAAGTGCCTCGGTTTCTCATACGGTTTACTCTTTGACTTGCGATTCTCTCACACTCTTATAATTTTAACTCATCACACGGATTTTCCTTAATTGTCCATATTCAGTTTATTATCAATACAATTTCTACTATTTTTCTCATTTTTTATCCCACTCCGCTTTCCTTTAACTCTACTTGTTTATGATATTCCCAATGTTGACATTGCGTCTATTTTTAAAACGCGTATTTTATTCGTGTCTACTTTGCCCTCCGATATTCCATCACTTAATGGTCATAAAAGCCCGTTATAAAACGGACTTTCACATAATATGTGAAAGTTTTTCACTAGTGATCATATTACATAGCGGGCACATTCAATTTGAGTGTATTTTGTGGCGCACATTTTAACAGTTGATACTGATTTCTTTATTACTGGACATCCATATTAAATCAACAGCTAGTATTGGAAGTGGGAGAGCCTAATTATGGTATTTGTTTCTGTAGATCGCAAATGCCTAATTTCTCGATATATTGTATTGTATGAAAAATTCATCATTCTACGCGAAATGTCCACACAGATTTCCCTTACTATTGTTGCAACATTGGAGCCAATACTATTTCTGATTATATTCGGATTTTGTTGCTGCGTAATTAAGAAAGCCCAAATTGTTCACAATACGGAATAGAACAAACATCCAGTTGCATTTACTAGAATTTGGACATGAGTTTCTCTATTCTAAACGTTTGATGAAAACTATACGAGAAAATAATTCACCATAGGTAGCAATTTTGTCATGTAAGTCAGTGATATTTTAATTGCTTCTGATTCTATCTTAATTGAGCCAGTTTGCGTTCCAATCATGTACTATGATGTTCTCGATAGCCCTAAAAGACGCTTAAGGTAAAATAAAAAGGGATATTAAGATTGGACACCGGAATGTAACAGAATTAAGAAATAAAGACAAGGAGTTTTGGGAGGAAGAATAGGAATGTGGTTGGATTAGTTGAAACTCGATTTTTTAATAGTTCTTTTAGAATAAAAATAGAAATTGCAATGAGGGAACAGTTGAGTTAGGAGAGATTAAATATCAGACGAAACCATGGGAAATATTAAGGTGAGAGGAACAGGTAAAAGGATAATTGGAAATGACGGACACGAATAAATGGTTTAAGGGAAGATTTGAAGGACAGGTTAACACGAAGGTGATGAAAAATGAAGTGTGCCAAAGGGATATTAAAAGCGCCACGAGAAAAATAGACAAGGGAGAAATAAGAAATGCTGTCAAACGATTAAAGAAAAAGAAACGTGGAGTCTATGATAAGAATTTAAATTAATTCTGGATCTATTCTACGGAAGAAGGGATGAGACTTAGCAAGTTATTCCAGAGGAATGGAAAGGCGTAATCGTTCCAAGTTACAACAGAGAACAGAAATAAGGTAGAAAATTAGAAAGAAGTAACGCTCAGGTTATCCTTGTATAAAATATGGATGAGAATTATAAGATTGAGACTGGAGAGGTATAAAGAGAAGGGGCTATGACCAAACAATCAAACAGGATTAGCAGGAGGATGTTGGGAGTTTAGAGAACATTAATACGATACCATGGAAACGAGGAATTTCCTATCAGCCTGACAGCTAACATTTTCCCCTGATATTAAGATTTTGCAGACTGAACCCTGTCGTGTTTGCATTGGTCACGATAATGGCGGCTCCGTAGTTAGATAATTCTGACTTTGTGAATTGAATATCTAAATGCGCGTACTGTCGAGTATTTCTACATCTTTTCCTCTATATTTCACCGGCCTCTGACCTCCTCCTGCCTGACTTTTTGAATTTCATTGTTCTGCTTTTTAGATTAACTTCATGAGACTCTTTCTGACAGCACCTGAGTAGAGTCCATATTGTGTTGAAAATCAATCACTTTGGTAGCTGGCATAATCAAATCATCAGCAAAAAGAATGTGAGCTTCACCTGTCTACGAAGATGGCAATGTTTTATATTAAAGTTTTAAATTAAGGTAAAGTTTTAGAATAAAATGACAGAATACTATTTTAATTTTATTTTTAAATTAAAAACAATCTTGTACACAAAATCTTTCCACTGGTGTGATATCAATCAGATGATCATCAAGGAGGTAATCATCACAAAAGAAACTGAGAGGACAATGATGCCAATGAAGACGTAACGCAAACCAGATCTTGCAGATTTAAGGGCGCCAAGGTAGACAGTAAACTAGAAGTGCACATTGAGAAAAAGGATGAGGGTGATAAAATATGAAAAAGAAAAAAATTCTTTCCTGTATTCTTTAGAAAGAAAAATAGCAAAATAGAACGTGGAATTAGAACTAATCTAAATCCACTGTTTTCTAAAATTTCCAATCGGCAAAATTTTTAAAATCCAAACATTTTTCACATGGATACAGGAAGGGGATACACAAAGTTACAAATTTGTTATTGGCAATTTATTGTTTCTCGCCAGTATGGATGCGCATGTGATCACGAAACGAGCGTATTTGAGGGAAAGTTCTCTCACAGATGGAACACTGCAATGGTTTTTCTCCAGTGTGGGTGCGAATGTGCCGACGCAAAGCCTGTGTTTGAGTAAAAGTCTTCTCACAGATGGAACACAGGAATGGTTTCTCTCCAGTGTGGGTGCGCGTGTGCACATCCAGATGTTCTTTCCGAGTGAAGGTTTTCTCACAGACGGAACAATGGAATGGTTTCTCGCCTGTGTGGGTGCGCATGTGACTACTCAACATTTTTTTCTCAATGAAACTCTTCTCACAGATAGGACACTGGAAAGGTTTCTCACCAGTGTGGGTGCGCGTGTGCACATCCAGATGTCCTTTTCGAGTGAAGGTTTTCTCACAGACGAAACACTGGAAAGGTTTCTTGCCAGTGTGGGTGAGCATGTGCAAACGCAATGTCTGTTTACAAGTGAAGGCTTTCTCACAGGTTGTACACTCGAAAGGTTTCTCACCACTGTGAGAGTGCATGTGCCTATTCAACACTTTTTTCTCAGTGAAATTCTTCTCACAGATAATACATTGGAAAGGTTTCTCACCAGTGTGGTTGCGCGTGTGCACATCCAGATATCCTTTTCGAGTGAAGGTTTTTTCACAGATGGAACATTGGAATGGTTTTTCGCCAGTGTGTGTGCGGACGTGAATACTTAAACTCCCTTTGTGAGAGAATGCGATCCCACAAACGGAACACTGGAAGGGTTTTTCACCTGTGTGGGTGCGTATGTGATCATCCAAATGATACTTTTTACTGTACTTCTTTTCGCAGATGGTACATTTAAAACGTTTTCCACTACGGATACTGCTGTTTGGGCATTCGTTCTTTAAGTGCGTGGTCCCGTCAGAGTTCAAGCAACTCTCACGGTTGCAATCTAGGTCTGTGCTTTGGCTCTGTTGTGTCTGCAGTGTGTTGTCTTCCTCTGATGCAAAACTTCCTCTATCTAGCAACAAAAAACGTTTGTATGAGACAATTTCACTAGTAACAATTATCTAATGCTTAACAATAATCATACATTTGTTGACACAATGAATGTGCACTGTGAGTGCTATACTCTGATATGGAAAAGAACGGCCATAAGTGAGAGAAGAAACCTTTTGAATTAAAATTAAATTTTACAATTTTCACTTTGGATATATATAATTTTTGATGAGAAAAAAGTTATAGTTAGTTTTCATATTTCTTAAGCAGTAGTGTAAGCCGTAGGGAACAGCAGAAGGTCGAGGATGAGAACTGAAGATCAGGACTCGAGCTCTACGGCTGTTCTTGCGGCACGAACCATTCCAGTAATTCGGAGGCAGTCTTTAATTAAAAATCTCAACAAGGAAGCAAGCTTTTGAGAATGTCTGTCTGTTTTAAGAGCGACAGGGACACATCGCCACATTGCTTTTTGAACAAGTGCCAGTCTCTTCACACCAAAATGGTTTGCAACCTGGATTTAAGAAATAAAATAATATCGTACACTCACCTGGGGAACATGAAGTAATCTCTTCTTTTAATGCAGCAGAAGAAGCACTGTCACAGCAGGACGCAAGAGGATCCTACAGAAAAACAACTAATAAGCTATCTCTCCACGCCACAAGGTATTGAGATCGAAAAGGGGGGTACGAGAATACGAAATGCAAATCTGCCCCCGGGAGATAAACATTTTTCATGCTGAAAATCGCCTGATTTAAGTCAGTTTACCCGGAGTGATTTGTAGAAATGTAAAAAAAAACTGTGTTTAATTTCTTATATATGTTTTAATTTTTAATCCCATTGCGCCCATGAAAATTGACTATAATTATCCTTGCAATTTTCTATAAAGATGAAAGGAGAATTTTTTCAGGCGTTTATGTCCACTTTTTACTCTTACCATAAAAGAAAAAAAATTGTTGAAAAAACATTGCCCATGACGGAGAGACAAAACAATTTCAACTATTATTCAAACATAAATATCTAGTCTAGGAATGTTCATTTGCAAAATACACGCCAGAGGCAAAATTCTCAGATTTCACTTTGGAGCATGATGGGATATAGAAAATGATACAAACGTGGCAACAATTTACACATCTTATTTCTCTCTTCTCTTTTTATTTTCTGACGAGTGTCTTGTCTCAAATGATACTTCAGCAATACTCAGCCAAATTTATAGGCATCCACTGCCCTTCGTACATTTTTGTCATGGTAGGTATCTCTTTACGTAATGTCTTTCCGTGCTGGCACGACACATCGCTGAAACTCTCCGTGAAGACGTCAATGTGAGAGTCCATGAAATGCACTTTTAAAGACATGTTGCTTAAAGCCGAGTTCTTGATACGCTTTGATCATCTAATTTACTTTTTCCTTGTAATTCGCAGCTCCTTTTCTTCCAAGGAAGTTTTCCGACACATTAAGTTCGCCGAAAACGGGACCTCCGCCATTTTCTGGTCTCTCAGGTTTAGATGAAATTAGAAAATGACAAATAGGAATTTCCCACTCCGAAAATAGTGAGAAAATAATGAATAAAAAATGTTAAAAAGTGTGATACTAATTACCAAAGAAAATGGCATTAATAACTACGTTGATTTGAACACTAATATTACTTTTCTGCAAACCTACCTACAAAATGGGAGGCCTTTCCCTGCAATAGGACGTTTGGATATAACAATAACAACAAAATAATACTAATAAAATAACTGCGTATTAAATTCTTCGAAGAAGTTACCTAGCAGGATCGACTTAAAAAACTCAGATTCAGTCAGAGAATGTCATCACGGCACACGATCTAGAACGTTTACACTCTACTACAGTTACAATTGGGAGAACACTAGGAATCAGTGGAGACAGTCGAAAGGAAACCACACGACGGCAGACCCCAAATTAGTAACTGCGAATGTAACCCGTTATTCGTACCTTGTCTTCGTCACCACAAGCCGTCTCTTGCTTTTCCGATGGCCCAACAAACACAGCTATTGGAGGCTCCAACTCCTCCTGCACAGAACAAAAACATGACAAAACAGAATTCGTGAAGCTACAACAGCACATACTTCCTCGTATTATTTTCATGACTCCGCAATAATATACATGAACCTGCAAAAGAGATTTCCACAAGCATTTTTGTCCGCGCCAAGACTCGAGCTTAGATCCATCTAGTTACCGCGCCGCGCACTTTATCACTAAATCACGCAGTCGCTCGGACAAACTCACTTGAGTCGACGCTCATAAAATCTAATTTTCTCTCGTATGATTTGGAACATGCTTTGTTCGAAATTTCAGACAATTTAAAGAAATTGAAAACTGCACCATTATTTTAAGCGACTCTTGTTTAAATGTGAAGAAAAAGAAACTAGTGCGGCTACAACACATACTTTGGGTTATTGGAAACAGCTGCGTAATACTCAAATATCGCGTTTTCTGCGCTAATAACACCTCAGCTAGGCTTAGCTCACTGCCCTGAGGAAGCCTGCGACATGTCAGGCGAAACGTCGGCCTCCCAGCCAACGATGCGGCGTGTCCCGGATAGCCGAGAATTTACCTCAGCTATTGCTTGAAAACGCCCATTCAACCAAGAATCAAGCAAAATACTGTTGCAAAAGCAGCGTTGGCAAAACTATGTGCATTCGCTTGGCGAATAACATCAATTCTCGTCAAAAACGCTTATTTTCATCTGTATTCAGATAACGTCTTTGCCAAAGTACATCATACATAGTTGATAAATAATTCTAATACTATAAAGTAATTAAATTATTACTGATATTCTACGATTTGTAATATTAAGTTAGTTAATTTTCGCCTTTTATTATTTATTATATCACTACTTTGTTCATATAAACATTATTTTTCTTTTTGATAATCAGTATAGTCTCTAATTGTATAGAAACAGTTATGCAGCAGAAAATATTGTACTTTTAAATTAAATTTGTGTACCGACTTCAATTGTTTAATGTCATCTGGCAATGCGTTGTAAAGTAACGAACATGTACTATTGTATGTGGATTTGTGGTAATGGACTGTTGATACTGACACTTAATGAATGTGATTTCTACGCCGGGTGTTGTAATTATAAATATTAGTATTGCATGAAAATATGATCCCACCGTTGTCACTTTTGACAAATATTAGAGATTCATAAAAAATTGGTAAGGGAATGGTGAGATTCCACGCTCAATGAAGAGAGGCTTGCAGGGATAACGCGGATGACATTTTTCATTATTCGAATACTTTTCTTTTGCAATATAAAGGTTTGGGAACATGATTAACTTCCCCAGAATATTATACCATACCTCAGGCGGGAATGCAAATTTGAAAAATACAAGCAATGAGCTTCATGAAGGCTGACAGAATTGGAAAGAATTCTGAATGCAACACATAATGAACTTAATTTAGTGTTTAATTCTGTTATATGTACATTCTATTTGAGGTTTGACTGAACTGAGACCTAGAAATTTGGTTACCTTAACATTAGCTAATTGCATATTGTTCCTTTTCAATAGAGAATGCGATTGCTGATATGAAATGCAAAAATTCATTGGAACTGTTCTTCCTTCGTTAAATATTAATTTGTCATTGCAAAACCAACTTGAAACTTCTGAAATCGTACTATTTATTGTTTCTTTTTTGCAAAGAACATTCGTGTCATCGGCAAACAGAACTGTTCTTTCGTTTTTAATAGACAAGGGCATATCGTTTCCGTATAACAGAACAGATAGGACCTAAGATCGAACCCTTAATAGACAAGGGCATATCGTTTCCGTATAACAGAACAGATAGGACCTAAGATCGAACCTTGCGGGACCCCATACTCAATTGGTAAAGAATCGGAAAGATAAGTAAACAATGTCCTTTCGTGCCAGGACAGTATTTCTACTCTGAGATGTTTCAGGTACGAGGTTATCCAATCTAGGGCGATACTACGAATTCCATAAGAAGGTAATTTTGATAGCAATTTGTTATGATCAATAACGTCCATAACTTTCGAAAGATCTAAAAATATTCCAATGGGTGCTTCATTTAGGTCCATTGATGAAGCAACATTTTTAAGAAAAAATTCAGTTTCCGTAGATTTTGATTTTCTAAAGCTATGTTGTAGTTCTGAAAACGCTTCGGTTTTCCTGAGAAAATGTTCCATTCGCGTATAGAAAAGCCTCTAATATATTTTCGAAACCTGACAAAAGAGAAATTGGTCCGGTAATTTTGAATTTCATTTTTGTTCCCTTTTTATAAAAAAGGGCTTAATTTTATATATATTCCTGTGCATAATAATATTGAAAACTGTTTTTGGAGAAGGTGCTGTGGAGCCATGCTGCTTCATCGTGTTGAAAAAAAAACGATAACGCCCCCCCCCCCATTACAATATCGGTTTCAATTTCCAGAGGCCGCGACATCAGCCAGGAAGATTGAGGAATACCAATTTAGAGAAAATGAGATGGTTAATGCGCTACCGTGTGCACAGACGGAAACAGACATATTGACATCAATTTTAGGGTATGAACGACGCACAAAACATGGATTCTGGCTACACCGCGTGTTTTCCCCTCCTATATTTAGCAACTGGATTTATCAACTTTTTCCTTACCAGGACCCGGCAATAAGAGCTTTTGTGTCGAAAATTCGCTATTTTCCAGCGTACGATTACAATACTCTCTCTTCTTTCATTAGTAACCGCGAGAAAGAAAAAACTGAGAGGGTTTTCACAATTTTTATTCATAAAATTATTTTCTAGTAGCAAATACGGGAAAACTAGTTGTTTTTCCTAAAAAAAATGAACATGGCCTTCTTTCAAATATGAGTATTTTTACTTTCTGGCTTAGGCACAGTATACGAATTAATATACGTACGATAGAAAAAGTGATGTAATTCTGCGACAAAACGGCCACTTTTCGACAGAAAAACTCGTATTATGGGGCACCGATATAGAAAATATGGATACAGACGTCAGTCTGCCTGTAAACAACACAAGCGCCGAAACTATGATTAGGATTTCTTTCATACTGAATCCTCCCCGGCAGATCTGGCCACCACTCGAAGCTCGGGGATTTTCTACAACTTTCTCTCAGACGGAGTTCTTCACGTAAAGCTCCAGGTCTGACATGACATCGGTCTGAATTCCATGGCAAACTGGAATTTCGAAAATTGCGATAGTTTGAATTTTTCGGCGACTTCCTACAACTACAATATTGAAATAAGCAACTTTTTCTTCAAACGAAATTTACACACCATAGTTCTTTCATAAATGCCATGCACATTTTGCCGTCAATAGTTTTCGGTATCAAGAACCAACAAAGTATGGATTGTGGCTACACCACCTGTAAGATATTTTTTTTCTAAATTTAGCAACATGATACATCATTTTTTTCGTTACCCGTACCAGAGTCCGGCAATAAGTTTTTCTGCCAATAACTGGCCCATTCTTGGCGCACGATTCCATAACTTTTCTTCTTAAGAAGTATTCGTAAGGCCTGGTTAAGATGTGGCAGGCGAATTACGCTACTATTACCACAACAAGAACGTTGTTAAACAATGTTTGTTATGACCAGGAATACATGATCTTGGCAACCACTGAAGCAAAGTTCTGATTAACTTTATGTAATAAAGTGATTCACCAGTCGAATGATATTATGAATGATATATGAATCGAATGATATATGAAGGCATTATTGTCGTCGTGTACTACTCACATAGTGATTGAATTTCAAGGGCGTTAGTTGGAAACGCTGTATTATGGGGTTGTGCTGGTTTTGGCTCCACAGGGAATATTGCACTACCTACTTCAGTATTTAAATTGTCTAAAGAGAAACCGCTAAAGCATAAGTGGTTGAAAAATGTAAGTGAACAACAGACACTGACAGTGAGTCATAAAGCTTCATTTTCTGTTCATCATTTTATATCATTTGTAGTAAAATATTCATGGATAGTGAAGACAGTTTTCCTAATTCAAATGGCCGAAGCGTGTAAGTCATAAAATAACAAAATTGATGAATCATGATAATATGATTTTTCATATTACCGTAGTTTATCATCCATTAACCATTAATAACTTAAGGAAATATCCTGACAAACTTAACATGAAATTCTACAAGGAGACAACTGTAACTGTAACAATCCATTTAACATATACTCAATGATGTAGGATAGGTGAGGGAGATGTCAAAAAAGTGTAATAGTGTAATGTTTGTAAAAACAAATGTAGAAAGTCAAATTTCTTTCATGTTACTGCGTCATTTGCTCATTAACCCTACTAAAAGTTTAAAGAAACATTTGGAGAACGATTTTAAACAATTTTCATTCCTGTGAAATTCTTGTTTCCGATATTTCTTTTTATATTGCACATATTTATGCAATGGTGCTAAAATTACTAAAATTTTCAATCAAATGTACATTAACTTAATGGCAGGATGGAGAACAAATTTCATTTGAAGGAAAAAATATTCAATTTTGTGGAGTGGTAAAATGCCGAAAAAAATTAAAACTTTGGAAATTTTCAAAAATTGTGAGTTAACAGTGAAAATTAGACCCATGCCACCTATTAAGTGTATTTCTCTCTACTCTTACAAGAAATTTAAAAGAAAAAAATCAAAGTAATTTTTGAGAAAACTTTAAAATGACCCATGAGCTTCATGTAGAGTAGCCCCAAAAATAAAGAATGTTATTCACAATCACAGAGCTTTAAGTGATAAACAAAGTATGCATTTTTTATGAATATAAATGGTCAAGCATAGAACGTCTTGAGCAATATCCCAAGGTCGATACCATTATGTGAGAACATTCATAATCAGGAGAATTGATGAGTGTTACCAGAGGCTTCATATAGTAAGAGATATAAATATCAGAAATAGTTATATATTCTTTGACCATGAAACCTGATGTATGAATAAGTAGTGAAAGTTTTGCAATTTGTATCAGATTCTGAATTACAAGGTATTCTATGTTAATGGTAACGAAAATCAACATATTGGTTCCTGCATTTACAGCAAAAATTGTCACAAGAGCCAACAAATTGACATCTAAAAATAAAATCTATAATACAAAAATTTCAACTGATGCAGACATTTTAACATCACCTCATTTGATAGATTTTATAGTAATCAGCAGTGAAGTTCATTGATTTCTATCACCAAATTAAAAAAAAATATTACGGTTGGAGATATAAATATATTCTGTGTAGATATAATTATGAACAAATATCAAAATAACTGTTAAAATTTAGTTGTGACTCACATGTGAACTTGGAAACAAGAGTTACCATGAATTCTTCAGCTCATATTCATCAGATGTACAGCAAACCTTCACTAAATTTTGAAGCGACATCATTGGTCTGTGATCTTGGATTAACTGATCACCATGTTACTAGGCTCAATAAAAATAGAATCAGCACTAAAATCCTTCCTCGATGAACTTTACTATGCGAACGGAATTAATTATAAAAAGTTTCTGAATAAGCTTAGTAAAATATCAGGGGGAAATGTCTATAACAATAGTGACACAAATACATCAGATGAACGTTTCATAAATATACTGACATGTTTTAGAACAATCAAGGTTTAGTTTACAAATCAATGTTAAAAAATCTAGGAAAAGCTGGATTACTTAATGACTAATTAAATCAAACCGAGTAAGAAACCTATTAATACATAAGTCAGCGTAAACTTAACGTAGAGTGGAAAAAAAACAAAAAAACTGTGGCTTACAAAAATAAGCTACACATTTTGTTGTCAACATCAATGGCTAATTATGGAAAAATTACATAATTTAAATCAAAAATATATGAAACGTGGAATTTTATAAACAAAACCTTACTTAAAACAAATGTGAGAAATGTTCTTGAAAATAAAACCTTGTCTGATGATGGGATATACAAAATTGAAGAATAACATAATGATTGTGATTCATTTTAATAAATTCTTTGTTAAAATTAGGCCTCAAATGGCAGAAACGTTTGATCTAGCAATGGAAGGTAGATAAAGATACTATTTTAGACAAAACTGTCATTCTATATTTCATCTCAAACTACTGAAGAAGACTCGTGGAATATTATTAATAACATGAATTATAACTAAAAATCTACACATAAATGGTACTACAATATGAATTTTATTTTTAAGACGCTACTATTTTTGGTACTGAAACTCTTCACAAACTTTATTTACAAAAACAAACAAAACACTCAATTCGATGATCGAACCCAATATTTTTATTACAAATTATAATAATGTGATGCTAGGACAAACCCTAGGTTGCAAGTATTTTGTATTGATTTCATGGTTGTGATGTTCTTTGACTTGCATTTGTATTTACTAGAGTTGTGGTAGAATTGTGTGACATATTGTCATGGATTCAGTTAGGAAAGTTATGTGATATAAGTTACATAAGTATATGATGTGTTCACGTTTATTATTTTTTTTGTTAACAGATAATTTGTTCAATTGTATACACAAGAAAGATATACTCAGAATAGTACATCACATATAAAAAACATTAGCAAGTAAAAAGAATCTCTAAAATTATAAAAACACAATAACTAAAATATAACATATTGATTATTCAAATTTCAGTATTTTACTATGCAATTCTCAAGTTAGTGTCACTCTCAATAAAAAGAACAATATCAAATTTATCAACATGTTAAATTCTAGTGATGGAGTTATTTGCTGTCTAAGAAAGCTTAAAAACTCTTCACAAAAAGGTGTTTTTTTTTGTGGTTTCTTGTTATGTCAGAAGGAACCTTAAAATTAACTATATTCAGCAAATGTGAGCAATCAATACTACCTTCCAATAATTTCCACAAAAACAGGACATCCACAAAGTTCATATACGATGCAAGTGAAGGCAAGTTCTGGCAAAAGGAGGTATCTCCATATTTATAAGTTATTCGACCCCATATTATTAACGGCAATTCTAAAGTACTTATGTACTTTTTAAAGTACTTACATACGTTTTTGATTCTAGAAATAGCATTAGCAAAACATGGTGACCAGACAATCTAAGAATGTATTAGAATCGCTCTTATCAATAGCAAACACAAAAGTCACAGTTTCTGCAACTATGCTTCACGAATCCCAACATCTCATTTGCATTATTAACTATAAACTCCAAGTGAACTTTAAAAGACATTCTGGAGGCAAGGATCACACCAAGGTCCCAAATCAAAAACGTACTATCAATAACAATAGACTTAATAACATTCTCTCCATCAAACAATCTTTTACTTCTGGAAAATAAAATTGACTTACACTTCCCAGGAATTAAATTTACATCATTTACCTCTCACCATTTAGCAAACTTCTCTAACACCCTCTGCAACCTAATTTCGTTATCTAATGATTTTATAACACAGAATATCTTCAAATCATCAGCAAACATTAGAAACTCCACACCATCAAATATATGACAAATGTCATTGATAAACATAATAAAAAGAACGAGTCCCAAGTTTAGATAAGCAGGTGTACAAAATGTCGATAACATCACAACAAAACTATAGTTTTAGGTACAAAAACAAAAAATTTGTTCTTTACATAATAGAAAATTAACTATGGAAAATATTGGCCCTTATGCCTTCCAAAATGCTCTATATTACAGCAACAGCCTATCAAAATGTATTTAGCCATTTTCAGGATAACTCCAAACAAACAGATCAAAATCATAAAAACAACGGAATTTGTTTTTATAACACCTAACTTGATAATTGTGTAATACGTTGATGTGATTATATTAAATGATAAACACTGATTATTTATAGAACAATTAAACAAAGGTTTTGCTTACTTAACTCATATTTCTTTTCTCCTTTTTTTCCCCAAACATGTTCTAATGATTTAAAGTTATATGAGTTTCCAGGTACTGTTAGAAAGTGCTATTGCAACATAGCTGTAAAAAAGGCTCAACTTGAAAATAAATTGAGGATAATAGAAACAGAAGGTATCTTGGTAGAAGCAGATTTTCAAAATAACACTCACATCACAGGAATGCCCCATCCAAAATCTCTGAACGACACACCAAGGAATACTGTCTCACCTACACACTTCTTAAAATACAAATTAATGCAGTTAAATTTAAAATAGCAAAATGGAAAACATCCAATTCAAATCAAATGAAATTTGACTTCAAACTTCCAATTAAATAAAGGTTTCACTTTGAAGATGGTTCATGGTGCATTGAAATGCAAATCTTGCCACACATTTCTAAGCACGATTCAATGCTAAAAAATCTGCACCTTCATAACGGTGGCTAATTCTTTTAATCCCAAACAAGTCAAATTATCAATTATTTTCCTTTTAACCCAAATACTGTGATTAGAATACACCACTAATGCTAATATTACTCACAAAGGCATTCCAGGAATTATCTTCCTTCACTTCTATAGGTTCTTCTTTAACCTAGAGGTAACACAAAAACAATCATTTAGATGCATGAATGCCATTAACATTTGCTGCAGTTAGAACACACATAATTAAGCATGAGCAACATTTAGTAAAGTCATTACTCATTACTACAGGGCAGATTTTAATCAAATGTCTCTTCATTTCAGAACAATGCTGTTTAGTACAGAAATTTATTTATGCAATGACAAAATGAAATGACCCATTTTTACATACATTCATATAAATCAGCCATTACTGCCTTTTTTTCTTTGTTAATTTCGACAAATATGTAATTTTTTTTATCTTTTTACATAATTTTTTGCTGATTTCATTGTTTCTAATATCATTTTAACGGTACTTGCTTTAAACAGTATTTTTGAGAAGCAACAAGTTTTTACCACAGAATTTCTGAGGAGCCTATTCAACTTCTTCGCTCACATATTGTAATGTCAGCGACTGTAAGTACTATGTAATCTGAGGTTCCTGTGATGCCTATGAGAGTCATTGTTACTTCGGCCAATTTCATGATAAATGATTTTCTGAAATTTTCTTTTAAAGAACAGTCCAAACCAAAAGTTTGCCAGTCGAGTTCACTTAAACAAAAGGAAGAAGACTTCATTACATCAGTAACATATCCAACGGCTTGAGTTGTTTATCTCCAGTAGTATTAATGAAATTTTCTATGCCTTTTGTCTTTGTTTTTAGGGCATTTTTAAAGCATTTTATTGATCATTTTTGGCAATGTTTAGGTCATCAACTCCGCTCCCTATTCATTACCCATTAAAGCAGTTAAATTTAACGAAGCAATAAGCAAAACTTCTAATTCAAACTCATGAAATTTCAAATCAAATTAACTTTTCACTAGAAATTTGGTTAATGGTGCATTTAAATGTAAAACGTGCCACATCAATCCAGTGATGGTAATGTTTTTTTCTCTTTTCTTATCTCTACAACCAAGATTTGCACGATATCAAGGACAATTTCGATGCAGTAAGGTAGATAGCATTTGCTTTCCTTACCAAGGTATCAAGTGCAAAAATCCCTCCAGAATCACCTAGCTTAGCATTAACACCAAATTAAAATGTACACACTTAAGTTGGTGGCTGGTACTTTTTATCGCCAACATATCAAATCATCAATTACGTTCCATTTCCCAAACAACACTAATTATATTATGCCACTAATGCTAACATTACTCACAAAGGCATTCCAGGAATCATCTTCCTTTACTTCTACTGGTTCTTCTTTAACCTAAAGTTAACACAAAAACAATGCAGGTAGTAGAAGTATGTAGGCTAATACCAGATGCTGCAGTTAAAGCATACATTACATGAGTTTCAGCTTCATTAATGTTGTTGTTACCTGTTCGTAACTCATTATTCTAAGTCATTGGAGTTCTTAAATATCACTACTACAATCGCGTACTAACATAGTGGCAAATTGGCAGAAAATGCTTACCGGTTCTATTTTAATAATGCTTTCCGTTAAAATACTGATCTCTTCCATCACTACACAGCCAATCACATAGGAAAAAAAATTACGAAGGCTACAAACTTTCTATAAGATGACCTGCCACTGACAATACCAATACCATCTGTTACTCAGGGCCGGTTCACTCAATGTTAAAAGGCGGGGGACTAAGTTTGTTTCCTCACTCACCGACCTGGTGCAGATAGCGCAGCTTTGCGTTTTGGCGCGCTTTTCAAAGTTAAGATTGTGCGAATTAATTGTGGCGCGTGTAGAGATATTCAAGAGTATGTATCTGCTTTTCTTATGATTCAATTAACTTCATTTAAATAATTTTTTTAAATATTGTATTAGATGTTTATACTTAAAACCAAAATTGTAAAGTGATTTTACTTATCCTTAATTACTTTAAAAGCAGAAAAAGTGAAAACATGAAGTTTAAATTGATCATTTCCTTTATTGTTTGTTTTAGTTGTTTTTTTCACATAGATACTATCATTTGAGGGGTCTGGTGCAATACTGCCCTAACCCACAAAATCTTTAAATGTGAGTACTTTTCATCACTTCTCATGTGTTCACGTTATGGAATAAGCTTGTAGCAACACCTGTCAGCATGGGTCAGAAAAAAAGACATTCTTTTCCAAAAAAATCCTCTACTGTTTAAAACAACCTTATTTCACAAAAAAACTTACAACAATATTAGACAGTTTTGAAATATTAAATTCTATTTAATAGTTTGTCCTTTCCTTCCCACTTAAATGGTATTTTACCAATATTACACAAATAAAAAAGGTTAACATTATTAAAATTAGTAGATTAAATTCCGTTTTTATTAGTTTTACAATATTAATTTTTTTTCTTAAGTGAGTATCAATAAAATTCCTTTTTATTAATGCTTATCTTCTCTAGATGTTATACTTTGTGCATTAGCAAACATTTTACTCCAAATCTAGAATTACAAATATGCTTGAAGATTTATCGTGTTTTTCCTGAAACAAGCTCAGTGTGTGTATTGTTTTTCTAAATTTGCTATTATCTACAGACAATGGAAATGCTAGATAAAAACTAATATATCATCCAAGTCCATTAGTAAATAACTACTACAAAGTGTTTATTGTTCATTTCATAAGCATGCTCATTTTAATGTATATTACATTGTATTTTTTTTCTCGGAAATTCTTCAGTTATGTGAAAAAGTTTAAAGAAATATGATATTCGTTGTTAATAACTATGTAATTGATTTAGTCTTCATCTCTATAAACTTAATATTTGTAATATTTGAAAAAATAACTTAAATCAATGATTTTTAAAAAGTTATCATTTGTTATAAATCATTGAAAACATACCAGCCTTAATTTTTGGTGACTTTATAGCCGAAATAGAATTGTAATTTTGATACAATATCAATCATTGTTATTTTGGTAAGTCTTTCAAAACCAAGGAAAATGAAACAAATTTATAAATTATACTAGTTTTATGTTGGAAGTTGATCCGTCTTGTAGTTAGTAATAACATACCGGTAAATATGCTTAGTGTTCTGGGATTAAAGAGGGAATTTCCATTGTTTACAAAAAAAATCTTATCAAATGAAAAATTTTGTGGAAGATATAACAATTTAAGGTTGGCCAGTTTCTCCCTAGTTTTAGGCAATCTTAACTTTAAAAATTAATAACTGGCCACAGGTTTCTTCTGTTAGGCACCAATACAAGAATTTTTTTATTTTCTATAGCTCCTGATTGGTTACTGCACATCATGACAATATTTCCACAAAGTCCACCACACAAACTATCCTCATTGAAACCTACACATGTGCAGAACAATACTGAATTGTACGAATGACAGAATTTGACGATATAAGTAGAAAAATTAAATTAGATTTTTACTATAATTATCAATAATATTATTACAGGATTTAATTGTCAGATGTTTCATTTAGCAATTCAAATTTGGCTACATTTAATTAAAAATAATCTATAACATATTAACCTTTCTTAGCACTGAAGTATGTGAAATATCCAAAAAAGTATTATACCTATCTTAATATTTTTAAAATAACGTTAGATATTTTGGGTATATTATTTATTACCACACAGTTTTTTTATTACACATTCGAAACGAAAGTTTTTAATTGTTCACATTCAAAATTGTTTTGATTATTTATTAATATATTTCCAGTGCTTGTTAGGAAAGTTTTCTAAACAAGGCAATTATTATTCAAAATATATATTGCTGAAATAATATATTTGTCTATAATATCGAGACTAGCAGCACTTGCAGCATCAAGGGAAAAAAAGATTTCCACTGGCACACTTTTAATAAGATTTCCTTGAAATGTTCTTTGAGAAGACAACAGGGCTTGGCTTGGAGGAAACACTGTTGATACCAATTCCATCTTCTAATGTTAGTGAAGTCGAATTCGTTTGTATCTTGCCAGTATCATACTGCAACTCGAAGATCACCTCCAGAATGGAAACATAACTCGCTACACCTAAGCAAGTAAACTTATTACATTTTCATCATACATTAATGAGAGTGTACCTATTCTAGAAATGCAAACAATAATGAATTATGTATATTTGAAAATTAGACATTTTAATACCAGGGTATTGCAAACAATGAATATATGGATATACAATGAACATATTACAAAACGTGTCCAATACCATACGAAATAATATAACTACAATACTTTTAAACAAATAGCACAGAATAAATGACATGTACAGGTTAGGTTATACTACATGGATTTACGGATTTTTAAGACTATTTTGCATGGTGTAAATGTTCACAAAATTAAATAATCAATTACAATTATGCAACAAGATTCCAAAATGAATTATAATACCTCCACTGCTGGTAGGGTGAAAATCCTAGCAATGTACTTGTCTAGCACCAGTTTTCTTAATATCATCTGCCAAAATACTGAAAACAAAGTTTTTGACATGACAAATAAATATCGCGACATAATTCACTTTACTTACAATGCACGACATTTACATACTAACAAAACGCTGAAAAAATTCGATAAAATGAGCACCTACCTGCTGCAGCCTGCACGTAACGAAAAACAAAACACCACCTACATTGTCCAGCTTTTTTGATGCATGACGTCACACGTTTAGTTCGGCTCACGTCGGAACTGTTGTAGATGGCGCAAAAATCATTACCTCGTTTTACACCGCCAAGTTTCCCTACCCTGCTGTTACTATACGTTTACGGCCCCATATCACAGATCACACAATTGTGTACCAAAGCTTATACTTCGTATATCATTCCTCGCTTTGCAGCCAGGGCCGGTTCACTCAATGTTAAAAGGCGGGGGACTAAGTTTGTTTCCTCAGTCCCGGACCTGGTGCAGATAGCGCAGCTGTTGCGTTTTGGCGCGCATTTTCAAAGTAAGGTTGTGCGAATTAATTGTGGCGCGTGTAGAGATTATTCAAGAGTATTATCTGCTTTTCTTATGATTCATATTAACTTGATTTAAATAATGTTTTTAAATATTGTATTAGATGTGTTTACTTAAAACCAAACTTGTATAGTGATTTATTTATCCTTAATTACTTTAAAAGCAGAAAAAAATTCATGCAATGAATGTTTTCCATGCATGAAGTTTTAAATTGATCATTTCCTTATTGTTTGTTTTAGTTTTGTTTTTTTTTCACATAGATACTATACATTTGAGGGGTCTGATGCAATACCGCCTGAACCCACAAAATATTGAAATGTGAATACTTATAGTTTCATCACTTCTCATGTGTTCACGTTATTGAATAAGCTTGTAGCGACACCAGTTAGCATGGGTCAGAAAAAAGGTATTCTTTGTCCAAAAAAAAATTACCATCTTTTCTGTAATATTACCTGATTCAAAAATCCTCTTACTGTTGAAAACAACTGATTTCTTAAAAAAAAAAACAATATTAGACAGTTTTTGAAATATTAAATTCTATTTAATAGTTGTCCTGTTCCTTCGCACTTAAATGGTATTTTATCAATATACACAAGGAAAAAGGTTAACATTATTAAAATTAGTAAGATTAAATATCGTTTTTATTAGTTTTAACAATTTTTTTTGAAGTGAGTATCAATAAAATTCAATTTTTATTAATGTTCATCTTCTCTAAGATGTTATACTTTATGTGGCATTTGCAAATATTTTACTCCAAATCTAGAATTACAACTATGCTTGAAGATTTAACGTGTTTTTCTTGAAACTAGCTCGGTGTCTGTATTGTTCCTAAATTTGCTATTATCTACAGACAATGAAATGTTGGATAAAAAATATTATATCATCCAAGTCCATTAGTAAATAACTACTACAAAATGTTTATTGTTCATTTCATAAGCATGCTCATTTTAATGTATATTGCATTGTATTTTTTCTCGAAATTCAATTATGTGAAAAAGTTTATAAGAAATATGTTATTCTTTGTATAAACTATGTAATTGATTTAAGTTTTCATCTCTATAACGTAATATATACTATTTGTAATATTTGAAAAAATAACTTAAATCATTGATTAAAAAAATCATTTGATTAAAATCATACCAGCCTTAATTTTTGGTGACATTTTTTAGCCAAAAATAGAATTGTAATTTTGATACAATATTAATCATTGGTACCGTGACTATTTTGGATAAGTCTTTGAAAACCAAGGGAAATGAAACAAATTTATAAATTATACTAGATTTATGTTTGTCAAGTTGATTCGTCTTGTAGTTAGTAATAAGATACCAGTAAATATGCTTAGTGTTCCGGGATTAAAGAGGATATTCGCATTGTTTACAAAAAAATCTTATGAAATGAAAATTTGTGGAAGATATAACAATTTTAATTTGGCCTGTTTCTCCCACGTTTTAGGAAATCTTAACTTTAAAATAAACAATTGGCACAGATTTCTTCTGTTTAGGCTGCAATACAATATTTTTCATTTTCTTTAGCTATCTGATTGGTTGCTGCACATCATGACAATATTTCCACAAAGTCCACACACAAACTATCCTTATTGAAACCTACACATGGGCAGAACAACACTGAATTGTTACAGATGACCGAATTTTGACGGTATATGTAGAAAAATTGGATTAGATTTTTTCTATAATTATCAATAATATTATTACAGAATTTATTGTTCTCATGATTCATTTACACTGTAGCACTGTAACACTGAAGTATGTGAAATATCCAAAAAAGTATTATACCTATCTCAATATTTTAAATTTTGAGGCCAATGTTATGATACTGTTTTCTCAGTAATACAAAAAAACCTGATTGTTTATCGTTGCAAATAAGTTTTTTATAACTTGAGAGAGAAAATGTCTAATAGATATAGTTGAAATGTTGGGAAGAGATTTTTGAGCTTAAGAAAATGTGTGCAGATGGTACTTTTCCTCCGTATGACACATACAGTATTTGATGTTTTTGACTAAATAAATCAAAATATATATCAAAATAAAAGTTTGTTTCCCCCCTCTACAAATCCTTGAAATATTTTGATAACTTGCTGTTATATACAGCATTGTAGGCTTTCACGGCCGGAGTCAATATTCTTCATGTCTTCCGGGCTGATGGGCCGTGGTCCAATTGGATTGGCAAAGGACTGAAGAAATCCGTTAATGACAGCAGGTGTATACAGGATTTCCTGTTCCTGTGGTTCTGTTTACATAGGAACAACGCAACGCTCTGTCAACACTCGTCTCACGGAGCATAAACGGAACTGTCGCTTCGGCTACACAGAAAGATCCGTCGTGGCTGAACATACTCTTTCGGGAAAAGAACACGACATTTTGTTCCATAACACCGAGATTTTATAATCTACAAACCATTATCACGCCCGCTTACAACGGGAAGCCATAGAAATTTTCAAACACCCGAATAATTTTAACAGGAAAGAAGGAGGCAAAATTAGTTCTGCCTGGCATCCCGTACTCCAAAACACCAAGGCAAAACCGTACAAGAATAATAAC
>BOPP01000054.1:2679826-2732943 GCA_017312745.1 Gryllus bimaculatus
CATGGAGTTAATTTATTTTACAAATATTTTTTATTTATTTTCCTATGTAATAGAACTTGTAAAACAGGTGTAGTGGGGTACGCGGTTGAGAGTGACAAGATGGACAAAAATCGGAATTTTCATGCACTTAATTAAATGGAGCAAAATAACTTAAAGTAACTTTTCTGCTACAAGCAACAATATTAGGGCTGTGTAATAAATATGAAAATAAAACTAGAGTGAAGCATGTTAGATACTTATTAAAGTTAGTACGAGACGGGTGTATAACATATGCCTCCCAGCTATCCGAAAGTCACGTGACTCGGGCGCGAGAGATGTTGATATTACTCGGGCAACTTTTCTTGAACGATGTATAGACGATTTCGGGTGGAGTGGGGGTATTAGTTACAAAGTCAGCCACTAGAGTATTTTAAGTAATTCCAACGTCTGTGAAATGAAAGTCAAAACTGCATCTTGTGCTTAACTTTTTCGGGAGTTTTAGGTGAAGGACCTAGACCTGGCTAAGCAGACTCACTCTCATTTCTTTCGATATTGACAATAAATCTGGACAGGGGTTCTGCACTATGAAAGCAACTGGCTTTGACTGGCCTCTGTTTCGCGCCAACGAAACGAGTGTAATGCTTGGAAGGTTGTCATCAGTGCCCGTTGCGAGCTTTTGCCTTCAACTGTTTATTGCACAAGGGAGGGGGATCAAGGTCATAGTTCAAAAATAGTTGCGCGAGTAATACCCGGCCGGGCCTTCTGCGCGCCCTGGTGCGCACTCTAGTATATCTCTACTCTCTGGGCAGGACCGTGGTGCACAGAAGTGTGGTTCTTATTTCTACCACGCTTCTGTGCGCCACTCAAGAACATTTCGAGTAAATTCGTCCGTGTAAAGATCTCAGCAGCGATCTAGAGCGCGCTCTTGTGCGGCGCGCGGAATTTTCGAGTTCCGACGGTCCTCACTCCTTACGTGCGTTCCACTGCTTTCCACGCTCCTCACTGCTACTGTGTTGGTGGAGATATAAATTGTTGGTGTTTTTGTAATCGTGTTGCGTGTTTTCCTGGGGTGATTATATAGTGAATGAGATTACTGTTTTACTTTATTAGCTTAATCATGTTGTCCGTTCACGATTTTTGTGAACGGAAAATAGTAGCTTTGCTTGGAGTTAGTGCTACAACAATACACCAAGAGGTAGAGAAGAAAAAACGCAGTTTGGGTGAAAAGTTTCCGAAAAAATACAATTACATGCCGTTATTGAAGGATAACTATCCTGATGACTTCAAGAATTATTTAAGAATGGACTCGACAGACTATGATGAAATTTAGTAAAACATAAAATTGCAAAGAAGGACACAGTGATGAGAGAAAGTATTTCTCCTGAAAAAAGGTTAACTGCTACTTTGCGGTTCTTTGCTACAGGGCGTAGTCTGGAAGATTTGAAATTCACCACGGGCATCTCTGCTCCAGCATTAAGTTGAATAATTCCGGAGAAATGCATGGCACTGTATGATGTCCTAAGGTGGAAGTACATGAAAGTAAGTAATAATCACATTTATTAGTTTTTTTTAGAAAAAAATCCTAATTATATCATAAAAACTTCTCAGACTGGTTTAAACTTTTTTTAAAATTAAGAAATGAAATCAAAACTCTTTCCTAATTTTCATAAAGTTTTCCAAATTCAGCTCTATTGAGTGCCTTCATTTCAATTAATAAAATGCTCAAACTTGTTTTTAAATGATCAAACATGACCAAGCTACAAATCGAACATTGTGAATAAAGTAGCTTTGAACATAGGATCTGTTAAAAGAAGACAAGAATGGTATTAGTTTGCAATTTCTGTGCTTAACTTGTTTATTAAATTACAAGTTAATTACATTGCAAAATATTTAAACTAAAACCCCGTGTTATGAACTTTAAATGTTCTTACAAATTATTATAAATTAAGGATAATTGCAACACAAAAAATATTTTATTTCCTGTTGTTTATTAACCAAAGGTACAGAGCGTTTGAGGCAGAAAAGATGATTGACGGTAATGATATATACTCTTTGGTGACAGCTTCTATAACAGATGAGCGTCGCCGAATACTCAATTATCTAGCTCGTTGCGAAGAGCGCATCGCTCGACGATCAATATTTTCCATCTGGTCAGCTGAATACTACTCAGTGAACAGCAGAATCAGCTGGCTTAGTTTGTATACAAAATTGATAATTGAATAGATTTTCGTGATTAATATAAATAATTAAATAGGTTTTCATAGGGTTAGCAATTTTCACGAGATATTGATCGGACCTGGCTATCATTAATGACGAAAAATTGTAAGTATTCATACTAATAATTTCGAAATGCTGGTGATAATGTGTTACTGAATAAATGAAGCCATCAGACAGGAGAATGATTTAGAATATACTGCTAAACCACCACATAGACCTTGTGAAAAACTATCGGTACTTCTTGATCTTGCATGTTAAGAACTTTAAAATTAATCGATGTACTGGATAATGTTTTTCAATTAGGTTAATTGATGTTTATGATTTCTATTGATTGATCATTATGACTAATGACCAATAGAATGGGTGAAAACCAGAACAGTATAAGTGAAGTTTTATAAATTCTGAGGAAACGTTATTTAATTCAACATCGCTGTAAAATCGTGTTACTTTGTTTAATTATTAAAAACACGACATTTCAATTGTTTATTAAATCACGAATTTACATTGGCACTGAAATACAGCTCACTATAAATTTTATAAAATGCCTCTTACACTCATTTTGGTTAGTTTTATTTTGTTATTCATTTTAAAGTTCAGAACCCTTCTCCACTAATGGATTAAGGTTTAGCCTTTGAGACTTTAGTGTCACTTCATCACAAACATAACTAAAATTTTGTAGTTTATTTAAACAAAATCTAGCCATTTTAACCAATGGTAAACTAACGACTAATTCAAATAAATAATTATGCAAATATGAAATACACAATCATTCAGGCACACAAGCCATTCATAATGACACGTTCTCTAGGTCACAACTAGAGTAATTATGATGAATGTGTGCTACTCCAGATAACGTTCTTACTATTAACGATATCACTGGTCAACAAGATTTTTTGTCTCACGAGTACCAATAGGTGTACATAATGCAGATTTTTCTCTGGTTTTCAAATATGTATTCGGAATTTCTTTATCACCCACAGTATTTTGTTATTTTATTTTTTTAAAAATTTGAATACGTTTCTTCGTCCATATGCCTCTTGTCAAGAAAAATATATTAGAACATTGTAAATATGATGGAACCAAATGAGCTAACCCAAATTGGTGCGTTGCTGCTGTTGTGAAGGTTCAGACAAATGCAGTCATGCAGTCTTTATGTCGGATTCGTACGTGAATTATAAAAATTATTAATGTATACATTTTATTATGATGATCTAAAATCAAAATATGGAGATCATATTAAACATCTAGCAACTGATATTTATTCATTTATCATACATGTTGACACGGAGAATATTTTATAATGATATAAAGAAAATATTGGACATTTCGATACTTCTGGATTTCTTTTACAAACTATACCTCAAGCAAGTAATAAAATACCAGACAAATATTAAGATGGATATTTAAGTATACCAATTTGAGAATTTGTAGGGCTCAGATAAAAATGTATAAATTTAAAACAGATTATAATGAAAAAGGTATTAGAAAAGAAAATAATTTAAAAAATAAATTCGATATGTAGACACACATTATTCAATAATGCAGGGACGTGTGAAGATATGTATAATATTGCATCAAAAGAATATACAATATATACAATAAAAATATAAACGTTGCTCTATCACCATATTATGATAAGAGATATTTAGTTCATCATATCAATACACTAAGTTATGGATTTAAATTATTTTGATTTGGTTTATTCTGATTGTGTACAACTCGTTTCAGAAATGGATAAGTTACAAAACTGTATATCAGCATAGGAACAAATGATACATACAAAGTCTCTTTTTGAGGAAAAAATGACACTTAAAAGATTTTTGACCAGTGGGGGCACAATCCCACTTTCAAAGCAAATGTCTTGTCGCACATGGAACACCATAAAGGCTTTTCACCAGTGGAAGTGCGCACGAGATTATCCAGGCACTTAAGAAGTCAACATTTCGTAGAACGGACTCTGAAATTGGCCATCACCATTGTGGGCACGCATGTAAATATGCAAGGTCTAAATTAGAGTAATGGTCTTCCAACAGATGTAAAACTGAAAAGAGTTTTCACCAATGTGGATTCGCATGAGTAAATTGAAATGGTTATCTTAAATGAAGGTCTTTTTACAAAGGAAACATTAATTTTTTCACCAGAGATAGTGAGCATGTGTCAAATTAAGATTCTTTTCTCAGCGAAAGCCTTCTCATATATGGAACACTGAAATGGGTTATTACCAGTGTGGGTGCACATATCAATACGTTACGTCTTTTTAGACAGATCTTACAGATGGTGAAATTGGAAACGTTTTTCACCAGTGTGGGTACACATGTGAATATGCAACTTCGCGTTTAGGGGAACACCTCACGGGTAGAACATCGATATTCTCACAGAAACACTGGAATGGTTTTCCGCCGATGTGGATGTGCATGTGCTAATCGAAGTGTCCATTATGATTGAACGTTTTCCCACCGATCAAACAGTGACATGGTTTGTCACTACAGCGAGTGAACACGTGTTGATCCAAGGTCAATTTTTGTGCGAACATTTTCTCAGCGATGAAACACAGCAATGTTTTTTTGACCAATGTGGGTACGCATGTGAACAACCAAACTTCCTTTATGAGAGAAGGTCTTCTCACAGATGGAACACTGGAAAGGCTTTTCACCAGTATGGGTGCGCAAATGCTCATACAAGCTTCCTTTTTGAGTGAAGGTCTTCACACAGATGGAACACTGGAAAGGTTTCTCACCTGTGTGGGTGCGCATGTGTACATCCAAATTTCCTTTTTGAGTGAAGGTCTTCATACAGATGGAACACTGAAAAGGTTTATCACCAGTGTGGGTGCGCATGTGCACATTCAATTTTACTTTTAAAGTGAAGGTCTTCTCACAGATGTAACACCGAAAAGGTTTTTCACCAGTGTGGATGCGCATGTGTACATCCACATTTCGTTTTTGAGCGAAGGTCTTCTCACAGATGCAACATTGGAAAGGTTTCTCACCAGTGTGCGAGCGCATATGCACATCCAAATTTCCTTTTTGAGTGAAGTTCTTCTCACATATAGAACACTGAAAAGGTTTATCACCTGTGTGGGTGCGCATGTGCACATTCAATTTTGCCTTTAGGGTAAAGGTCTTTCCACAAATGCAACACTGGAAAGGCTTATCGCCATTGTGGATGCGCATGTGACTTTTCAAATTATTTTTGGCAGTGAACATCTTCTCACATATTGAACACTGAAAACGCAGTTCTCCATCGTCACGGTGTATATGAAGCGACCAAATTGCTTTCCGTGCAAAGGTCTTTTCACAGAAGGAACGCTTAAAAAGTTTTTCACCTGTGTGAGTGTGCATGTGATCATCTTGAGTGATCGTCTTCTCGCAGATGGAACCCTTAGAACGTGTTTTTCTGCGCATGCCCGCGTTTGGGCGCGCGTGCCCGACGTGAGTGATCTGGAGATAGTTGCTAAAGCTGCTCTTACGGATGCAATCCAAGTCTGTACCTTGCTTCTGTTGTCTTTGGATTGTAGTACTTTTCTTTGACACAAAACTCCCTCCACCTATCAACAAAAAACGTTTATATGAGAAAAATTCAGATGCAGACTAGTAACAACAAAATCTAATGCAAACAAACATTTATTGAGAGCGTACTGTTAAAAAAGATTAAACATTCCTTTTGAATTAATATTTAATTTTTACGAATTTCAGAAAGATAAAAAGACGTAACATATAGAAATATGGATGTTTGGTTTTCCTTGTAGTAAATCTGAAATTGAAGAGGTAATCCTAATTGATCCGAGCCGTATTTTCAGATGAAAACAAATGTTTTCGAAATAGTTACTACAGAAAATTGTACTTAATGTTCCATCCCAAGGGAGTTCTGCGCCGTGGGGCTTTGGCTGGCAGCAATTTAATAAATAATGTATTAATACCATTAATTCTAATATCGATTTAGAAAATGGTTCGATTCGTTTCGATGAACTTTGCATGTATATCATTGTTATTAAGATACAGCTAGGATTCAGTTGTAACAAAGTTAGTTTTGATACTTTTTAGGAAATAATTTGGCACAGATGGCTCAATGTCTTAAGAATAAAGGCGAAAGCAGAAAGTTCGAGGATTAAAACAACTGAAAATCTTATCTCGAACTCTTCACAGTTCTTGCGGGGAAAACACAACAATACTGAGAAGGAAATGTTCAATTAAAAATGTGAACCCAGGATGGGGTTTGTTCTGATATCTCTTCTTACATTTTTTTGTTTCGATGGTACAGGTTGTTAGTGATTGTGGATGGACAGTTGACAGCGTCATTGTCAGTAGAGAAATCATAAATAAGTGTTGTTGCAAGTACTTGTTTCGATTATTTTGGATATTTGTACAAATATTTCAACCTAAAAATGTCTTCTAAACCGACCAATGTATTTAGTGTCTTTAGATGCTGATGAATTGCCCAGGACATATATTACAGTTGAAAAGTTGTTACAGTTATATATATATATATATATATATATATATATATATATATATATATATATATATATATATTCTGCATATAACAATGAGAATTGTAGAAGTATATTCATTTTAAAAATTGTGTGACATTTCAGATTAGTATTATTGTATTTTGGAATGTATATTTTTAGTTTAAGTTTTTCTTGGAGGTAAAATGGACCAGTTATTCTAAAAATCAAACATGCTCAAAATTACAAACATTTTGTATACCTTGTTAAAACCAGAGAGTGAATTTTTAAACAGGGAGAGAGTACAAAGTAGAAATGTGAAGGCTTAAACTAAATATTTTTAAATAGAAACTGCGTTTTATGTCTGTATGTTGCTCACGAGTCGGATAGCCCAAAATATAATTTTTTTGAAGACGGTAAAACGTCTACCCTAATGCACTTTAATAATAAAATAAACAAAACAGAATAAATATTATTTGTACTTTTCCTTTATATATCACTATCAGAACACAGCAGACGTCCTGCTCTCCATCCCACCCCTTCGCTATTTCTCCTTCCGTCTCTCGTCCTCTGTCTCACTCCTTCTGTCCCTGTTTCTCTCAGCCTTTTTTCCCTCTCTGTTTCTGTCTATCTCGCTTTGTCCCTGACTATCTCGAGACAGCCATCTTGACTCATTGGTTTGCGAACAAGTTCTGTTTTCTCAACCCAAAAAAGATTTAACCTGTGTTCACGAAAGAAATAAAACAATATACCGTACACTTACCGGGACAGCATGAAGTGATATCTTGTTTTATTGTAGCAACAGAAGCACTACCATAGGGAAATGCAAGAGGATCCTACAAACAAAAAACTAATAAATAATCTCTCCAAGCAGTAAGATATTATGACGGAAAATGGAAATTTCAACGAGAGGGTAACTGTAACATGGCATGATTTTAGAAATCTATGTTCACATTTAAAAATGTGTATCACTGCTCCTCAAATTGTCATTGCAAGGAGATTCTAGGTTATCGATCAGTTGACACCGATAACACAGGCAATGAAGTTCGTTTTAGAAATGAAATTACTGATATTTAGTGGGTTTAATAGTGCTAAACTTAAAAACGGCCACAAAATAGACATATATGGTTTTGTCTTCTATAAATTTTAAATCCTAAAAATATGAAAAATTTTGCTACCTCCCATTCCTAGCAACGAAATTCACAACTATTATACTATTATAATGAGCCCAAGTTCAGGTATTTATTGTACCTAAAATAGGCAAAAAAGCATTTGTTTATACGAAAATAGTGAAGGAAAAAGGCATTTCCCCTCAGTTAAGAAAAAATACGAAAAGACATAAATGTGAAATCACTAAAAAAAGACATGTAAATGTAACTGAAAGCAGTGTAAGTGAAAAATCATCATTTAGAAGGAATCATTGTACACAATTAGTAACAAAATAATTAATTTTCTAATTTTAACTCTAAAATGTATATGAGCACTTAAGAGTAGCTGATGAAAATGGAATGGAAAGAAGGAAAGGATCTTTTCTTTGTCATATTTTTACACAAGGCCGCCTGGTTTAATGACAACCGAATTACATTCACATGCGATGTTCTAATTCAATAAGACTTTTTCTGGCGAAAATTCACCGTTTTTCGGTGCACTATTACATAACTTTCTCTTCTTACAAAGTATTCGTAAGGCGAGGCAGTAAAAATGCTAATGTGAACTTAATTTTGATTTTCGGAATGGCGTCAACGAAAACGCGATTATAGTTTTCGTCCTTCGCATTTGTCTAATCGCTGGTAGTGAGAGAGGGGGCATCGTATGGCAAGCTCTGTCCTCGAAAGAGATCGGGGACCCTTGTCAAAGGTAGAAATAGACGACTCTAGAGCGTACAAAGCCTGTCAGCGTAAACGGAATTGATTATCTTCCTGTTTGTGGGAGCATTAACGGCTTTGGCCACCGGTCCCGTAAATGTAGTGCAAGTTCACGAGAGGCGTCGGAGGTTTCCAGCGCATAATAACAATTCACTTTTATAAGACATCACTTTTCAAGAAAGCCTCCAGAATTCTAACTACCTAGTTAACGCCAACAATATTTTTTTAATGCAATAGCAGCTTTCGATGGCTTAGCCATCATCATCAGTTGTCTGCTAGATGGAAGCCACAAAACGACTACATTATTTTGAAAATGTCAAAGATATCTTACCACAACACCTATATGCCTAGTTAACGCCAGAACGGCAGGAAGTGCCAGTTTAAACGACTTCCTTAGGTTGTACCGTATACTATATTTCAGCCATATGTAATATTGTTTTCTTTTTGTTATTTCACTGATTTGTTGTAAAGAATGTTTTTCCATTTCTGTAAATCGTAACCTACTAAAAGCTCCGTTCCCAATAGTAAAAAAAAAATGTTTTGCTACCCTGAGTAACCAGTGGATCTTTTTTTTGAACATCAAACTATGTAAGATCCAGTTACAGGTATCAGTACCTACAATATGCATACCTACAATAACCTATTTGTCTCATTGAGCCTAATGTATCCTGTGATGTTGTTAGAGACCTTCATATCATTTTTACTTGCTCTTCAAGAGGTGATTTACTAAATATTGCCGTTTTCTTTGCATGTGGCATAGTCGAGCGACAGAGAATTACTATAAAACCAAAGAGTGGCCCCAAAGAAAGAAGTGTATCCCGGGTAAAGCAAATGTAAAGTGCAAATCGTTGGTGGATCTACAAAGTGTTATCTTGCTCCCACGGCACATCAAACTTGGACTAATGAAAAACTTGGTAGTGGTTTGTGTGGCAGAGGTAAATTTTGACCAAGACAAAACAGGTTGTCTGCCAATCTTTCTTTGTTAAACAATTGTTTGAAAAAACGCTCATTTAATATCGATAGTACAACGCTCATTTTAATAAAGAAAGTCTAAGACTCATGCGCACGAGCTGAGCGCCGTTGCCAAAGTTCCCGCGCTCCCGGACAAAAGAAAAACGGAAAGTCAGTCTACCGGTGGATGGAGAACGAAGCAGAGCCCGTGTGCTCTCGCCATTCTGTGCAAAACATAACTCCAGAGAATAGTCGTCGTAATCAGCGATACGGTCAAACAAGTCAAAATCAACAAACTTGCATATTATAAAGGTGTTATATTGTGGTGAAAGTGACGACCAAAATCAAGTCAACGGGGAATTTCGTCAACGGTTGTGGCGCCAAAGGAACGAACTACGGATTCTACCTGGTAGTCGGTACATTGGTTCTGTATCTAAATTTAAGCTTAAACTATTGGTGCTAAAATTTAAGCAAGGATAGCATTTGCACTCAATGTTATTCATGTACAAATTAGTTTTATTGATTACGTAATAAAAATTTGTTCACAACCCTGTACAACACATGTTCATACATTAATTGTAATCATTCATTTCACTCCCGTTCATAACCTTCCATACATATTAGATAGTTCTGAAGTGTAAAAGGAGCTACCAGAAAATCAAAATTGCCATCGCACTTTAGAATATATCAACAATCATCTGCTTGAAATGTCCGGGGGATTAGGTGAATGATGCGCCACGCCCTGGGGGACGCCAGCAGGCATTTTGCACTTTGTGTGACTTCGAGAGCCGCGCGCCAGCCAATCGAGTGCAAAGGCGAGGAAATTTAAAGGCTGGGGAGGAGGTACATTCTAGGAGTGGGGACCACCAATTAGAATGCTCAATTCAAACCATAGCGCGTAAATTGAAAGAGCAATTGACGAGAGTGACGTACATATAAAGTTCAAGTAGTATTGCCTTTTGTATTATCTTGGAAAGAATTGTTGTTGATACATGACAATGTGAAATATGATACAACAAATAATTATACATATTTGTTTTGGATACCGAACATTATAATTGCTATTAGGGCTGATAATGTATTTCGATTGGCTAAGATGTAATCACAAATATAGTGTTTTGCTAAACACAAAATTAAGATACTGAATTATTGTTTGATGATGACAGCAAGAAACTATTTTTTCATTAACTCTATTTAATTATGACAGTACTCTCAACGCAAAAATATTATTCTTAAAAAATCATTATTTTCTGCTCTAATTTCTGACAAGAGTTCATTATATATTTCTAATATCAAATCAACGAACGCTATTTATTCATCATTTACGACATGGTATAAAAATATTGAGACCTTTGCATTCTATTTAACAAGACCCATGCTAATCTCATGATTGCCCTTACATATCAGAGTTTTGCTCGTTGATATCTTCAAATTCATAATGGGGGAGGGGGAAATGGTCACAAATTATTTTGCTGCTAAACATTACCCTTTTTGGAATTCCCTAGGTATCACTTTATGTCAATTTTGAGGTGAAGAATTGCTCTCATAATTTTCTCCATTTTGGTATCATTTGGAGTTAATAACGGTCCTGGTGAACCATTAATTCTTACATTGTAATTTTTTGTTAGAGTTTAATAATAAAGTTTTAAAAATGTCCACTGCTTTAAAATATTGCTTAAGAGTATCAATGAGCATCAACTAAAAAAATGACATACATGGGTTGATACAAAGGTGGATATGCAGCAGTGTACAGGAGAACGTAAACGGTGGATTATGGTTCTTATAACTTAACGGGACACGACCCATTTAAATAAGTGGGAAAATGATTTCACAGCAAAGTTTCGCCCCGGTATTCAATCCACGCACCGCGTCGTGCAACGTCAGTCTTCGCCCCTCCTCGCAAAGTTTCCTCCTTCCTCCACTTGCACTTTGGGCTCTCTCGCGGGCAGACGGTTGGCTCGTAAGGGCAGAATGCCCGTGGGAGCAGGCGTACAGGCCTGTCTTAGGGCCAGCCGGGATGTTGGTGCTTTTGGTTAAAAAATAGGGTGGCAGTTGCATTATGTTATTGCAATCGTTAGTGGAAGTCCTTCAAATGAAGTTTATCAAAAACTCAAAAGTTTTCTGTGTAAATGTTCACATTTCTCATTTACAGTAACGCTTAAAATACATGTAAAAAATGGCTCCAACTTTTTCAACACAAATTTCCTTATAGGATGAAATTTTACTCTTCTATGTATTATTCTTAAAGTAATTTCGGTTCTTCTAGGAAATACTATCTTACTAGGAAGCCGAAAATAGAGAAAATTTCAAGAATGTACTTTGGGCGGCGATAGATGGCTGCTGGCAAGGGTATGTGGCAAGACCGAATAGCTAACCCAGATCAAAAAATAAGAAAACAAACAAATACGAGAAAGTCTGTGCCATTCTAAATCTTATAATACAATAATTACCATGCTACACTTAAATCAACATCCACCCTAATTCCTGCACTATGCACTATGTACTAAAGAAGGTAACAAAGGTGTCTGAAAACACGTATGACTTATATTAACGAGTTCTGATAATCAAAAGCTATTTAATTTTCTAATGTACCCTTAGTGTTCAAAGTTTCATTGAAGTAGTCAATTTTGAAAAAAAAAGTATTGAAACATTACATACAATTTCACTAAAAGTACACTCTGAACCTAGTTTGTCTACTAGCAGATAAAAGGAGTGAAATTTAGAAAACAAAAAATTTGTAATTTAGGATAATGGAATTTCAATTGAAATAAAGATCACACTTTAGAGACAGCCAATGGTGAAGTCAAATGAAAAACTTCTAAATGCCAAGGATGCTTGCAAGCTCCCCTTGTTTCTCATCTTCAAAACCAAACGCTTAGGGGTTGGTATTTCGAGGGAGTGCAATAGATCGCAATTGCTTTCCTTTCCAAGCCCCAAAATGCATCAGCCTCTCTCCGATTCACTCAAACAATTCAGTTTTCCTGCAGGCTTAGTATCAACAAATGACTTTTCTGCAGAACCGACAACCAAGATTTCAACTGGGTCCCTTCGGCACTGAAAGCTAATACAAACTACGACGAAAAGTAATATTCCGTTTCACAAAATGTTAATTTATCTAATGGTAGCTACTTTACTTTCTTGTCACAAACATGCCAACTCAACTAATTTGTGATAACCACAAAACACTGCGATCAGGATGTCATTAACGTTTTTATAAAACTACTCACAAAGGTTTTCCAACAATATTCATTTGTATCAACCGGTTCTTCTTTAACCTAAAAATAAGACAAACAATAATTTAAAGGTAATTTAACCGAGGAAATTACATTTATAGCATTCATAACAATCCAATTTGAGAATAATTAACAATTAGTATTCATGAATATGTTTATACTGAAATGTTAACAAATCATATTTTAACGTTAAATCAAATATATGGAAGTTGCTTACAATCTCTATTTTAATTACGCTTTCCATTAAAATATTAACATCTTCCATTATTACCAAACCGAAGCTAACAAGGTGGAAACGTGATAACGAACTATTTATTTTTTGCAGCTGACAAATGCTTGTAAGGCGTTGTTGCTGTCCTATGCCAGCGTTGCCAGACTATTATTAAATGTATTTCCCATTGCCAACCTTCAAAAATCCAGGTACTTCCACTACAATTCCTGGTACCAATGACAATTGATTTTGAAATAGTTCATTTTATAAATCTACTATTTTTAACGCGTACAGGAAGTTCGTTAAATTTAACTCGATATCCACATATTTTATATCAATAAACTAAATGGAAACATGATGGAAAGAAAAAATTATTTCCATCATAAATGGCTGACTAAGACGATGTAACCTTTTCTCCTTTAGCATGTTCTGCAAAAAATGCCATTCTATGCCATGCTTAATGTTTTTAAGCGTGAGCAGTGTTTTCACAGATATCGCTGTTATTTGTAATATTGGTGTTCGTATTAACTCTAACAAAGACTGGTTAGTTACAGCATTTATAGCTCAAGAACGGCTAGGCTAATTTTAATTATATCTGATTTGATGGAATCATATTTGCCCCTAATAGCATAACTATTAAAATATCGGAACATTTACTAGATGGCGCTGTAGAACTAAACCAGATATTCACATCAAATGCAACCAGCAACACATTCCGCAGGATTTTTTAAAATCTATATCGTTTAAGAACTCCAAAATGAAGCTTTCTGTGGCATTAAAAAAATGAAATTTTGAGGAAATAGGCTTGAAAGAAACGTTTCTCATGCCGTAATATACAGGATGATATTTTTGCACATTTTATTACATTTTTTCTTGTTTGGGGGGGGGGCGGAGTGAGGGTGAAGGGGGTGTAAGAGAGAGAAAGGGAGATGAAGGGCAGAACGCAGAACGTCTGCCGGGTTCAGCTAGTTATTGAATAAGCAAATATTATTGGAATTTTAAATCGTCCATCAATTACGTAGACTTGAAATTCTAGTATTTAAGTGTACCAGGATTACGTGTTAAATCTAGCAGCCAGTTTGACTTTATGGTGTCCCCTATGGTTTGACCAGGGCCGGTTCACTCAATGTTAAAAGGCGGGGGACTAAGTTTGTTTCCTATTCACGACGGACCTGGTGCAAGATAGCGCGCTGTTCGCGTTTTTGGCGCGCATTTTCAAAGTAGGTTGTGCGAGATTAATTGTGGGCGTGTAGAGATTATTCAGAGTATTATTGCCTTTCTTAATGATTCAGATTAAATTGATTTAAATATATTTCTTTTAAATACTGTATAGAAATGTTTATAACTTAAAAACCAAATTGTAAAGCTGATTTACTTATCCTTATTATTTACAAAGAGAAAAAAGTGAAAATATGATTTTTTAAATGATCATTTTTCTTATTTTTTGTTTTAGTTGTTTTTTTTCAAGCATAGTACTATACATTTGAGGGGTCTGGTGCATAACTGCCTAACACAAAATCTTTAAATATGAGTATTAATAGTCTATCCTTTATGTGTTCACTGTTATGGAAATACAGCCTTGTAGCAACACTGGTCGCATGGGTGCAGAACAAAGACATTTTTATCGAAAAAGTCTCTTACTGTTAAACAACCTTATTTCACAAAAAACTTACAACTATTAGACAGTTTTTGAAGTATTAATTCTATTTAATAGTTTGTCTGTTCCTTCCACTTAAATGGTATTTTACAATATACACAAAGGAAAAGGTTAACATTATTCAAAAATTAATAAGATTAAATTCGTTTTTTATTAGTTTTTACAATATTTACAGCTTTTTTTTCTTAAGTAGTATCAATAAACATTACGCATTTTTATTAATGCTTATCTTCTCTAAGATGTATAGATTTGTGGGATTAGCAACAATTTTACTCCAAATTAGAATTACAAAATCGCTTGAGATTTATTGTGTTTTTCCTGAAACAAGTCTCGGTGTGTGTATTGTTCCTAATTTTGCTATTATCTACAGACAATGAAACATGCTAGATAAAACTACTCTATCATCAAGTCCATTAGTAATAACTACTAAAAGTGTTTATTGTTCCATTTCATCAAGCATGCTCATTTTATGGTATATTACATTGTAAATTCTTTTTCTCCGAACTTCTTCAATTTTTATGTGAAAAAGTTTAAAGAAATATGATTTTCGTTGTTTACTATGTAATTGATCTTAGTCTTCATTCTATAACTTAATATTTGTCATATTTGAAAAAAATAATCTTTAAATAATGATTTTTTAAAAGTTTCATTTGGTTATACAATATGATTGAAATGTACGCAGTTATATTTTTGGTGCTTTATAGCCGAAAATAGAATTGTAAATTTTTGCATCAATCTCAATCATTTGTATATTCGGGTAAACGTTTTCAAACAAAGGAAAAGTCGAAACAACATTTATATATATACTACAGTTTTCATGTTTTGGCAAGTTGATTCGTCCCTTGTAGTTCGTAATCAACATAACGGTAATATAATCGCTTAGTGTTCTGGGAAAAAAAAAATTTTTTTTTAAAAGGAAAAAAAGGGCGGAAATTTTTTTCCTCCCTTCATTGTTTACCAAAAAATATTATGATTGAAATTGTGGAGATTATAAGCATTTTAATTTGGCCATTTTTCTCCTAGTTTTAAGGCAATATTATTTAAAATAAATAAACTGGCACGATTTCTTCTGTTTAGCAGCAATACCAACGAATTTTTTTTTTATTTTCTAATAGCTACTGATTGGTTACTGACATGCATGACAATATTGTCCACAAAGTCAACAAAATATCACTCATTGAAAACGTACAATGGGGCAGAAATACTGACATTGTTAGAATGACAGAATTTGCCACGTATCAAGTAAGCAAATTGGATTAGATTTTTACTCATACATTATCAATATTTCTTAACGGATTTATTATTCAGATGTTTCATCTTAGCAACTTCAACATTTGGGCTAATTTAAATTAAAATCATCCTATAATATATTAACTTTCTTAGCACTGAAGTATGATGAAATACATCCCAAAAAAGTATTTATACCTATCTTAATATTTTTTAAAAAATGTTGATATTTAAAGGGTATATTATTTAATTACACACAGTTTTTTTTTATTAGCACATTCGAACAACGAAAGGTTTTTTAATTGTTCACATTGAAACTTGTTTTGATTATTATTAATATATTTCAGTGCTTGTTAGGAAAGTTTTTTCTAAACAGGGCAATTATTTATTCGAATATATACTTGCTGAAATATATATTGTTATAATGATCGAGACTAGCAGAGTTGGAGATAAGGGAAAAAGATTTCACTGGCAATCTTTGTAATCAGATTCTCTTGAAATGATTTTCTTTGGAGACGACAACAGGGTGGGATTGTAGGAACACTGTTGATACAATTCCATCTTCTAATGTTTAGTGAAGTCGAATTGTTTGTATTTGCAGTATCTACTGCAACTCGAAATACTCCAGAATGGAAACGTTAACTCGCTACACTAAGAAATAAAATTAATTAACATTTTCATCATAAGATTAAATGAGAGTGTAACTATTCTAGAAATGAACACATAATGAATATGAAATATTGGAAAATTAGAACATTTTGTGATCTGTTTAGACCCAGGTTATTGCAAACAATGAATATGTGGAAATATAAATGAATATTAGTACAAAACGTGTCCAATACTATCAAATAAATATAATACAATACGTTTAAACAAATAGAACAGAATAAATGACATGTACACGGTTAGGTTATACTACATGGGTTTCGGGATTTTTAGACTATTTGCATGGTGTAATGTTACAAATAAATAATCAATTACCAATTATGCAAAAGATTCAAAATGAATTTAATACCGCTCACTGTGGTAGGGTGAAAATATTGCCAATGTACTTGACTAGCACAAGTTTTTTAATATCACGGCAAAATAATGAATACACAAGTTTTAGACATGAAAATAAATATCGCGACATAATTCACCTTTACTTCAATGCACGACATTCTACATACTAACAAACGCTGAAAAAATCGATAAAAAAATGAGCACCTACCTGCTTGCAGCCCTGGCACGTAGAAACAAACACGCCTACATTGCACTTTTTTTGAATTGCATGACGTACACGTTTTAGTTCGGCTTACGTGGAACTGTTGTAGATGGCGCAAAAATCATTACCCCGTTTTGACCGCCAAGTTTCCCTACCCTGGGTTTGACCGTTTGTCATCTCCCCTGCTGCCCTCACACGGGAAGCACGTCACACTAGTTCAATTACGTTGTGCGGTTCTTTATAATGTACTGTAACTTTTTTACAAGTTGAATTCTTTTTGTTTTTAAAATCTGTTGGAAATTCAGAATATCCTCCCATGGTGGTGACTTACGAGGAACATTATAATACAAAAAAATACAATTATAATCAGAAATTATCTTTTGGGAATAAAAATTAACAACTCTTCTTTTGTAGATTGGAAGGGAGCAGACCCCTCAACTTAAGAAAAGCATTTAACGCAACACTTGCCGCTCATGAAGAAGAAACTAACAGAGTAAGAAAGGAGGGGAAGTTCTATGGCCATGGGTAAAATTGCATCTGACGATCTCTGAGTACGTTAATTGGGTAATGTTACGGACATTTTTAACAGGCGTATGTAACACGCCTAGCGAAAGCGAAAAAAAGATGGACGGAATTGGATATAGCGGGAGAGAAGGTGATTGAATATTGCAATTCTATGGTCATTCTTCCTTGAAGTGTATGTGTGTATGTACATTCCGAGAAGTGGCGGCATTCTCCGAGCTAGATCATGTGGTCTTGCACCACTGTAGGATCGTGAGATCCTTATGCGACGTGGTTTCCCCTCCAGGAATCTCCATCACGGCACCAACAAGCACCAACAAGTTATTTTAGTAAAGTGAAGTTAAAGTTATATTTTCTAGAATTTTTCATTAACTTTGCTTACTAATATTACTGTTGTTAGAGATTGTTAATAATTCATAAACAAACCAATTGGTTAAATTAAATTTGTAACAAAAACATTTTTTCAGAATAAGCCGTATTTTGTTTTGGATATACCTAGCGCCTCTTAGGAATTCGTATTTGGCGGGTTTTCTTGCGGGTAGTTCCACCGTATAGTATAATAATGCTGCATACTATCGGCACTTTACTCTCTTTATACTTTATACTCTTTGTAAAAAGCGCACTATTGAAGTTGTGTAACTTGTTGGCGTGTTCTGTTTCCATCAGTTTTTCACGTTTACACAGTGATTTGGGTGGAGTAATAATGGAAGATTTTATTGTAATGGAAAGCGTAATTAAAATAGAGGGTGTAAGCAATTTCTCCATGTTTGATATTACGTTAAAATGTGACTTGTTAACTGTAATATGTAGTAATGAGCGTTGCGAATACTAATTACTAATGATACTGAAAGTATTGTTTTGAACGATATATTTTTAATTAAAAAAAAAAAATTGTAAGTGTAAAGTAAATTCGTCGGTTTAATTACTTTGGAATGATTGTTTCTTTTCAGGTGAAAGAAGAACCTGTTGATTCGAATGAATATTGTTGGAATACCTTTGTGAGTAATAGCATTAGTGACATCGTATTTGGAATATTTTATGGGTATCACAAAATCGTGAAGTTGGCATGTTTGTGATTAGAGAGTTGCATAGTTGCCTTTACAAAAATGCATATTTTTGCAATATTGAAGGGTACTTGGGAGTCGTAGCTTGTGAGTCAGCTTTCAGGACAAAAGTGACCATGTTGAATTCCTGATTGAGAGTTCTGCAGAAATGTCTCATTTGTTGTTGCTGAGCTAGTAGGGAAAATTAATTGTGGAGTGTATTGGAGAAATAGCGTTGATGCTTTCAGAGTCGTTTGTTGAAGTGGCTGATTGATGTTTGTGCAGTTTTGGGCTTGGCAAGGAAAGCAATTCCTATATACTGAACTCCCTCAAAGTACCCATGTGTGATACACCAAGCTTTCGATTATGGGGATAAAAAAGAAGGGCATACTTGAAGTATAGTAGTATCATTTGAGTGTCTCTAAAGAGTAATCTTTATTTCAATTGAAATTCAATTGTCTTAAATTGCGAGTGTTATGTTTTGCTTTTGTAACTTTTACTCTATTCATCTGTTTATTAAACGTTTGCTAGAAGACACAATTGCTAGACATCTGTTGGATGATAATAATAATGTAGTGTATATCATTGTCTTCTGGATGGGATATATTGGGTTGAGTTTTCAGGTCTTGGGAATATTCTAATTGGTAAACAGTTACTAAATTTTCATAATTTCTACCTTTCTGGTACAGGGTTTAATCTGAAAACTTTTCCTAAAATTGAATTGATCGTTTTTAATCCCTTTCTTTTAACTTAATTTAAAAAACCGAATAGTTTTATAATATGTTTTCATATTGTTAATATTATTGTTATTGTTACGAAATACAAGTATTATCATTATGAAATACTTTATTTTGCAATGTTTTCCATATTTCTCAGGGCCTGAACTGTTGAGTTGATGTGTTTTCGCTTATATGTTGACGATATTACCTCCCTTTCTAGTCTTCTTTAGGGGTAATTCAATAATATGTATGCAGTCATAGTTCCTTCGAAACCTCTGTGTGAAACATTAAGTAGTACTTAATAACCTTTCACTGATTGCAAGATCTGTCTAATCCTTTATGTGTGACCTAATTTGCTGAGTCAGAAAATATAATTTATCCAAATTTGAGTAAATTCTCATAGCTTTCTAATATATTTATCATTCACTTTAACACATTCCCAACTTAAAATAAATAAATTTCATCTCACAAATGCTGTGAGAGTATTCCCATTTCTATCTACTCCTTCCTCCCTCGCTTACATTCCTGTCCTGTTCAATGTGACCCCCCCCCCCCTCATACAAATTGCATACATATTTCTCTTTGAATGCCCTCTTTTCATTAACTATTGTATTAAAATTTGTTGAAAATGGTCAGGCTAAATGGCCTGAGCCTCGCCATCAATGATATTTATTTATTTATGTAGATGACAATGTTCAGTGTTTTTTTAGTGAACATTTTTATAATGTTTCAATGTTGTTGTTTTTTTCAAAATTGAAGAAAAAGGCGTCTCCTGTTGTACAAAATTTTTCCAAATATCTTTTTTAAGCCCTCCGTAACTGGAGCATGATACAAAGGAAAATGAAATAATTTTTGATTATTAGAACTTTTAAGAAAAAGTCATATGAGTTTCACATGCATTGGTTACTTACGTAATAAATAGTGCAAAAATTGTGGTGCATACTCTTTTACATACAAACATGAATGAAATAAGTTAACTAAAATTTTAACTTGGATAAAAATTAATTATATTATATTTTTTGGTGTTATTGCTTATAACTTAAAAAAAAATATTTTTTTTTGTAAAAGTATTTTTAAAATATTGAAGGATGTGAAACTTAATATAAACACATAATTATTTAACAAATGTCTGTGTTTGTGACTATCAGTCAAAATTAAAAATTGCCAAGTGGTGATTTTTAATAATAATGAGCCATTCACTTGTTTAAGGAACCTTATTCCAGTGGCTCTGCAGAGGAGATAAAAGATGTTCAATCGTAATTAACAAGTGAAATAAAACTGACTGACAGGAGTAGATCAGACACAAAATTAAACACTGTATAATCTTTAGAAATATCATAAATTGATCACGTGAAATGTAACCCTAAGTTCAAACTCAATAATTGTTTTGATTTATTCAAATAATTAATATATAAAGATATGTAATAATGCTAAATGAGTATCCTTTAATGCCAACAATTTATTCACTTACAAATTATGCTCTCTGAAGTACCCAAGATGTTTATATAAAGCACATTGTAAATTCTAAATCCTCTTATACAATTTACAACCAAAAAAAAATTTCATGAAATTATTAGACTTACTTACTGAACATGATTTTTTCAACTTCAAGGACAAAATTTATGAACAAGCTGAAGGTCTTGCTACGGGTTTTAACTTGGCTTCATAATTTGCTGAAATCATTAAGCATCATTTTAAAAATAATTTGTTTAATAGTTCACACCTCTTATTTAAGATGTATTAACAGTTGTTTTAGATAGGTCAATGACGTTGTTTGCCTTCGGACAAGTAAGATCAGACAATTGAAACAGTTTTTTGATTCCTTAAATTCTTATCACCCTAATTTAAACTTCAAAATTGAATTAGAAGAGAACTTAACCAAAATTTCCTTGGTTTCAGCATTTTTATAGAAAACATAATTTTAAAATGTTCAGAAAATGCACTTGAACAGATAGGATCATTCCCTTTAATTACAATCTCATTTTTCAACATAAATTTGTTGTTTTCCGTCCTTGGATTCATATATGCTCCGATGTCATAAGTTTTTAAGATGTAATCATGTTTCTGCATAAGTTATTACCAGTTTGTATATAGCTCAAAATAATGAATATAACCCTTCTGTCAATAAGAAATTCATTAAATAAAAAGAAATTAACCCTTATCTGAGCAATAACGGTCCATTGTATCCAGAAGCAAAAGTTATAAAAATCTTCATCTTTTTTCAGACGCGTGCTCTTTTGAACCCAGGTCTCTTAATCTGAATGTAATATTGTGTTTTCTGCTTTTGTTTGGTCGATTACTTGATGACCGGTTCATGCCTAGGGGATGGATATCAGGTTGCGTGACATCTTTTCATCTGAAAGGTATCTGATCCTATGTGTGAGTGAGTCTAAGATTGCCTTCATAGACAAGAGTTGCTGCGGGTTAGTCTGTAGCTGAGTCAGCAGAGTGAGCTTTTTTTTTGTGTGGTCCATGTTTTGTGCGAAAACTTCACAGCAATAAAAATGTTGCTGACCCTGACTGAATGCTAGGAAACCTGCAATCATATGTTTTTAATTGTTGATATTGCAAAGAATTTGGTTTGTACACAAAATGTTAGTAGACGGTCAAACAGGATTGAATAACAAGTGTCACCTGACAATCACACAAGTTTTTGGAGCAGAAGGAACTTCCACAACTCAGAAAATTTATAAAAATGACAAAAAGATATAATTTGTACTCTTGGGAAAGAAATAGGAAACAAAAAGTTGTAGCATCCGTTCAAAACCTGTCTATAATGAACATAACCAGGTTGACAGTGTGTGTGATCTATAGTAAGAGAAAAACTGCTTAATAAACAAGTGTAAAGAATTTTGAAAGGTTGAAATTTTATATTAAACAATTATATAAGAGTTCTGTTTTGTTATCCACATCAAAAAAGTACACCAAGAAGCATAATTGTGTCGCAGATACTCCTAGGTCCGCTTGGCCCTGCCTGCCTGGTTGCATTATTAAAATTGGTTGCCTGGAAAAGGGTTAAAATAACTAATAAGGTCTTCCCTTAAAATTTCCCGTTTGAAAAAAAGAAATTGAAGAGAGTACCATGTATAGGCCCAATTCTAAAAATATATAAAATGTTAACATAAATTATTATAGAATATTAAATTCCTAATATTCTCTAACAGTTCTTTTGTGTAAATAAATCTTCTGTACCGTTTCTAAATAGGATTGGTATTTATTTATTAAAATGTAACAGTTGCAATTTCACTTATGTAGAACAAATGGGTAGATTATTTTCTACTTGAGTTAATAAACATTTGAGAACTTCAAGTCGAAAATTAATTTGATAACCGTCTAATAAAAAATAATTCACTCTTTTGACCCTAATACTAATTTCAAAACTCTCCGTTTAGAAAATAAGGGTAATAAAATAAATATTTTAGAAAATTTGAAAATGTCAAAATCTAATAACGCAGATTTAATAGGTCATAATCAACAATTTCAAGTAAAATGCAGTCCCATAATGCACTATAATAAAATGCACCCTTCACTGACAACTTCACCACTTTTCCATTTCCTGTCTAACTATGCAGTCAGTCACAGCTCTGTATAAATAATACAAGATGGTACCAAGTTAAAGTTCCATGTGATTAATCTGTGGTACTTGGATATGTATCCTATTTCTAAAGATTTTATATTGTTAATTTTTGTATCTCTATTCTTTGTTTATTTAAGAGTTATTTCATAGGTGAATTAAATTTGATAACCTATTTTCTTCTCTGTAGAGCCACTGAAGATGGGATAAGATTCCCGAAACCTGTGTAAGGCTAATTATTTTTAATATTAAATATATTTTCTAATAAACTTTGTGGTTGATATCTCCTTGATCCTTAATCATTCTCTTTAGATGACCTAAGGTTATAGCTAACATACCTAGAAATGTTATGATTGTTATTACTGCAGAGGCCAAAGGTTAAAAATTGAGGCGGAATGAAGTGGAGCCAAGATTTTTAATTTGAATGAGGCATTATTAACTCTAATATTTTGTGGTATGTTCAGCATTTTATCGGTCATGTTAAAGTTTCACGATATATACATTACTTGGAAACAAATGAATTCTGTTACTGCGGCACGTTACTACGATATGGTGGGGTGTTGCTTGTGATATAACTTTTTAAACAATATTCGTATAATGTGATTTGAGAAAAGATGGATGCTAATAATTCAATAATAATCTTGTGAACATAAAAATACTCAAAGAAATGACGTTAAATTAGGATGTTGACGTATTGACTTCTAGTGGCGACACCTTCAGATGGTCAGTAAATACAATTGTCGGAGAAAAGTCTCATTTGGGAGAATGTCAGGAAAAAGAGGTTAATTTGTCAAATACACTTTTCTTAATTGCACTTTTAATGTTACATTTAATAATAATTAACCCAAAAGTAAAAGAATCCCGAAACTACTTTTATTCTGAATTGTTTGAATCTGATTTGTATAAAACATTGCCATTTTTTGTTTCTTTTCATAATGAACATTTGACTTGCTATTATGAATCAATGGTTGTTTATTACATTGCTGAGGATATTAAATATTTTTAACATACTGGTGCACTTAACAAACCTGTAGAGTTGCATGTTAACAGTGGTTAAAGACGCATGTAACCGATAAACAAATAAAAAAATTTAATTAGACTTATTAATGTAATAGATGCATTTTCTGAAGAACATGAGCGAGCTTCTTTTATTTACTATTATCCTATTTTTACTCTGCAGATAATTTCGTCCCGTACTGGCAGGAAGATAGTGTACTATGCAACACAAATGACTGGCGATTGAGAAAATAACAATTTTGTCCATTGGCTTGGGCCATTTGTCTTAACTGCAGAGAGATCTTAGCATTTGTTTTTATGAAGATTGTGTGGGGTGGACAAGTGGTTAAAATAACTATAAAATTGAATTAACACATTTTTGAAATAAAACTAAAATCATATCCACTTTCACATCTAATAAAAGGAGAGGTGCACCCGGGATTGGGGGGGTAGGGCTCAGGTACAGTGGTCAGACAACTTGATGTCTTCTTATGAAGAATTTTTCATATGCTGACAACAAAATTTATTGTTATCGGTTGACTTCTACACATATTTACAATGCTAAGTGTAGAATATTAGTAGAAGCTATATTTTTGAATATGTATCAATTGGTATTTTTAATAAGTTTAATAAACTTTTAGTGAAAGAAATGTTTTAGTATAAATTAGTAAGTTCCTCGTATTTCTGACATTCAAATTATATTCATGTGTTTATTTTACAAATTCTTTATTTCATGTCCATGTCTTGGTTGGCTGTCTCATCTGAAGAATTGCAAAAGTAAAGTTTTTAATTTAGCATGGTCCATTACATCTTACATTATAGTCTGAAATGGTATACAATACATGAATTAAAATGAACATTAAGTACATATCAAAAGTTTCCTTGTATGAATGCAATTTTTATAGGACAATGATTAATAAAACTCATAAGGATGTAGTGCAAATACAAACACGTAATAACAATGTAAAATTAAATTAATTATAAAAGTGGAGACTCACCATGAACCAAAATGTTAAGTAAACCGATAATATTAAAATTTTATATATATAAATAAAATTTTAATTCTACAAAATCACTAGAATTTTAATATTATGGGTTTACTTAACATTTTGGTTCATTGTCAATGACGGTAGCATGACTGAGCAGGTTTATACCTTGTGGGGCAGTGAGGCAGTGGCATGGGGTTGGAGAGGGTGAGGGCAAGAATTGGAGCCTGTTATTTTTTAAACTTGTTACTTGTATTGGAACATGGTTAAAATGTTGTCATAGGGTTAGTGAAATTGTTATGTTCTACCTTTCTGTTGCTGGTTTTATTCATTTTTATACTTAGTGTTTCAGAAACCATATGGCAGTGATTTTTAGGTTTGTTATTAAGAATCTCATACTCTGTAAAATGGATGTTGTCGTGTAAATAAGATTGGGGTGAGTGCTCTTATGCTTATTTATTCAAATTGAAATATTTTTGGTTACATTCATTACATTTAATTTTATAAATGACATTGTAGGAGTCCCCTGTCTCAATCGGAACTTTAATATTCTTGATAAGATTCTGTTTCTTGGTTATTTTAAATCTGACTGATACGTTTTTCTTGTTGACTGTTTTGATTAACTTATTGCAAATGTTGGTAATATTGTGTTTTGTCTAATAACATTATTGTTTATTGTGTCAGTTATTTTAGAATCACATTGTAATTATGCAGACACCTCTTAAGAACTTTGTCAATGAATGTGGGTGGATAGTTGTTTGGTATAATTTGTTGTTTAACCTTTGGGTTGTTTGTGGAATGGAATTTTTGATCTGATAATTTAATAGCCATGAAATAATCGACATACTATTCCAAAATCATGTTGGGCAGGATTCTTCAAAAGGTGCATTGACAATGTGTGTGATGTGGCAATTTCTTTGGTGTACCAATCAGTTTATATCAGTTCTTTTATAATCTTTATGTCTAAAAAATGTATACAATTGATAATTCAAGTTCAGTAGTAAGATTAATGTCAGGTGAATAAGAATTATACATATCAGTAGTAAATAGAAGTTTATCCATGTGAACGTTATAAGAATAACATGTACATACCGTTTGTAAATTTCTGACTTATTTGAGGTATCGAAGTATTCTCAAGTCTCTATGTAACAATTTCAGAAAAGAGGGTACACACTGATCCCCTCAGTACCCTGAAATAGATGGAGTATTTTATCATTAAATCTGAATTCAGAATTATTAAGTGGGAATCTAACAATAATATCCCATTATAACATTATAATGACTTCTGATTCTGTTTTGGTTATAAATACAAAATTGCAAAAATTGTTGCGAGTCTGACCGTAAAGTAGGGAATTCTAATGATCTCCTCATGGGTTATTCTTATGTCTGGTATTAGTTTAAAATATTGAATTAAAACTTCTAAAATTGAATGATGCGGGTTACTTGGAAACACTCATGACATCCTGAGGTCAACATACATGCCTAGTTGGAATGGTAACATTCACAATTTCGTCTCGTAATTGAAAACTATTCTTATGAAATGTGTGTAGGATCTAATTTGAATATTGGTTTCAAAAGTTGTTTCTAAAATTTTTGAAATTGATATTGTTATGTATATAAGGTGCAAATAATCAGTATAATGGGGAAACCATTTTTCTGTACATTAATTGCGTTTCAAAAATACTACTAGGAGATATTCAGGTGAACAGGTGTGGAGCCATGTGGAGGGAAATGACTGAGAACCTCCCCCTCCCATCCCCCCTCCCAGTAGCTATTAATTTTAACTTGTCACAAAACTTTCAAGCAAATAAACTTCTGCCATATAAAACACTTACTGAAAGATTATAGTTTTCGTTCATCTACGGGAGTCTTTTCAGGAAAAGTGGTGAAAAACAGGTAGTAACGAGCATTTGCAAACATCAAAATCCTCCTGCCTTCCCCCAAATGGTTTCTGCATCCACCCCTGTATGCACTGTATGCAATAGTGGGAGTTTTTTGATGTATACTTAATAATGCTAATTATAATTCATATATTGTAGGTTAGCACAGTCCATGACATTTAATGTCTATGCTAAATTAAAAACATTATTTTTGTAGTTCTTCTGATGTTGGAGCCAACCTAACTGAAACATCTTGAAATAAAGAATTGTTTGAATAAACAAACAAATGCTTTGATTGTCAGAAATACGATGAGCTTATAATTTTTAATAATCCAGAACTGGACAATCCTTTCCTTCAATAATGTAAAAGAAAAAAAAATGTTACTGACTATTCAATACTTGTGTTGTGGAATAAATTTCAATAGGAATGAAGACACAATTTTTGAAAAAATATAATTATCATCAGACTCGGATTCTGATGACGTGTCATGTTGCCATTAGTACATTCTGTACATAGATAATGTGTATATGATTGTTTACCAAGTCATATAGGTGATAGAATTGTGTAATTATTGGATCGTTTTTTGCTATTTTTCAATTTTTAGCTCATTGTTTTGGATATTTGCATCATTTTGGTCATTTTTACACATTTTCTTTCCTTTTTGTGTTTTTTGTTAGTAAATGTTCCATGAATTTACAATGAAACATAAAGTATTTATTGTATCTGTTCACGATGAAATTTACTACTGCAGTGGGCTTGTTTCCGAACACTGAAAATAACAAGGATCTTCAGTATCTACCTGCACCTTTCAAAACCAACTGTTGGAGAATTGGAGCTATGGATTACATTTTCTCTTAAAATAAAGTTTTAATATTAAGTATACTTTTATATAAATACATTTTATTTAAAATTGTAAAATTTTATTTTAGTTCATTTTTAAAGAATTTTTTGGTCATCAGAATCTGAATCCTGATTATCATATGTTATACCAGAAGTGCTTTGGAAATTGTTGATAAATTCCTGACTCACAAAGCGAGGAGAATATTTATTGGAGAATTATCATAGTATGAGTGGTATTTATCAGGACTATTCCATTAGTGAAATTATGTTCAACAGAGTTCCAAAATGCGCCAAATATTGAATGGATTATGTTAAAATCGCATGCGACACAGAGATAGATGAATACCGCCACCTAAGAAAGACGAGTCACAATTTATGATGGGCCAGTAGGGAGAAGCGGTAAGAAAAAAACAATTAACATTTTGAGTTACGTATACCGTCCTGATTAGAGCATTTTGTATGTATAGTTACACACTTGGTTTGCATTTCACAAGTGGAAGTGTCAGAATAAATAAGCTCTTTTGAATTTGTTTTGAATAATATAAAATAAATCAAAATTATTGTTGAAATGAAACCTATCTCAAACACAAAATAAAAAAGGGTATGTTCAAATATCTGGAAATGCCCATGTCTAACCTGCAGTTCTTGATATACTTGTCTGATCAATGATATGTTGTCTTGTGTCGATTAGATGCGTTGCTCTAATGTATAAGCGGTAGTTGTTGGGATACCATAATTTACTTGGTTCCATTGCAAGAGTAACTTTTAATTACACCCTCATGTTATATCACTTGAACTCCTATCATATCAAATTATTATTATTATTATTATTATTATTATTATTATTATTATTATTAATTATTCATCGCTTTCACAACTAAAGATGTTATAAATCGGTAGAATTTAAAATTAGTCCCGGTTGCAACCAGCTTCCCAAGGAGCAGATCTAGGGATAGTCGGTTTCTCTACAATTCGCAAAAAGTGGGCTGTTTCCAATAAATTAGTATCTTGCACTTCCCAGTCTTTTGAGTGACCTGGGAGCTTAGCAAAGTTTTTATACAAATTTTGCGGAACAAATCCCAGAGCTTCGATAACTATCGGCACGACCTGTGCTTTTACGTCCCACATACGGTTGATCTCGATTTCCAATATCTTGTATTTAAGACGTATCTTTGCCGCTTGGTTAAGACTTTTCGATCGTAAGCCACAGCCACTTCTACAAATCGACACGATTTTTTTCTTCAAATTCCGGATAACAATATCCGGTTTGTTTGCTGCTATCGTGCGATCCGTTTGAATTTGTTGATCGTACAAAATTGTAAACAGTCCAACAGACGTCACCGCGTTTGACGAGTGTTCGTACCACTTGACTCATGTTTGAAAGTAGGAGGGTGGTACAGATCTGCCAGTGGATGTACTGCTCTTCCTGTCGAGTCTTTTGACGGTATCGGACTTTGCTAGAATTGGCCAAGCTGAGACAATATGATGAATGGTTTCTATTTGTTCCTGGCCAATGCATCATGTATCATCTTGGGAACTTTTGGGAACCACTGTAACATAATGCCTGATAAACGCCTGATGTTGGGCAGCAATTATAACTGCTTCCGATTCTGGCTTCATTCTTTCCCTTTTAAGCCCCGTAAATATTGATTTTTATTGATCTACTCTTTGTCCATTCATTTTAGATACTGTCCATGGAGTGATTTGTCTGCATACGATTTCTTTAACATTTTTTGTGTATCATATTTCATGTTTAGCAGAATCACACGTTCTGTATCTGCATGTCTTGCATAGTTTTCTTCGTAATGCTTCTTGCTACTTACAATGCTTCTGTTTCCAATCCTTCGAATAGACTTCATGACCTGTCTCATTAGTGGGTCATCTTGATGGCAGACTAGATACTTTCCCATCCCGACTATTGCATTGTGCCATGAGATTTTAATTTTTCTTCCTCCTTCCGCACGTGGCACATAAAATCTGTGTACATCAACTCGAGGGTGGGCAACTTGATGGATTGTAAGCAGTTTTCTTTTTTTTTGGGGGGGGGGGGGGAACCAGGATTCGAATTTCTTGCTCGGCCCAGTCCACTAGTCCGCAACTGTACTGTTAAATGTAATAAATTTTAAAATCTTGAAGGGACCCTACCAAACTATGTATAAATGAATTTCATGGATCTGTCTGTTTCACTGTGTAGGAGTTAAAGCCCTCCGTTGCGGCGCACAAGGAGCAGAAGCCAGAAACTACTTGTGGTGACGAAGAGAAGGTAAGAATAACAAGCAATCAATGAACATCACTTTACTCATATATAGTAAATATTATACTATTTGTCGTTTCGTCGTTTTTTCAAGTCTTCTTACAAATAAAATATTGATGATGGACATTTCTTCCTTAATTAAATGTGTTCTATAAAGAGATATTTAGGAAGGTCATTAACAATTAAAAAAGGAGGTGTTAGTAATGCAGAAAACAATATTTTAATATTAAGTAGCTGTTTCCAATAACATGAGAAAGTATGCGCTGTTGTCGCCCCACTGGTTTACTTTCCCGTATATATACGCATATGCGGAGTAATATTTGTTTTTGATATTTTTTGTAATGCACATATGTCACAATATTGCGTGAAAACTACTTAAAGGTTCAAAGAAATCTACTTGACGTCAATAAAAAGTCTAGCGTAATTAGAAGAACGAATTTCACTAGAAGAAAAAATCTCCATCGTCAATATTGTAGTTATGAGGAGACGCCGAGAAAAATTTAAACTTTCGTAACTTTCAAAATTTTAAGTTAACGGTAAACTTCGGATCCCAAGAAGAATATTTTAATCAATTCGTACAACAAATTTGAAAAAAATGTAGCAATTTTTGAGTAAATTTAGAAAAGGCTTGTGTATAGTTATTAGTGTTTGTTGCACAATGTAAATAGTGTTCAGTGTTAGATTAAGTTAGGATGTAAGACAAAGATTTAGATTAGGTCGTAAGTATCTAGTTTGTGAGCTCGGCCGTTAGTGATCAATGTAAATAGAAATTAAGAATAAATATGAATATGTTTATGTGGAAATTAAACTGCAAATTGCAAACATAAATTTTATGTTGTATGCATATTTTTCTGTTAACTGTTCTTGTTTCACTCCCCTAGGGAGTTCATTCCCACAACTGGGAATGATAAGTTTAAATTTCTTTTGACTCTCATATTTTCTTTTAATTTCTGCTTTCTCTCCTACTGGTTTCGCAGTATAGAGAACGTAAAGTAATTCGAAGTGAAGAAAACGTGTGTTTTTCTACAGAAAAACAAAAAAACGCGGTCCGAGTAGCAAACAAATGGATACATCTTAATTCCATATGTAGTATGCACAGGAATATTTTCAAAACAGCAAAAATTAAGACACTTTTTAAAAATAGAAACAAAAATGAAATTCAAAATTACCGACCAATTTCAGGTCAGGTCATTTCATTTGTCAGATTTCTCAAAAATGTTAGAGAGGCTTGTCTATAAGCGAATGGAAATTCCCTCAGGAAAAACGAAGCGTTTTCAGACTCAACACGGGTTTAGAAAATCAAAATCTACGGAAACTGCCATTTTTTCTTTTCTTAAAGATGTTGCTTCATCAATGGACCAAAATGAAGCACCCATTGGAATATTTTTAGATCTTTTTCACCAGAACATCTTGTGGAATTCGTGGTATCGCCCTAGATCGGATAACTTCGTACCTTAAACTTCGATCTCAAAAAGTAGAAATGCCGTACTGACACGAAAATACATTATTTACTTCTCATTCCTATTCTTCTCTTAGGTCCTATCCTCCTTGTTATACGTAAACGTCGTGCCCTCGTAAAAACAACAACAAAAAAAAACAAAAAAAAAACAAACGGAAAAACAATTCTGTTTCCTGATGACACGAGTGTTGAACGAATGAAACATTAAATAAATAGTACAACAACGAAGTTTCAAATTGGTTTTATAACAAATTAATAGTTAACGAAGGAAAAACAGCTTCAATGCATTTTTGCATTTTAAATCAGCATGCTCCATTGAAAATAAACCATTGCAATTAGCTGAGGTTAAGGGAACGAAATTTATAGGTCTCTCAATTCAGTCAAACATAAAATGGAATGCACATAAAACAGAATTAAACCCTAAATTACGATCATTATGTTACGCATTCAGAACTCTTTCAAATTCTGTCAGCCATCATGCAGCTCGTTGCAAATGTGCATTCCCGCCTGAGATATGGCATAATATTCTGGGGGGGGGGGGGGGCTCATCATGTAGTACTCAGAACTTTAGATTGCAAAAGAAAATTATTCGAATGCCATCCGCATGATCCCTGCAAGTCTCTCATCATTGAGCTTGGAATCTTACTGCCTTGCCTATTTATTGACGAGTCCGTAATATTTGTCAAAACTGACTTAACGGTGTGAACATATTTTCATGCAATACTGATATTTATAATTACAACACACGTCGTAGAAATCACGTTCATAAAGTGTCAGTATCAACATCTCACTATTAGAAATCCACATACAATTCATGTTCATTACTTTACAACGCATTGCCAGATGACTTTAAACAATTGAAGTCGGTTCACACATTTAAGTTAAAAGTAAAATCTTTTCTGCTGCATAACTGTTTTTTATACAATTAGAGACTATACTGATTATCAAAAAGGAAAACAAATGTTTATTTTAACAAAACAGTTATATATAATGAATTAGTTTACCTTTGTATTGTACATTTTTTAAAAGACTTAATATGTTTGTAACTAATAATGTACTTCAGCTTCGGGTCAGTGATCCCCATCTTGATCAGGTTTTTGTCCAGTTTCCCTGATCCATTGTTAAATGCTGAGATGGCCCCTTGTTTTGCTTCTGGACGTAAATGTTGCTTCACTATGCGCACGGTTTTTTGAACTCTCCTTTTGCATGTTATGGTAAGAGTAGAGAGAAGGGCGAGTTGCTATTTTGTTGGCAATGCAGAAAAATCATACCTGCAATTCGTTTACCGATGCAAATACGGGAACGAAAATGTCTAGTTTTTTCAAGTATTGCTAATCCCGCGGATTTTTTAAATTTCTTTTTATTTAATTTTAAACTTTTACTCATCTTTCAACTATTTAGAGTTAAAATTATGGAAAAGGATTCTGAAACTCAAGGCAACCTGCGCAAATGATCTTCCCTCATACGTCACATTCAGTTTTTACTGGTTTTTGACTAAATAAATAGATAGAAAATTACTTCCTCTAACACTTCAAGTATACAGAATCCACGTTTCTTGGGTCCTTGATCACGAAAATTTGCTTTACAACAAAAGTCTATGAACGCCTCTGGAGGTTCAACCGTCTGTAGGATTTTGATATTCCCCCATCGGTCTGCCTGGAGTCATCATGACCCCTTGAATTCGGAACAAACATTTTGTTTTTTGGGGGTACTTTACAAAAACCCGCAACATTTTCAAAAATTTCTCTAAAATGGATAATTGTTTTCTTTTTGTTTTCCTCTGATACACCAAAAGGCGTTTAAAGAAATTTGCGTTGATCTCATTTTCGTAGAACTTGAATTTTCGAAAATAGAATAAGTCTTTTTTTTCGTCTTCCTACAACTACAATAATGGAGATATATTTTTTCCCCCTAATGAAAGTCGAAAGTTTGTCTTAAAATATGGTCACGTACAATTTTTGGGAATTACGAGTAGTTTTTCCGTGAAACGTAGGCTAAATTCTATTTTTTTTTAAACTCAAAATTTTTTTGATTTGTTTCCACTCTTTATCAAGTAAAGATAAAGAAAGGGAAGCTGGTCCCATTTTCGGCGAACTGTCTGCAAATGCAAAAACTGTGATTGAAGAATAATTAACATTGCAAAACTACAGTATTGGTGTTAGAGATTTTTTTGTGAAATGACTTATGTTCTAAAAAGAATCAGTTCTGTAAAAAAGGTCATTTACAATATGTTCAAAATAAGAGTAGTTTAGCGGTATTTTACAATTTTTCGAAATTGCGGATTCGAATTTCCCGTACTTCTTGCTAGAATCTTTGAGGAGTTACCAGATTGCATTGCAACAGCACTGTTTCAGATTATGGAATTTGTGTTGATGTATTAGCTTACGTTTTCATACCTAAACCGCTGGGATTAATAAGATCAGTACGAGTTTTTCGAAACATTTAGATATTACACATTGGTGTATTATAATTTAACGTAACAATTAGTGAGGCGAGAAAGTACGTGCTGTTGTAGCACCACTGTCATATTCTGTGCAGGAGTTGGAGCGCCCTTTAGCTGTGTTTATTGGGCCTCCGGAGAAGCAGGAAACCTCTTCTAGTGACGAAGAAAAGGTAAGAATTACAGGGTACATTCACAGTACCTATTTCGGCGCGAGCGTTTCTTTTCGTGTGGTTTCTGGTGTGTTCTCGCCAGTGATACATAGCGTGGATTTCTAAGACGAAGACTGAGCCGCGGTTTGCAAACTACCGGTTTGAAGCCACAGCTTGGGCCGTGTGCGAATCCGATTGATAAAACGATGTTTCAACGAAGTCTGGTGAGACCGCGGTCTCAAGCCGCGGGTCCGAAAAATCGGTTTGGCAACATTGCCTTGCGAATTGAGTGCGAACGGCGGTCGTCGTGTGTTCTATATACGCTGTTCTTGCTGCAGAAACTACTACAAACTTCGCGCCAAAGTAGTGGATGTACAGCTGATATCGAAGGTACTAATACGTATTGTATTAGTACGTATTGTGTACGAAGGTTTTAATGCGTATTGTATTTCCATTCTTACTTTGCATGATAATGTAATGAAGGACTTGAAATACAGTTTAATAAACTAATTACAAAGCTATGCCAAAGTTTCGTTCTATATAATTACAGATGGCTCGCTTTGAAAAACACGAAAGGGGGATTCTGGCAAAAATTTGCCAGAAATACCCAGTTTTGGCGCGGGAAGCGTATACAAGTGATGTGATTCGCGAGAAGAAACAAGCCTGGATTAAAATATGCGAAGAATTTAACGCGTCAAATCCAGGCAAACCTGCGCGTGAATGTGGACAACTTCAGAGTAAGTTTTTGTGACCAAATTCCATTTTTCGGAAATGTTTATTTTGTATAATTTCTAGTTCGTGAATGCGATTTTGCTGCACCACCCCAAGTGGGGCATGGAGAGTAGTATTTTGTCGTTGCACCAGTTTTTTTTTTTTTTTTTTTTTTTTTTTTTTTTTTTTTTTTTTTTTTTTTTTTTTTTTTAAGGGAAATATCTACTTTCAAATATCAGAACTAGCCAAAAATTTGATTCTGAGAGTAAACGCTTTAAAAATGAATATTGCATATTCATTAATGCAATGTCATTACTTGTTATTTTGTAACAATAACAAGTTTATCTTTTTATGTGGGGTGATTGGTCGGGTGGAATGAGTTGATTTCAATTAAAATTTTAAAAAGATACATTGAAAATGTTTGTATAATTGTTAAAATTAGTGTGATTTTAGATGTATACTCAACCTCATCTACTACAAACTAATTTCTCTGGAGGGCTATGATGTTTCCATCTAAGTTGATAATACAATTGTTTTTTCCATAAGATTTGAAAACTCTGAGATACTGATGCAGATGGATGGTAGTACATGTTAAAATTATCTGTCCTTTAAACAGTAGTGCAGTAAGAGATTTGCTAATTGGAACATAATAATTTGTTCTGCAATTTCCATTTGGAAATGGCTAATATTTGTTTGCAATTTGGTATGTTTTGCTTTTATAAAATTGTATTTTATGTGAATGTTTGTTCTTGTGTAGGCCTCTGGAAACGTTTGAAAGATGGAGCCAAAAAAGCCCTTGATGCTTCAAGGAATGAGGCCAGAGGCGCTGGAGGAGGTCCATCACAAACAAAATGTATGGATGCAGCGGAAGAAATTGTGGCAGGAATGCTAGGAGCATCATTTGAACCATTAGAAATGGCACACGATGATGATGCCTTTGTATTCCAGGTATTGCCATTTTTTATTGCACTGTTTTATTGCATCTGAATGACTTGTAGTATATTTTGAAACAAAAATGATTGTTTTTATTAGTTTTATTCCATTTGTAGGAAGGTCCTGAAGTACTACATATTCCCACAATTATTGATAATAATGGTGGGACTGTAAATGGCAGTTGGGAGTTAGATGTCATGGAAACAAATGATGCTCCTGGTTCTTCTGCCAAATTTTCTATGCCTGTAGCCCAGAAAAAGGCATCAAAAGTAAAAAAGTAAGGGGATAATTTATTGTTGAAATATTTGAAAGAATACTGTTCTGAATAGTAATTTCCTTACATTTTCAAAAAATAGTTGATGCATTTTGTTTAATTTATAAGCAATTATTTGTAGGTTTATTTGTTTGATTTTTTTAAAAATCTTTGATGAAAATTTGCCTTTCATGGGTATATACAATTAGAATCACATGATACAATATGAGGAGAATCATAAAAAGTAACCTCTAAACATGCTTCTGACATATAAGTAGTACTGTTGTTGTAGTATTAGTTTTCTACATATATTAGTCGTATTAATTTTTGGGTCATTATGATCTTTAAAATTGCTCAAAAGTTATAAATGAAAAATGACACATGAAAATGTTTACTATAAATAAAAGGATGCAGAGAGAGAATATAACTGTGGATGATATCAGAGATCATGTGAGTAACATTATTAAGTTCATGAAATATTTGATAATTTCTAATGAACCAAGGTGTATTTAATAATTTTAGGAAATATTTATTTTGTATAACCTCTAGATTGTGAATATGAGATTTTGCTGCCACCACCCCAAATGGGGCCTGCATAAGCTAATGCTGGGCGAATATGCAGAATCTAGAGAGAGGAGGGAATTATTATTCATAATATTTTATATTATTCATTATAATTTTAATATCTTGTCATAATTTTTATTTATTAGAGATAAAATCAGTGATTTCCAAGTTAGTCTTGTAATCTAAGGCAGGTAATTTAAGTTGGAATCCAAGGAATTGCTTTACAGTAGATAAGGGAATAAGTAGAGTTTCGTTTTAAAGAAAATATTCTTACTTGTGATTTTTGTTCTTTTTGTTCTTTATTTTCCAATTATTCCAAGCAACAATATTGAAATCATCTTTTAAATTATAATGTCAGAATATGAAGTAAATAAAGATGTATCACCTGCAGAGAATGCTATTTGTGAATTAATGAAAGGAGCTTTAAATTTAGATTTCAAGTCATTGATAAAAATCAAATTACTATATTTTAATTTTTTAAAATTATTTTTTCAGAAAAAACAATAATGAAGATGAACTATTAAAAATGGCAAAACTGGAGCACATGGCCAAAATGGAACAACATGCAGTAAAATTACGAACACTCAAAATAAAGAAAAAAACAGCCTTGCTAGAACTTAAAAAACAAAACCGTTATAATATTAAAAGCAATAAAAAACATTAATTTCTGTATTTCGTTTTTATTTATAAATAACTATGAAAAATGGGTTTGAATGAAGTGAGCTCTCTATCTAAGTCCCAAAACATTGTCTGCTTGATCTGGCACAGCTTCAATTTCCTCCTCTGCAATTTCATCATGAAATTCCTCTTCTTTTCTTTCAATTGCAATATTGTGTAGAATTGCTGTAGCTACTATGATTTTCAGACTTGTATGTAATTTTGTCTTTAGAGTATAGTGTTGACATGGAAAACATTTTTTCCAACTGCCAAATAAACTTTCAACAACATTCCTAGCTCTTTTGAGAGCTGCATTGTAACGTCTGTGCATTGCTTATCTCATTGAGCACAGGAGTTAATAGGTATGGTGCACATGGGTATCTACTATTGCCAATTAGGTGGCCAGAATACATGGTGGTCGGTGGAATTGTCGAGCCATGGCCTTGAAACTGCCAAACCCGCGTCTTATCAAGCGAAACTGGGTTTTCGAGCCTTGGCTCGAATAAACCGCGGCTCTGACCTCGTCTTAGAAATCCACCCATTGTGTTCTCATTATTGTAATTGCAGAAGAGATGATCACATGTAACGTTTCTAGATCATGTGACGTATGGACATCTAGAATAATCTGATACTATTTCTTTTTGTCGATTAACATCTTCGAAGATTTTAATATAGTTATTATTACGACTTATTATATACCTATTATTTTAAATAATTGAACACATTGATTTTCAGTATTAGCAGTATAGCTGCTGAACTATAGCTCTGAAGAAGGCCACAGCAAGGTGGCCGAAACGTCAGTCCAATTAACTGAGACGCGGCTCATCCCGGATAGCCAAGAATGCACATTTATTGTCAGTTTTACTTACATTTTACCTTGCATTAAAAATGTTTTAGACTGGCACATCTACAGTGCGTATTGCTCTTTAAAAAATTGGCCATGGCACCAATGACTTTAAGTGTTGAAGCGCCTTTATAATGGGACGGTCGCGACACATATTTGAGATTATTTAGTATAGCATTGGGCACGAAAGCAAGGGAGTCTGGAAAACATTTTTCTCTGCCTGTGCGGTTTTAGAATGCAAAACAGGCCAATAAAAGTCTGCATTCTACATGCATAGACAGAAATCAAAGAGGAACTAAAACTTAACAACTTTAAGATTGTTAGTGTTGGAAATATAAAAGAAGGCTAAGGTGAACAGTGAGGTTAAAACTTCCTTTACCCCTGTTCATGATAACATTTGAAAATTCTGAAGAATTTTGAAAATAGATTTTCCCTGTGTCACATGAAGGTCACAATTGAAGCTCAGAGAAGCAGCAACCTCATACCACAATGCAAGAAGTGTCAGAGTTTTGAACACACCCAGAAATTCTGCCAGTGCAAACCTGCCTGCATAAAGTGCGCGGGCACTCATAAAACGATCGATTGCAAAAAGAAATGGAGCGATCCTCCTCTATGTGTAAATTGCAATAAAGATCACCCCATGAACTATAGAGGATGTATAGTTGTTAAAGAACTACAAAATAAAGTCTAATAACAACAAATCGTCCCAAGCTACGAATAACAAAAGTCTCCACTTCTAAAACTGTCGTTGGAGGTAGAACTGCCAAAACAGGTGATGTACTACAATCAGATAGAAATAAAGATACTTAACGTAACCTGAACAAATTACAATTATGGACATGCCTTTAAATATGTACATGATAACCTGACAACATACCGAGAAAAGTTTTATTGCTAATTTAACATGAACTTGACCGGCAACGCATGGTGGCGGGACATGGAGTGGCTGTAGCACATGGTTTATTCAATCAACCAGTTCTCATTCATTTGCGGCAAGGGCCTTAGCCCGATTCACACTCGACGCTGGATGGCACGTGCTCCAGCCACTCCATATGGTGTTGGGTGTGGAGGCTTGAAATGAGACGTTACCTGTATGATTATTAGTAAGGTGTGTACGTCCTATATTTTGGTGTTTTATTGATCTTAGTTCATAATTTTAATTTTTTGGTTTTATTTGTTTCAAGGATTTAATAATCAATTTATTGTAATGTATGTTGTCCTCATGGACTGTACACTTTATACTTTAGCCCTGATGAAGAAATTAAATTTTTCGAAACGTTGGCGTAACTAATTGTTTCTCTAACCACATTGACCAATCTCGTGAACCGATTTTAATTCTTTATTCATCAGTGGTCGTGATTCTACAATGGTATTAAATATAGACAGTTGTACTGGATCTTGGGACGTGCTGCTCAACTGTTCATACCAAACAAAATGTTAATTTACAACCAAATCCTGAAACCGATTTGGCTTTATGGTGTTCAGCTCTGGGGTTGCACCGAAGAGAGCAATATAAAAACAATACAGACCTTTCAGAACAAAGTACCGTGAAACATGGTAAATGCTCCGTGGTATATTAAAAATCGGAATCTACATCAAGATTTTGGAATTCCGTATGTGTCAAGTGAAATCAAAAGATTAGCTGCCAAACATGAAATACGATTGCACGAACACGTTAAATTAAAAACCATTCAACTTTTGTATAACCATAACCAGCTGGGAAGGTTAAAGAGGACGAAGCCCTTCGAATTAGTTTAATAGTCTTAACAAATGTAATTTGATAACGTAAATTAAATACATACTACACTATTGAGTGAACGTGTAAATATTGAAACTTATATTTAAGAATATATGTAAATTGATCTTTGGTTATTTGTGACCTGTTTCAATCCTTGAAGCCTCGGCGTAATTATAAATTTAAAAAAAATCCATAACTTTGTTCATATAAGTTCTTACAGTCTCTAGCTTTGGACATACCAATAAAAAGTAGTAGCTAATACAGTTTTACTCCTGTTCAAAAATTTCCAACCCCCCAATGCCCTTGTATATTACCTCAAAAGGTGATATGTACTGGTAATATAAATGTCCTCGCAATTTCAAAAAAATATAAATGCCGTAAAAATACTTGCAGGTATGAATGATGCTGAATGGTTAGAATTTAAAGTTACGTTTTTTTATGTTCACATAAAAATTCATCTCTAAGATTTTTCACGGTTTACATGACTGTGTATCCCCTTTTACGCCAGAGTAAATGGCTTTTGCTTAGCTATTTTCATAAAATTAATATTTTGTCTCCCTATTTTATGTAATGGTTCAACTTCTAGGCATTAGTTCTGAACTGTGCACGTTATAAATTATGTTATAGGTAGAGGAGATAGCAAAATTTCTAATTTTATTTTAGGATTTAAAATTACTAGAAGACAAAACCATATCTGACTATTTTGTGGTCATTTTCAAGTTTAGTTCTATGGAATCCATTAGGCCTATATATCTGTAATTTATTTTCGGAGTAAAAATGGAAATTTGTTTCCCTTGTTATCTGCGTCAACTGAATGATGACGTAGAATCTTGCGATGATAATTGGAGGTGCACTGATAGAAATTATTAAATTCCAACATAGATTCTTAGTTATGCAAAGTTACAGTTACTCTCCCAAATGAAATTAAAATTTTGAATCTCGTAATCTAACTTCTCGAGGATTTTATTAGTTGTTTTTTTCTGTAGGATCCTCTTGAATTCTGCTGCGGAAGTGCACCTATTGTTACAATAAAACAAGAGATCACGCCATGTTCCCCAGGTAAGTGTGTGATTGATATATATATATATATATATATATATATATATATATATAAATATAAATATAAATATAATAAAGTGAATGAAATAGAATTAGGACTCGTGAATTTTTTTATTTTTTGAACAGAAAACATAGAAATGTATGTTGTCAACTTACATTTCTATGTTTTCTGTTTAAAAAAATTTTAAGTCTCCTAATTCTATTTCATTCACTTTTCTTTAGTATTAATGACTTAACCCCCCCCCCCACTTTTTTCTTTCTTCCAGTTTCTAGAATGTTAAATATATTTTCCAAAAAAATCGTAAATTATTTGTAACCTTTATTATAATCTTGTAAAATCAAAGGAATATTCACGTTTTAATGTTTTGTTTTTTCTTCTTGTATCAGACAACTGATGATAATGGCTAAGCCATCGAAAGCTGCTCTTATATTAAATACTATTGTTGGCAATGATAACGTTTATAATTATTTCATTACGTAGTAGAGGGTGAGATAGGTAATGATGCAGGAAAAAAGGCGGATTTTCCGTAGAAAAAACTCATTGCCAGCCCTGATAACAAAAAAGTGAATAAATCCAGAAAAAACTTCCTCTAACACGTAGTGTAACCAAATTCCCTGTTTTGTGAATTCCTTGATACCGAAAAGTCAATTGACGCTAAAAAATCTGTCCGTCTGTGAACATCATTAACGTCAAAAACATTTTTTTTGTTCACTTTTTCGTTTTTCTAATGGTAAATCGAAAATATTACTTTAAGAATATCATTGAATAGTAAAACCTAGACCTATAAGGAAATTTTCGTTCTAACATTTTGTGCTTTTTTTTCTTCTTCAAGAAAATGGCGTTTAAGTGTCAATGTAAACGTGAAATTTGAAGCTTCCTTCATAGAAATATTTTTAGTTTTCCAAACACTTTATTCGAAGTAATTTGAAGCACTTCCACTCACAAATGCAGTAATGTATACAAATCGCTGGAAATGTGCATATCAAAAGCGTGAGTGATATTTTTTTAAAAAACACGAAGGTCATAAAGCAGATTTTTATATTTCCTTACATGTTTATATTATTATTAATAATATAAACATGTAATAATAATTATAAAATAATATTTTTGAAAAATATCTTTACAGTCATGTAGTATCCATTCTTCTCATTTACCAAGTTCCAACGATTGAGAAGGTTTAGAATTCCATCAAGTACTTATTCTTTGCTCTTTAGACGAAAGGTTCCGGTACCGGCTGCAGAAACCTCATCAAGGGATAAAAATGACGTTCTCGCAGAGGTTTTTCCAATTTTGGGAATTAGTCAAAGCCAAGTCAGACACGAGTCCACCGACTTATGTCTGGGCTGTGGAGTGTATATTGTAACACTTCCCAATTCATGAATCTTTCTTGTTCCGTCTTTGGCCATGAATGGGCGAGCGTTGTCGTGGAGAAATTGTGACCCAGAGAGGTCGGGTTTTGTGCATTTTCAGTATCAATCATTTGACATTATTCGAAATATGAACGTTATTGAAATTCCTGTGACTTCAGAGATTGTTTCAAAAGTTGCATTACGATCTTTTTCAATATCATGTGCCACAAATTTCACACTGATTCATATGTCGATGTGATGGGTCTTCTCGGTCTTGAGTCGTCTTTTTTTCTCACAAAACCTTCACGAAATCGTCTAGCCCAGCGGGAAGCCGTGCTACTGACCACTGTAAGCTCACTGTTCACTTCACTAAAAGCTTTTTGGATTTTAGTCGGGCTTTTACCCCGTACACTGTCGATCTTCATATGCGATCTTTGATCCTAAACACTCAACAGTACCTGAGACCTCTGCAGGATCAATTTCTAAGACCCGTTATTAAATAACGAAACAATATATTGATGAAACCGAGACACGTGATTGTTTGTCAAACTTTGAACTACAAGTGACGCAACAATCAGTAGTGTCCCGTTCTGTCGGCAGTGTTGCCAAACTGCATTATTTATGAAATGACATTGTACATTTGTGTAACTTTTTAAATTACTACAATACAGCAAAATTAATTTTGTCATCTTAAACAGTGCATTTCGCACCAGGAGACCCGGGTTCAAATCCCGATCGGAGTGACAATTCTGTGAACGAATTTAATTATTAAAATGTATTTGTTACGTAATAACAAGGTCACAACTAGGTTCTCTTTATGTCCGCAGAACATATTTCCGAGCGTAAACGCATCCAAAAAAGGTGAAAAAGTAGTGTCAATTAAATTAGAACTAGTGTTGTTACAGAATGGCACAGACTTTCTCTTACTAGTTAGTTTTCTAATTTCTTTGGTCTGGTATCTCTTTTCGGTCTTGCTCCATCCTCTTACCAGTTGTCAACTATTGCCGCCCAAAGTAATTTTTTTTAATTCTGAAGTTCTCCGTTTCCTAGTGGTAGAACTAAAATATTACTTAAAGAATGTTATAGAACAATAAAACCTTGACCTATAAGGATATTTCTGTTGAAAACTTTGTACCCGACTTTAAGAAAATATCGATTAATCGTTACTGTAAATGCGAAATTTGAAGCTTTTTCTCACAAAAAATCTTTTGAGGTATAGAAAAACGTAAAATGAAGTCATGAAGCACTCCCACTCACAAATACAATAATGTATACAAATCGATGGAAGAGTACGTATTAAAGGCTTGAGATAATAAAAAAATATTTTTTGAAAAAAGTAATGAATACACCAAAATTAATATTATGTCATCTTAATCATTGCATTTAGCAGCCCTGCAGAAAAAGATTGAACAAGAAAATTGGAGCCGTGTTTGAGAAAACGACCTATAAGCGTTTCTCAAAATGCGGAATTTGAAGCTCGTTTTCACTGAAAAATTATTTATTTGCATGACAACTGCATGAAACAATTTAAAGCGCATGTACTCGTAAAAGCAATAATGCAAACAAAATCCCGCTAATGTAAATATTAACGTCGCTAGTAAATATGACATTTTTGTAGTTTCTGAAAAACAAAAGAATAGAACAATTTTGCGTTTGTGTCATCTCAAAGAGTACATTATACCAAATCGGTATCACTATCTGTACCGAACGTTTAAGGAAAAAAATGAGCGGTTTTTGTGAAAATCTTCATCACATTCACCGGACGGACGTTTCTCCGTTAATCGATTTTTTGGTATCAGGGACCCACAAAACATGGATTCTGGCTATACACACTTTTTTCTAAATTTAGGAACTGGGTTTATCCACTTTTACTTTCCAGTATACGTTGGTAAATACAGAGTAATGTACGTGGTATGGGGAAAGTTATGCAATGATGCGGAAAATCTGTTTCGAGATTTCAACGGAAATACGTGTTGGGGGCCCCTAATACCTATTAATATACATTACCTCTTCCTTAGTTGAAGACTTACTAACAGGAAAAAAACCACCATTCCATTGTATGTCTATATATTTAATAGTTTTTCTGTTTAAAAGGCTTTTTTAATCTCTTTCGGAACAGTGCGCCCTTTCCCGTTCCGGGCTATTGCAGTCACTTTGCATGTGTGTGTCATCAAATATTTGATTGTTAAGCAGCGGATGTTTCATTTTGCTAGTCTGCATCATTTTTTCTCATACAAATGTTTTTTGTTGATAGGAGAAGGGAGTTTTCAATCAGAGGAGACCAACGCAATCCGGACGCAACAGAACCAAATTACAGACTTGGATTGCATTCGCAAGAGCTGCTTTGGCAACTACGACCAGATCGTGCATCTCGCGCACGCGCACCCAAATACGGATATCCGCATTAAAAAAAGTTCAAAGTGTTCCATCTGTGAGAAGACATTCATTCAGAGAGCAGACTTGGATAACCACATGCGCACTCACACTGGCGAAAAACCTTTTCAGTGTTCCATCTGCGGGAAGACATTCGCTATCAAATCAGGCTTGAATTATCACGTGCGCACCCACACTGACGTAAAACGTTTCCAGTGTTCCGTCTGTGAGAGAATGTTCTTTTGGAAAAGAGACTTGAACAAGCACATGCGCATCCACACTGGTGAAAAACCTTTCCAGTGTTCCATCTGTGAGAAGACCTTCATTCGGAAAGCAGACTTGGATAGGCACATGCGCACCCACACTGGTGAAAAATCTTTCCAGTGTTCCATCTGTGAGAAGACGTTCATTCACAAAGCAGACTTGGATAGGCATATGCGCACCCACACTGGTGAAAAACCTTTCCAGTGTTCCATCTGTGAGATGACTTTCAGTCAGAAAGGAACCTTGTCTCGTCACGTTCGCAGTCATATTGGTGAAAAATCTTTCCAGTGTTCCATATGTGAAAAGACGTTCATTCGGAAATCAGACTTGGATAGGCATATGCGCACCCACACTGGTGAAAAATATTTCCAGTGTTCCATCTGTAAGAAGACGTTAATTTTCAAATCAGACTTGGTTAGGCACATGCGCACCCACACTGGTGAAAAACCTTTCCAGTGTTCCATCTGTGAGAAGACTTTCAGTCAGAAAGCATCCGTATCTCGCCACGTTCGCAGTCACACTGGTGAAAAAACTTGTTAGTGTTCCATCTGATGGAAGAACTTCGCACGGAATGCAACCTTGGCTCTTCATATGCCCACTCACTGGCAAAAATCTTTTTCCGGTATTCCATCTCTGATTGTATCTTCACTGTATAAGAGATGATGCGTATTCACATGCACAACACTGGTCATAAATCATTCCAATATTCTATCATAGACCTTTTTTCAGAAAGGAACCTCAGTTTTTCATGTGCACACTCACACTGGTAAAACAATTTCAGTGTTCCATCAGCGTAATGACGCACTTAAAAAAGGATCTATGTGGATTTTCCTTCAAGGACATAGATGTGCCCTGAGATTAATTGTGATGTGCATAATAGCTGAGCCAACGTAGTAAATAGATAGCGGGGAATCTGACCCAAGGTTAGTTTACATAAAATGTGTTTAAGCAATTACAGTAATTAACGAAATGAGTGTACAAATAGTATAATAACTTGCGCGGTATGTTGAAGAAAACAAGCGACGATAGGAGCGAGTTTTCTTATTTGCCATGAGTCCAACTATACCCCTTTAACCACGTGTTTCGTTCAATATTTTTTCGTTTCATTAAAGAATAGTTTTAATGTTGAGAAACTCAATCATGTCTTGACTCTTTGAAGTCTGCATTTGATGACGTCATATTGGATCTAAACAAGACCCTTTTTAGATTGTATATTTGTATATTTATGATCACCTAAGTGTCTTACAGATTAATGTATGAAATAAGTCATGGGAAACGTTTGAAAATGGAAAATGTTTAACGTTTACGAGCTATTAGCAGAAGCTGGCAAAGCCATGAAAACATCACTTCGTACGAAAAGTAAGGGCATGTATGAGGGAACAACACGTGTTAATGTTGGAAAGGAGAAAGACGATTCGGCTACGGCAGTGGATAATCCACTATAACGTAAAGAGTAAATATTGGCGCTCTTTCGACAACTGAACGCCTTCGATTTTTACAATGCAACAAATATGTTTATTATAAAGTAAACTAATTAAACCAAGTATTATAAACTTTTGTTACGTGGATAAGTTGTATAAAATGAATATTAAATATTGTTGATTAAATAATGTTAATAGTTTTAATAGGATGCGAAAGTACATAGGCACCATTTTGCATCCGTGGATCTCGAAATTGTGAAGTATCCCAACCTTCACCCAACCAAGTCCATTACAGGGATGTTATTGCCGTGTAACCACTCCGCCACAGGCCGTGTAGTTTGTAGTGCCACACAAAGCAACTGGTGCTACAAAATGGCACAGACTTTCCCGTATTAGTTTTCTATATCCTTCCGTCTCAGCTAGCTATTCGGACTTGCTACAAACTCTTTCAAGCTGCCATATATGCCTATTCCAGAGCCAAAGTACATTTTTTTGTAACTTTTCTTAATTTTTCGATTTCCTAATAGAACGGAAATATTTTAAGATTATTAAAGAACTGTAAAACCTCGTCCTAAATGGCATTTTTCTTTGAAACATTTCGAGTCGTTTTTATGAAAATGGCATTTAAGCGCAACTAAATTTGAAATTTGAATCTTTTTTTCACAGATCGAATACAATAGTGTTAACAAATTGCTGGATATGATCTAAGCTGTCCGGTCAAATTGTTGGATATGTGCATACTGATAACGTAAGAGATCTTCCAAAAAATTACATTTGCATAATTTTAGAAAAAACAAAAAATGAACTTTTCGTCATATTAAACAGTTCAATTAGCACTATCCCATCGAAAAGTTTAAAGAAAAGATTTGGAGCCGTTTTTGAGAAAATGGCGTTTGAGCGTCTCTGAAATTGTGGAATTTTGAGCTAGTTTTGACAGAAAACGGTTGGGTTTTCGAGATGCTTTATGTGACATTATTTGAAGCACATAATACTCGTAAATATAATGTGAACAAATTACCGCTAATGTAAATATTAATGACGTGAGCAAGTCATAAAAATTACATTTTTGAATAAACAAAAAAATCGGGCAATATGGCGTTTATGTCACTTCATAAATGCATTTAGCACAATATCTACCAAAAGGTTAGAGAAAAATTTGAAGCCGTTTAATAAGAAAATCTTGTATTTGTAATTTTTAATTGCACGCAATATTGTGCGAAAACCACTAAAATTTTCGCAAAAATGAACCTGACCTTAATGAAAGAACAAACATTTGGACAACAATTTAATTTGAAGGAAAACCCTCTATCTTTAATTTTGAAATTAAGGGAAGGCCCCGAAAAAATTCAAAATTTTGAAAATTCAGAGTTAACCGTGTACTTTTGATCTATGCCACCTTTATATATGTATTTACCCTATTCTTACAAGAAAAAAATTGGAGCCGTTTTTGAAAAATAAATTGAAAATGTCCCAGGGGTATCATGTAAAGTACCCCCAAAAACTAATAATGATTTTCAACATCGCAGAGCTTAGGCTTAAGGCTAAATGCACCGAAAAGTACTTGTAGGAAAATTCAATAGATTCGCGCACTTATCACAGGGGGAATTTAACTTACTGAACGTCTGAAACCAATGTCGATTTCGATTTCGTACGGCGATTTGACGCTTTTAAAAATAGAATTTAGGCTGATTGACTTGTCCAAAAATCATACAAAACGCGAATTGAAATTAGTTACAAAAACTTCCGAGAATCGATGTTAAAAGTGGCCTTATATTCGCGAATGGCGACAGGCCTGTTCCTGAATCCAACGCGTGACAATCATGTATAAATTCGGACGAATTGGAGCGTCGTAAAGTGAAATATTTACGAGAAACACCGTGCTCTCCCTCCCCGACTTCCTCTTCTGCGCTCGTTGCGTCCCAGCCGCCGTTGTGGGCCCTTCTGTCAGCGGGTGGCAGGCAGTCCATGGGTCGTGCGGTCATCCCCGAAGAGGAGGCGGTAACTTGCGGGAACCATAGACACACTCGGTTTATGCGTCGTCCTTCTGCATCTCAATCCATTTTTCCACGGATAATCAAACTAAAATTTATACGTATTATAACTTGACCGAGTAAACGGTCTGTAATTAGTAGTACATTAATATCTTTTCCCATTCGTTTCGTTCGAATACCATCTTTAATTTGTTGATGCCATTACTCAAAATATTGATGTACAATTTAAAAATTATTTTAAAAAAGGAATAATTGTGTAAATATAGCAGTTATTCCCTCTCCTCGCATTTATTTTGGGATACTGATTTTCTTCTAAGTCTTTCTGTTATCAACTTCCACCTGGTCAATATCTTCCGTGTCAAATACCGAAAATATGAGCGGAGTATACCAGAGCTTCTTTTATCACAATCGTTTTTGATTTATTTGTGTTTATTTGTCGTTCTGTCTTAAATCGGCATTGTTGGTTTACAGTCCGTTGGTCTATTTTGGATGACTGGAAAATTATGATCTCCATTTCGTTGTTAGTTCTTCACTTCTGCTTTTTTCTTGTAATATACCTTTGTTCTTAATCTGTTCTTGGTGGGCTGGAATCCGTAGAGTTTTCTGACTTTCGTCTGGTATTTGCTTTTTGCAGAGAAATAGAATGTGAAAAGAAAGAAATATCAGGCTCCGTTGTTTTATTATTATTATTATTATTATTATTAATATTATAATAATAATAATAATAATATTAATAAAGGCAGCGTTTGGGAGTAAAAACCAAAGTATGTAACTATATATTGCTTATATTCGTACTATAATTCATCGAATCTTATTCGATGTGCTGTTCCAAGATTTTTTGAAATTTCTTTATATTCAACGGAGAAATTTGATTTCTCTGAAGGTCTGATTCAGTCTGTCGATTTGAAATATTGAGCAGGTTGTGCCTTCAATGTCATCGGCGGTTTGTCTTCATCGTACCTGCCGTCAAAGGCTAGAGCAGTGGACTAGGCACAAACAGCCTGGACTCGCGTAACAATGGCCGAAATGGTCGGGGGAGGGGACATCGGGATTCAAGTCTAATATGGCACGGGACAGTGGTTCGCACCGTTAGAGACTGGAGAATGCTCATACCGAATTACTGATCGGTCACGTCGGACTGTCCTACAGTTGTTCATTCGAGCACCTGTTTTTGTGCTGGGAGTGACTCGATCGCAAGGCGAGGAATGCGCTCAATGTATGATAAGCTGCCCAATCCCGCCTAATCTGCAACTATTGAGCTCTGTCCCAAGTTGATTACTGTGCCAAAGTATCCAAAGGCAAGAATTAAATAATACGAGAATGAAGGAAAACAATATGAGCATAAGTGGATGTCATTCAATGTGTAATTTGTATTTCACAATGTGTCCTTTTGCTTACTGGGATACTTAGGCTGCCACAGCTTCACATCCTTTTTTTAGAATTGATTCACAGTGAACAAATACTTCAGTAATAGTTTCTTCCAGAAAATTGCTGTTATTCAGGTGTGTTTGGAAGAAACGCCCGAATTTCTTTTCTGTGTCATATTCTTAATAACGAGTACGTATATTTTACTAGCTTAACTGTGTTATTTGTTTGGTCTTTACTACGAACGAGAAGCAGTACCTATTCCATACCAAAATCAAAAACAAAATAAAAGAATAGCTATGACATGCCTTGTGTTACAACAAGAAGCAAAACAAATTCATCAATCACTTGAGTTTATGTCTTCTCAGAACAAGAAACCTATATTAGATGAATGTGAATTGAACCTCATACAACTGTTGTTGAAGCAGATATACTATTCTCGATCTGCTCGCGGTAGGCGGCAAATTGCAAACACGTCAATATGCTGAATTACTTATAACTGTAATCCTTTCGGCGAATTTTATTTCATACCTCGTATGTAGACAACGACCGTAAATTTTAAATATTGTTTATTAAAGTTTGGCAATAATTATTTGTGCATGTAACTTGATTTTCTCACTAAATGCAAGAGAGATTATGTCAAGTTGCCTGCGTGTGCGAAAATGAGGCGTAAAAATGTACACTAGTGGTGAAGCTTTTCAGGTTTTCAAAGCGTAAAAGTATTGTTGAGACTCGTAACTGTGAAAGGGCTTTTAGATAGTACTATCTCAAGGACTAAGACTTCTATTATAGAGAGTATACTGCAATCGTAATTAATAGTCAAAAAATGGTAAGTGATTGATTGTTGGTAAACATTGTTCAATAAAAGTGCGAACACTCTTTCAGTGCAAAGAAAGTCGCAGAGACAACCACCATTTTCATAATTTACATTTTTCATGTGCACCAAAACAGCATTACTAACTTTTAGAATTACGTTCTGGTCAGTCCAAAAGCTTGTGTTATCTCTTTTTATCTGCCTGTTAGTCTGTACAACAGATTGTTGGAAGTATTGAAGTCTGTTCTAGGCGACTTCGATCTACATGTCACCTTTGATTTCGGTGCTTTAAATAAGTAAATAGAAATAATATAGAACAAAATTACATGGTAGATTAATCGGCTTACTTGCATACAAAGAACCAATGATTCAATAATTAATTGTTACTTTTTAGTTTGCGAGATAAAAACTTTCCCAATGTTAGCAGTAATTGCAGCTCGTGTCAAGAAAATATCTCCACCCTTGTGCGTAGTACATTTGATGAGCCTTCGCCGGAACAAGGCTAACACGAGTAATGCGCTCGTTCGCTGTGCTCGAGAGCGGAAGGAGTCCAAAGTCATCCTCGGAAACCGCCTCGCGCAGCGCAGCCGATGATAATTGTCGAGCAAGCTTCCCCGATTCCCTCACTTGCCTCGTTTCGCCGAGTGGAAAGACGGGAATGTTCTGTGTGTCTGTCGGTCTGTGTTTCTGCCGGTCTGTGTTTCTATCTGGTCTGTGTGCCTGTCTGTCGATCTGTGTGTCTGTCGGTCTGTGTGTCTGTTGGTCTGTGTTTCTATCTGGCCTGTGTGTGTGTGTGTGACTGTCGGTCTGGGTGCGCTGTCTGTCGGTCTGTATTTTTTTCGTATGAGAATGTGTCTGTCGTGGATGGAAATGTTCGGTAGGCTTATACTGGCACAAGAAATATTCAACAATTTGAGTTAACATTTATAACTTCCAGAATATCAATAAGTAGTAAATGTACGATAATTTTTCTACTGTTTTATTTAGTTCGGTTTTGATGTCTACATTTATTTGAACATGTATTTGTCTTTAGAGTTACGATATAAAATCGAACAATGTTTCTTAAAGGCATTTCCACTCACACTAATCTAAAAGGTTCATTTATTAGGGAGCTTTGATGTATGATGATTAGTCTCGTGAATGCAGTGCATGTTAAATTGCAGGAATTGGGAGTCTTCTTGCCAACCAGTATTCTTGTTAAGCCAACCATGATCCTTCTTGAGCCAAGCAATATCTTTGTTGAGCCAACCTATAACCATTTTGAATCACCCAATATCCTTTTTTAACCAAGCAATATTCTTGTTAAGCCATCCAATATTCTTGTTAAGCCAACCATGATCATCCTTGCGCCAACCATTATACTTTTTAAACCAACCAATAACCTTGTTGGATAACCATGATCCTTTTTTAGCCAACCAATATCCTTGTTGAGCCAACCAAAATCCTTGATGAGCCAACCTATATCCTTGTTGAGGCAATCAATTTCCTAGTTGAGCAAACCCATATCCTTGTTGAGCCAACCAATATCCTTGTTAAGCCAACTATGACCAAAGTTGAGTCAACTGTGATCCATGTTAAGCCAATCATTATCCTTGTTGAGCCAACCAAATTTTTGTTGGGCCAACCAATATCCTTGTTGAACCAACAAAGATCCTTGTTAAGCCTACCGTCACACTTGTAAGCCAACTATGATACTTGTTAAACCAACCATGAAGTGACCCAGCAAGTTGATCAAGTGGGAGATCGACCCAGCAAGTCGATCAAGTATGGGAACGACTCAACTAGTCGATCAAGTGGGGGATCGACTTAGCAAGTCGATCAAGAGGGGGATCGACTCAGCAAGTCGATCAAGTGAGAGATCGACCAAGTGAGCGATCGACCCCGCAAGTCGATCAAGTGAGGGATCGACTCAGCAAGTCGATCAAGTGGGAGATCGACCCAGCAAGCCGATCAAGTGAGGGATCGACCCAGCATGTCGATCAAGTGAGGGATCGACCCGGCAAGTCGATCAAGTGAGGGATCGACCCAGCAGGTCGATCAAGTGGGAGATCGACCCAGCAAGTCGATCAAGTGGGGGATCGACCCAGCAGGTCGATCTAGTAAAGGATTGACCTAGCGAGACGATCAAGTGGGGGATCGACTTAGCCAGTCGATCAAGTGGGGGATCTACCAAGTAAGTCGATCAAGTGGGGATCAACCCAGCAAGTCGTTCAAGTGGGAAATCGACCCAGAAAGTCGATCAAAAAGGGCATCGACCCAGCAAGTCGATCAAGTGAGGGATCGACCCAGCAAGTCGATCAAGTAAGAGATCGATCCAACAAGTCGATATAATAGGGAATCGACGCAGCAAATCAATAAAGTAGGGGATCGACCCAACAAATCGATCAACTGACGGATCCGTCCGACAAGTCCATCTGACTATCCTGAGTATTATAACTCTTATAATTATTTTGACATTTGGCTACTTTGAGTATTTTGATTACTTTGACTTTTTGATTGTTTAGATATTTTGACTATTTTGACAATTTTGTCAGTCAGTCCTGCCGTCAGTCAGTCCTGCCGTCAGTCAGTCCTGCCGTCAGTCAGTCCTGCCGTCAGTCAGTCCAGCCGTCAGTCAGTCCTGCCGTCAGTCAGTCCATCCGTCAGTCTGTTTGTCAAGCCGTCCGTTAAGCCGTTCGTCATGCTACCGTCCGTCAGGTCGAACGTCCGTCCATCAGGCCGACTGTGTGTTAGGCCAACTGTTCGTTCGTCAGGCCGACTGTCTGTTAGGCCAACTGTTCGTTCGTCAGGCCGACTGTTCGTACGTCAGGCCGACTGTCCGTCCGTCAGGCCGACTGTCCGACCGTCAGGCCGACTGTCCGACCGTCAGGTCGACTGTCAGGCCGACTGTCCGTCCGTCAGGCCGACTGTCCGTCCGTCAGGC
>BOPP01000054.1:2738893-2762901 GCA_017312745.1 Gryllus bimaculatus
CCGACTGTCTGTCCGTCAGGCCGACTGTCTGTCTGTCAGGCCGACTGTCCGTCCGTCAGGCAGGCAGTCTATCCGTTATGCGACCGTCAGTCAGTCCATCCGTCCGTCAATCCGTCCGTCAGTCGATTTGTCAGTCCGTCAGTCGATTTGTCAGTCCGTCCGTCAATCAGTCCGTCAGTGGATATGTCAGTCCGTCCGTCAATCAGGCCGTCCGTCAGTCTGTCTGTATGTCAGGTGGTTCGTCCTTCAGTCTGTCAGTCCGTGTGGGCGATCCTTCCGTCAGTCATTCAGTCCGTTTGTCAGACAATCTTTCCGTCCGTTATTCTGTCAGTCCATTAGTCTCTCAGTCCGATCGTCAGTCTGTCCATCCGTCAGTCCGTCCATCCGTCAGTCCGTCCATCCGTCAGTGCGTCCATCCGTCAGTGCGTCCATCCGTCAGTGCGTCCATCCGTCAGTCCGTCCATCCGGCAGTCCGTCCATCCGGCAGTCCGTCCATCCGTCATTCCGTCCGTCCATCAGTGAGTCTGTCCGCTAGTTACTCCGTCCGTCTGTCAGTCACTCACTCCCTGTGTGTGTGCACGAATTCTTTTTCATCTTTAGATAGAATTATAAACTTTCTTTTATTTCGTTTTTCATTCACTTTACCCTAATAGTAACTATATCATGTAGTCACTAGATTATTTATAGCAACCCAACAGTTCTCACTGTTGTTCGTCTTTTTGCATCTGAAGATAACATGCTGGAAAATGTGCGGTACATTCCTAAATGAGTGAAACGTGATATTTATGAACTTTCATACAAATATAATTTTGATCCTAAAAGATTAGATAATTTACAAAGTCTGTTTATTAATTTTATCAAAATCACAAAAGATATTACTTAAACATTTCAAATACAAAGTCCAAAGTGATGGCATATACGGAAAAACATTATACGCACTGTTTAAAAGTATGACATGTGGCCAGTTGGTCATTTTCAATATTTGGAAAGTAATATAACCTGTTTAATAGAGGTGGATCTAGATGAAAAAATCCAAAAGTTCCAGAAAATATACTGCTCTCTCGAGCGCAAGGGAGAAGGGATAATCACGTTAGCACCAGGATTGCTGCGTCATCAGTATATTGTAGAGTTCCATGGTTTATCTTCCTACAATCTTGATATTTCTCTTTGTACGATTTGATCTCATAAAGTAATGGATGAAATTATGTTACACATTTCGTAAATAATTATTACAGTTTTCATTTTCGATCTATTACAGGCAAATAACTGACACACACACTCACACAAACACACATTTTCGTAGAGAAACAAAATATTCCTATATTTTTAGTTCAATTATAATTGAATAGTTATATAAGGACACGGTCTGTACACAGAACAAACGGTTGGGAAGCTCGGGCCAAGTACAGGGGTTGCGGTTCAAGTGCCCGAGTGCGGGCGTTAGTCTGGGCGCAGCTTTCGGAATGCACCTAGCCAGCGGAATTCATTGTACACGGCCAAAACAAATTAACGAATGTGTTTGCCGACCAGCCATTCTCCAGCGCGGGAGGCACTGTCACGTGAACTAGCGGTATAGAAGTTAGCAGCGAAAATTGCTTGGCAGGATTTGATAACGAATGAAATCTTCGTGCAGATGCTCATTTGTCCACCCATGCGGTTGTGCTCGCAAGCCTCGACTATGCGAGTTGTCTCTCTCGCTACAGGCCAGAAGCGCGACGCGAAATAAGATGAAAATTAATTGTTCAAGCAATCAATGGCAAAATACCATCTTTCTGACGTGGGACAGACACGCATTCTAAAGCAAGCACAGACACATAGGCAGATCGTTATAGAAATGAAATTGGTAGAAGCCAGAACACGTCATGAACCCATCCCTGGAGAAGAGGTGAAGAAGATGATCATAAGGGTGTCAACTCTGTTATTTGTTAATACGAGCATAACTGCGTCATCGCAGGACAGAACCCATAAAGCTGAAAAAAGATACTATTATTTTTTAATTGTTTAATTTTTTGCAGAGCTAAAAATTATTCTTAGACGTAGCACCGCTTTAACCGACAGGCCTGGCCGTGCCACCGCGCTTACAGAGGGCCCACAACGGGGAGGTGGGTGACGCAACAGCGCAGAAGAGGAAGTGGGGGGGGCGAGATGTTTTCGTAAATTTCACTTTACGACGCTCCTATTCGTCTGATTTGCATGATTGTCACGGCGGTGGATTCCAGAAGCATGTCGCCATCGCGCTATAAGGCCATATTTTTAAATTTGTTCTCGGAAGTTTGAGAACTAATTTCAAATTCGCGTTTTTTGTTAGATTTTTTGGAAAAAGGTCATCGTAGAGTAAATTTTATTTTAAAAAGGCGTCAAATGCCGTTTACAGATCGAAAATCGGACCATTGGTTCAGTCGTTATCGGTAAAGTAAATTTTACTTATTTTGGTGCTGCCACGTGGTGGCTACAAATTGTACTAGTGTCGGGACATTTAGCCTTAAGCCAAATGGACAGGGATTTCTTCAATTTGGAAAAAAATCGTACACATGGTTTAGGGATAAGTGTAGTTCACATACAACAGACGGACGGACGTGTTGAAAGCAAAAAAGAAACCTTTTTTGGTGTCAGTGGACCCCAAAATGTGTATTTCCGTTGACATCTCGAAATTGATTTACCGCAGCATTACATAACTTTCCCCCTACTCCGTATGTACGTACGTATACGAGAAATTAACAAGGTGCAAGCCCCCTCGAAGAAAAACACGACCACACTATTTTGGACGTGACCGAATACTTTTGATCACAGTGACTTCGTGAATACATTAATTTTTGAATAAAAAGTGTATTGCTTGAAACTACTTAACTTTCGCATGAAATGTTCTACAATTTCAAATGGGTTTTACAAAAAATGATGACTGAGATGCGTTAATTATGAGAAAAATTGTGTTTTAAATAATATTACATAACCATTAAGGCGAGAAGTACTTGCTTTTTTATCACCACTAGTTATTTTTATTATTTTACTGCATTTTTGCATCCACAAGTAATTATTATGCCCATTATCATTAAACTTATTTGCTCAAAATGTGCTATATTCTTTGCACAATCTTAATAATTTATTCCTTGTTTTCAAGATCCTATTTATATTCTGAAGTATGATTCCTTATTAAAATATGAAGTAATAACTGTTGGTACCACTGTATTTGCTCGTAGTTTCGACCCAAACGAACGTGAACAGCAGACTACTATCCCTCGCCCGGCATCTCGTGCGGCTTTTCTCGTACTTTGCACAAGGAGAGGTGTTTTTCCCAAGTTTTCACTTACATTTTAATTGCAAATTACTATGCACGGCAACTATTAAATTACTTTTTGCTGGCGAATTTAATGTTAGAGAACACTTTTCGAACTTTAAAACATGGATGTAGTTTGGCCAATGTATTAACTTCGATGTTTCCTTGTCGATGTCATATCACTATAATATAGATTCAAGGTGGATATTATCTCGCAATATGTGAAGCGTGACGACCGGTCAGCATATTCTGTTCGACTTTCGCCCTTAGTGATGCCGCCATAAATGTAAAATTATTTGTTCACGTCATAAGCATTCAAGCTTGGAAACAACACTTTAATGCAAATTCTGTTTCTTGCGACAGCCAATGCTATGTACCATTATGGTTTTAGCGAATTCCAAAGAAATTTCTTTCTCAATGAATCATTTTTTTATTGAAAAGTAAATTTATGTTAAGATAATGTCATTTGGTTTTAGTAATTAATACGAATCGTATTCATGATTTCTTATTGCAAATGGAACAATTATTAGTTCATGTATAAATCAATTGTGTATTTGTTGGTACAAAACATTTCCATATTAATGTGCGGTAGATTAATATTATGATTGCATTTTCATCCCCTACTTGAATGTACGAATATTTAGATCTCCTTATCCTGTATTTCCTCGACAGAAGTATAGTGACTGAAAAGTTCGGAGGGAAGTGAAGGGATTTTTGGGAACAATCTCTTAATATCGTCATTCTTCAGTTTGCAAATTTCAAAAAAGAAAGTAGATTGGAGAAGATAGAAATTTAATGATATTGTTTCATATCTAATCTCTTATTTACTTGGAGGGATTTCATTTCACGGCTCATATTTCGAGTTAATAATATGTCTGTAAAATATTCTTATTGGACACTATCATATGTCGAACCAATGATCATTGGTGGAAATGAAATGCTGCCTAGCCTAGTCTTTTTCAATCTAAGCCTGATCTCAATCACAGGCGTGTGTATCAGTTTGACAATGAAAACCTAAACCCACCCCTGAACAGCTTTTCATCAAATACTAATTATTGTTACTTTAAGTTTAATATAATCGGTGCCTGATTCGTTACCTTAATATTTTAAATATTACATTTTTATTTCTTATGAGATATTCTGGGCAAAAAAAAAAAAAAAACTGACGTTATACTTGGATTTATTTAACCGTGCGTTTGAAGTAAATCAGCTCTTGACAGTTTCATCCAATCAGCAACTTGAACGTTAGTATACGTCACTGTAGCGACATTTAAGCTTCCGATTGGATGAGACCATGAACAGCTGATACTTGCCAGACGCACGACTAAATAAATTGTGCTGTAGTTGCGGTCCGCTCTTGCCCCACCGCACTGGGCCTCGCTTCGCCCTTTCACGTCTCCGAAGGATCGTTTCGCCTGTGAACTGTGAACTAGGGGGCGTTAAACATCGATAGTATACTGTCGAAAACTATCGATAATCTTCAAATACATTATCGAATAATGTCGATAGTACTGTCGAACTATACAAATTTAAAAAAAATCATATTTCGACTAATTGATGGTTTTTACTATAATGTTGCAGATGTTTAAATGCTCCTTTTAATCTTGTCAATAAATGCAAACTTCTTTGAAAATATGTAAAATATTGTAATTGTCTTTCAGCGTAGCCACTTCGAAAAACTTTTGGCAAATATCACTATACTACTTCAATAAATTAAATGTAGCCAACTTATAATATGTTGGTAAACGTCTCCGTGCATAAAGCTATTGAAGTATTTACTCAAACAATTACCACACATCGTGAACTTGAATTTTGTGTTTCTTTCTCTTATTAAGAAAAAACGAAGATAACTAGTGTTTGCAGTTGAACCAGTGATCTCTATATATTTACATTTAATGAGTGATAAATACAAGATGAATTATGTTACTGGAATATTTGTTATAAAATGAATTATCTACATGTATCGGTTTTGATAGTGCCATCGAGGTTTAACGAGCTCTACCGTGAACCTCACGGCCACGCGGCTTGAGTGGGGAAAGCGCCGAATCACAGAGACGCTTTCCTCCGCTTGGGACGACAGACGTGTCAGCCTCGGAAACGTCTTGACTTGTGGAAAAGTTTCCTGACAAAGAAAACTGCACCAACGGGAGGCTTTGCAACGTCCTGGAGCCACTCTGGTTCGCGTTTCAGAACGCACGTCGACAGGGGCGTTCCGGTCTGCACGCTGCACTTCGATTTAAACGTAGTGGCACGTCAAGGTCACAAGCTGGAAGGAGAGGGGGACACTCGTCCAATAAGGACCTCCTATACCAAAAATGTTAGAGTTAACGAATCTCCCGATTGGATGACTGTTCCTTCTCCGTTCAGCACGTGCTTTTAGGGTGCCACTACGTTTAAATCGGGCATGAGCGTTGCGAGCGCGGGCATGGACTGCATTTGCACTGGAATCCTATTCTGCGGCTCAGGGCATCAACTTCCGACGGTGGCAGGGTTTTAGACACTAGCTACATAGCGAGGTTGAATGCAGCAGCTCTCTTAAGGAGAATTCTACAAGCAGGCTACGCTGATCGGTATAGTTCTCCATTATTTCTCCGATCCACCCCTTAGCAAACGGGACACGGAACGCGCGCGGTCTTTCCTTCCCATTCCCTGTTCTATCCTCACCCTTTACACGCACTCCACTTCCACACCTTTGGGAGATTAGACCTTATCCCGGCTGAGGCGTTGCCCCGCTGGTGAGAGATACCCGGTTGGGAAAACACTGCTCTCCGTCAGGTAGGTGGGTGCTGGATCTCACCGTTGAGTGGGAGAAGATCTCAGCCCCCTCTCATATGCAATACACTTACGGAATAAATGACCGTATCAGTGAAGGCGACCAGTATCCCCAATCAGTCAAACCCAATTCCTCCCTGCGATCGGAAAGGCTGGAGCCCCGCTCGAGGGGGAATGAAACGCAGCGTCAGGGAGACGGCACCGCCTCCAACTTCGCCACAGAATTACTCGTTCGTTAAGCCTATTTTACACGGTCATTTTTACATCCCTTTTTCATCATTTTTCTGTACAGAAAGTGGATGGAAATAGGACGTTCGTTTCTACGCAGTATGTTTCGGTGCCGAAACTGGATGAGAGTGATTCCAGCGTTTTACACAGTAATTTCTGTCTTTGCACGTAATCGTGAAGAAAATACTTCCTCCGGTCGCCGCATGTAGCGCTGAAGCTTAAACATTGGAACATCGCATCTGTGGGAACAAATTATGTTAGGTTATATTTGGACTGAGCACGGATGCGACGAGTTTAGAATACTGTACATAATTTATTTCTCAGTATATAACCACTTCGCATTACAATTCAACACACCTGAACGCTCTCACGCAACAACAAAATTAACATATCGCTCCACACCCATAACAAACCAGAGAAGGTTCCGGAAAGTGACGCCAGCAGGTAGGCAAACTGGATGAAATCTGTACCGTAAAATGAAGCATGCGTCATTTTTGCGTTCAAATTAAATCCAGTCTGGTCTTTATCTTTTCTGTACCGGCGAAAAATGATGAAAAATGATCAAGTAAGACAGGCTTAAGGGATACAGCTCGATGGCACTATCGAATATTACAGTTCCATTTATTTAGTCGTGGTCTTGACGTAAATCAGCTGTACACGGTTTCATCCAATCGGGAGCTAGAACGTCCACATAGTGACGTCACTGTAGCGACATTAAGCTCCCGATTGGATAAAACCGCAACAGCTGAGTTACGTCAAGAGCACGACTAAATAAATGGTACTGTAGTATTCGATAGTGCCGTGCTATCAAAACTATCGGTACTTCTGAAAATTATCGAATACTATCGCAATACATTTCTATTAAAATGTATCCATTTAGAGATGTCATGCGTCATTTTTTCGTACAAATTACATCCAGTCAAGTGTGTATCTTTTCTGTACCTGCGAAAATGATGAAAAAGTAGTCGTTTTGTGGCTTCCATCTAGCAGACAACTGATGATGATGGCTAAGCCATCGAAAGCTATGACAACATCTTTAATTATTTTAAAAATGCCAAAGATATCTTACCACAACACCTATATTTATTTTCAGTACTATTTATTTTAATACTCATCAAAATATTGGATTTAAACAAATTTTATTTTATTAAATATTAACTTGATTCAATAATAGACCGCAAATATTTACATTTCATTTTGCCCAGAAAATAAAAAATAAAATCTTTAGCAGTCAATTTTTTCCCTATACATTTTTAAAACAAAAGACTTGCTCCAGCTTAAATTCTTTAACATATTACTGAATAATCTGCCTTATTGTGTAGGTAATCAGTATACTGTTATATACGCAAAAGTATGTTTTTCTGGTTTCAATTGTTTTTGAGGTAGAGATACATCAGTACACAAACAATACTGTTACGGAAAATGGAAATTAAATATTTGCCATATACCTCTCGATACTCAAAAAAAATTCTGAAATCTTATTCACATTAATTAATACATAATCACAATTATTTACAATATTCACACTATTTACAACGTCTTCTTCACTGTCGGCAAAATGTTTCAATTTCTGTTTTAAAGGCCTGGGAAACTTCTAGGCCTATCCTTTTCTGAGGTGTAACCATTTCTTCCTTTTCAACACGACTTTTAACAACTCATTTGTGATGATTACCGTAAAATGATTGTTTAAAATAAAACTTCTTCGCCCTCGGCATTTTAACAATGTAATATAGCTGAAATATACCTCAAAGTACAACTCCCAAACAAAACAAAAGGCACGCAGGTAAACACTGCTTGTAAACAATTTGTATGAAATAAAAATTATACTGCGATTTACCCCTGAACTCAATATAGCCGACATGTTATTCAAATAGTGTGTATAAATGAGTTTGTACAGAAACGTTGGAGCCAAAATTAAAAACTGAGCCATTTTACTCGGTGGGGTTGAGTGGCTGACGTTCTCTAATAGCTGAGCACTTAATAGGCACGCGTCGAATCGGCCTTTAAAAGGCATTCAAACATCATAAAATATATAATTAAGTACACCTTTTTAGAATAAGAAAGAATTGCAGAATTTTATGAAATAAGATAAAATATTTTTGGACCTCTCATGAGACCCAGGACCCCTTAATATCATTAGAAAGACCTATGGACAGAGCTGCAATACAATACACTTTTTCATCGACAATACATGATATTCATAAAAAGCACGGAAAATATTTTTATTTATCCTTTGCATATATCTATTACACAATAGTTATGTCCTTGCCCACTTGTACTCTTCCGTCCCTTGATATGCCCGCTCACCGCCCTCTATATCATATAATAATCGTTCAGTATGTGTTGTTGCTGTGCATTTCTCATTCAGTCGGAGGTGACCTCATGTAAACAGATCTCCAACTGCAACTGTAAAGCGAACGGGGAATACAGTCGTGGGGCTTGGCGGAGAGGCGTAAGCCCAACTGCTTAACTAAGCTCCTTGAATTCACGGAGTTTATACAGCTCGAGATTCCGCGGGTTCCCGGATGGGTGGCTGCCCGCAACCTGCTAAGGATAGAAGGGTTCGACATGACGAAGACTTCGCTGACAGACTACATTTAGAAGAGAATTACCCCGTGTTCAATGCCGCAAAGGCTTGGAACACTGTTTCCATTGTAATGATGTGTCGTCTGGTTCTTGAGTTTAGGTCATTACATAAAAAATAAAAACACTTTACCAACATTTCCGCCATTTTATTAGGCCTTCATCAGGACTACAGTAATAACATAATTGTAGGGCCAAAATAATATTGTTATACCCCTAATGAAGTCTGTGTCCTCTTCAGAGCCTACAAAGGCGAACCAGCTTGGAAGGATATTCAGAAGCGACTCTTAAAATCAACATACATTAGTCGTCCGGATCACAATTGCGAAATTATGGGGAGAAGGCAAAAAACAGACATTAGTAAAATCTTCTTTCGTTAACCGGACAATAAAAAAACTGGAACGAATTACCTGCAGTACTTCTAGAGACTGTACCTCTAGCAGTACTGCAGGTAATTCGTGTGGGAAAATTCAAATATAAATTTAAAAACAAGTAAAAAATACTAATAATTGTGCATATGTTAGACTAGAGCATTCAAAGTTTGTATTCATTTAGTATTAGTCATAATTTATTTAAAAATGGGTTTTTAATGTACTTAATTTAACGTATAACTTATATGAACTTTAAATGTATTACTTGATGTACTTATGGAGAGCTGCCACCGGGATCTTTCCCAAAGCAGTTAATAATAATATATTATTATTAAATCCGATCAAATAGTCGAAATGTCAGCAATGTTTATTCGGCCTTCGTCAGGGCTACAATAACATTACTATTGTAGGCCATGCAAAATGATTTTTTTGTACCGACCTAACTCAAGAACAACACGACATACGATTCCAACGTTTGACGAATCATTAAATAGAGCGTAACAACAACGGAGGCGTTTATTGGTCACGGCGTGCGTTCATTGCCGCAGAGCGGGCGGCGCGCGGAGAGGGCGCGCACCGGCCGCCAGGAGCGCTTCTGCCGCCGCCGCGTTGTCGGCCTCTCGCGCGTAGTACAGCGCCGTGCCGCCGGCCTGCGAGCGCGCGTCGAGCGGTGCGCCGGCGTCGATGAGCAGCTGCGCGCAGAGGCCGCTGGCGTCGCGCCACGCCGCCGCGTGGAGCGCTGTGAAGCGGTGCGGCCCCACGCGGTGCACGTCCGCCCCGCGCGCCAGCAGCAGCGCCACCACCGGCGCGTGTCCTGCGCCGCGATAGGATTCAAGCACCGTTTGTCAATCAATATTAAGCACAATAAATGAATTGATATTCAAGCACCGTAAATCAATCAATATTCAAAAAACCATGAATCAGCTGATATTTAAAACCGGAAATCAGTTACTATTCAAGCACGGTAAATCAGTTAATAGTAAGCAACATCAATGAATTATTATTAAGCACCATATTCAAGTTCCGTAAATCAATTAATATTAAGCACCATCAAACAATATTAAGTATTATAAATCAATATTCAAGTACCGTAAGTCAGTCAATATATTTGAGCACTATAAAGAAATTAATATTCATGCACCACAAATCAATAAATATTCCAGCACTGTAAATCAATTAAAATTAAGCACCAATCTATATTCAAGCACCATAAATCTATCAATATTCAAGAATTAATTGATATTCAACCACCGTAAATCAATTTATTTACAAAGCGCCCTAAATCAATTAATATTCAAGCACCATAAATCAATGAAATCAGTAATAAATCAATTAATTTAAAATATATAAAACATTTACTTACTGTCAAGCGTCTGGAATGCCCCTCCCTGGTTAAAATATTTAAATGAATCTTTAGGATTTATATGATAGTAACGAAACTACAACTGAGATCTTACTCATCTTCAACCGTGCTGCTAAACCGTACAGCAAGAAATACCTTGCTGTCTTGAATATCATAACCGTAGTATAAAACTATGAGTAAGCTGGTCGGGCGGTCCGATTTTCGCTCGTTCTGCGCAGCACCAAATAACGTTACGAACCACGTGACAAAAACACGGGCACTTCGTTTGAAAATCCAAGCCAGATGCTTGCCGCAATGCGGCATAGCAAGCGAAAGGTGATGAGAAACATTTTGAAAGTGGCATAAAGTGACAATTTTCAACGGTAATAGACCAAACATAACACCGTGGTGTACAAGATGCAATATTTAAAAGAAACATCTGTTTCATTGGCTTGCAACAATGATATTTTTGATATGTGTGGATTTAAAATTCCCGCAAAAATGTGACGCAACTGGTGCGTGAAGCTCATTGCCTGAAGTTGAATTCTAGGGATATCAGCATAGGAAGTGGCATAGAATAGACAAGCTTGCATAAAACGGAAACCTCCTTAAACCGGAATAATTTTTTGTTCAGATCTATTCCGATTTAGGCAGATTGCCTACATTTCGACTATTCGGATTTCATTAGGGCTCAACAATAATGTTATTTTAACCCTACAATAATAACGTTATTACAGTAGTCCTGATGAAGGCCGAATTAAATGGCCGAAATGTTTTTGTTTTCATGTAATTACCTAAACTCAAGAACCAGACACGACATATCATTACAATGGAAACAGTGTTCCAAGCCTTTACATCATTTAACACGGAGTAATTCTCTTCTAAATGTAGTGTGTCAGCGAAGTCCTCGTCTTACTGTATAATTATTTATAGTAAATTTTGGTCCCACTTTTTTTTTTGTTATTTAAGGTCGCTTTAATAAACTTCTAGGTCGTTAGCGACTACTATTGCATTTAACGGTATGGAAACTGTGAAGCTGACATGATGTGGTGATGATAGGGGATGAAAGGACGAACGCAATACAACCATGCGCGACGCGGGACTGGACCGCCTGGATGCGTTCGATGCGCGCGAGGCCTCACCGTGCATGGCCGCGAGGTGCAGCGGCGTCCAGGCGGCGACGTGCGGGCCGCCGGCCGGGTCGGGGGCGACGCCGTCGTCCAGCAGGCGCGCCACGGCGCCCACGCAGCCCCCGCGCGCCGCCACGCACAGCAGCCGCTCGCGCGCCACCTCCATGCACGCACGCACACGCGCTTCAGACACATTCAGAGTTCACGGAAGCGCAGAGTGGACCTGAAAGCCAATGCCCTTTGGGTGGTCGGTAAACAGTTATTGGCGATTGTGGCGTCGTTAACACGAGGGCCAGAACCGTTACGTCGGTGAAAGTGCGTTGCGAGGGAGGAAGGGGTTGAGCCTGAACTTCCGGGATTTTGCGCTCTGGCAGTTGACACAGACAACGTGGCAGAGCCAAAAATAACCTTAGGCTGTAAACTCCTAGGAAGCTGGACAGCGAGTCCTCGCTTACCGACGGCAGGCGAGCCTACCTAGGAATTGTGTGGTGGGGGTGTAGGCCGGAACTGTTTAACGCGGCGCCATCTGCGCCCGCGTTCTCATTCAGTTTGCATCGGAGAGCGTAGTACGCGTAGGTACAAGGAGCGTAGGATTGTGGGCGAGATGTCCGGAGTGTAAGGGCCAGACGATCTCGTGCTTTCTGCACGCGGTCCGCCAGACGGCGACCGATTTAAATTTTGGCATCAGGCCACGTGACGGTAATTGTCACGGGACGGAAGTCCGACAGCTCGCATCACGCGTGGCTTTTTTCTGCGGTAAAGCAGGGTACTGGAAGGAAAAGGTTGCCGGAGTGTTTAAATTTAGCAATTTATTGTAACTAGTCTGTAACTTTTCAATATACTATTTTTATTTTTGTTATTTGAATTTATTCTCTTTTCACTACATCACACGATATTCCAAATAAAATAATCATATTTAATATTTCTCTACTCTTAAGATTACTTCTCCGCGAAAACGGCATTTCCAAAACGATTTTATGTGGCCACTGAAATTCTGGGCCTGCCGCAGAACCACATAGCTCCCTCCCTGTTAGTTTTCTTCCCAGGAGGCCAGGGGCCGCGAGCGCTTCCCTGCCAAGACGAGTCCAAACCTAGACAAAACGAAACTATTTTCTGATTGGTTGAGGGACGTTGCTATGGCAACAGGGAGGCGCGCGTCAGCTACGGACGCCGGGCTACTACTTGGTGGTGCTACGTATGTGTAACTCCATTTTGGATTGTAATGCTATTGTAGCGTCGTGACACGCTCAAACCGCCGGATGTTAAACAAAGGGCGGAGTGATGACGCGCTGGGACTTTCCGTGGACGTAGCGGGTCCAGAGCGGCTTTGGGGAGGAGGCAATGGGGGCGGCGGGTAGAGCCAAAAGGGCCTAAAGAAGGCCAGGAGAACAATGCCCCAGTCTTCTTGTGCTAGCGGCGTCGGCGACAAGTAGAGCGCGTGTCTGAGCGTGTAGGTGCTCTAGGGAGGGGCCGGGAATTCATTGTCGTGATTTGCGAGACCCGCTGATGGTCTCAAAGTAGAGCGGCTTCATACAGGGAACATCGGTGGTATGTTGCGGTGTGGTAGCCATTCTTAAATTATCTCTCCTTGTAGTGGGTCTATTTATTTAGTTTATTGTGAGCAGGGTAGTTGTTAAATTGAGACTACGGTCTAGATTGTTAATAAATCTACTGTTTTACAAACCACTCTCCTCTGTGTTCGATGACACCCGTATGCCACCACACTACGTTTACTGCAAGAGAAACGACTTCTTTTAAAAAATGTTCACTAGCCAGCCGTAAACATTTATGTCAATAGTAGACAAAGTTAATTATATATTTTTTGACTTAAAGTTGTTAATCAATTTTGTGGAGAGGCCAGGCCACCCATGCCGCCTCTGCAAATCCGCCTCTGAGGCCCTCCCCCCCCACGGCCGCTGCACACACCTCACTCAAAGGGGTCTAAGCAGCCCTCGCCGCACTCACATGCTCTTCAAGGCATTTTTAGCTCCTAGCTTCAGTGTATTTCGTGTCAAACTTCGTCTAAAATCGTGTTTGTCTCGTTTACGCCTGCGGTTGAATCGGAGGCCTGGGCAATGTGAGCGGGGGTTGTTTGCACCGATCGATTGCTCGTTTTAGTGATTCCGGGCACGATAACCAGCAGGGTCACTATTCCCGTAAGTGTAGTGCAAGTCTTTTCTCGGCCGGTGGCGTTGATCTTTCCCCCGCTGAATGGCGAGATCCGGCGCCGACCTGCCGTCGGCTAGCGGGGTTTTCCCCAACCAGGTATCTCCCACCAGCGGGGCACCGCCTCCAGCCGGGTCAAGCTGTAAGCTCCCGACCGGTCTCCCGGTATGTGTGCTTGTGCAGTGCGTGCTAGTGTGTGTGTGTGGGTGTGTGTAAGGGGAGAGGGAAGGACGAGGAAGAGGAACGAAAGATCCGCGTCGCCCGTAGCCTATTTAGTAGGACTCTGTTCGGGCATTCGTCTGGTATTCCACTCGTGAAATTAAAACCAATTATGTGTAAGTAAACAAGTAAAATGCCCCAATCAGGACGGGTAGCTCAAAAAGTTCATCGCGTTTCCTATCCGATTTTGCTAACTGCTTCTATCTACTGGTGAATCATTAATGCCGACTCATTTATCTTAGGAGGTGTTTTACATCGATCGCTATGTCAATGACCAATAAACCGGACTATATCATAACCTCTATAATTTTAACATAGCTTTCAGGTACTTTCAATGTCTGGCGCATTTTGGAACTGTGTTGGACATAATTTCGTACGTGGAATATTCCTATTAAATTCCATTCGTGCTTTGGAAATTCTGAGATAAATCTCCGACTCGTGAAGCAACAATATATCGACAGTTTCTAAAGCACTCGTGGTATTCTCTATAACAAATATTCTCCAAATTATGGACCAACTGCATGAGCTGTCCCTGACAATTAACGAAACTTGGATTATCAGGTTCGATAATAATAATTAATAAATTTCAGAATATTGACAAAGACTCGATTTTATTTATTTTTTCATACTTAGTCACTTTCGTCTGAAGAGTATTCAATGCATGGATATCAAGAATTTTTTATGGAATATTTTAGGTTGGACTTCTTTCATTTACAAAAGATCGACCTTGTGAAAATATAGAACACAAAACGTCAATGTTAAAAAACTTGGGTCTAAAAAATCGATTATAAATACATCAATGGTTTTATAAAAAATATGAAGTTTATAAAACTTCGGCATCGATGTCGCGTCTCCAGTTTTCGTCGCATTTCGTTTAGTCAACCGAATTTAAAGAAGTGAACTAAACGTATATTTAAAACGTGCACGCATGTGTGTTTGCGCGTGTGTGTGCGTGCGTGCGCGCGCGCGCTTCTTCCAACACCTGGCATCGCGTAGGCGGAGGCGCACACGTGGCGGACACACACACAGAGCACGGCCACGCACACAGCGAGCACGCGCAGGCGGGCGGCGGCGAACACGGCCGCGGGGGCGTGCACGGGGGCGGGCACGGGGGCGGGCACGGGGGCGGGCAGGGCGGCGGCGGCGGCGGAGGCGGCGGCGGCGGTGGCGGCGGGGGCGGCAGCTGCGAGATAAAATGCAGTTATTGCGAAACATGGTGTTCAATGTTTATTTCAAGCACAATCCTACGGCTTACAACTAGTTTTCTTTTAGTTCATACGTTTTACTTTCTCGCTACGGAGTAGACATGAAATTATGTAATACTGCGCGAATAAACGGCAAATTTTCAACATAAAACTCTTCTTACAGGGGTCTTGTAGCGAAAAAACGGATAAATCCAGTTGCTTTTAGAAATAAAAATCTTCAACGCGTGCAAATATATTTCAGCAAATATTGGAAACTGTACAAAATACATATCAATGATATGTAACAATAAAGTAATACTCCCTACCTCTATGTAAACTCCTTCCAAACAAAATAATCCCTTCCCCCTCTTTAGCCACCTTCCGCATTTACGCGCCCTGAGGAAGGTCGCAGAATGGCGACCGAAACGTCGGCACCACCCAGACAGCCCAGTAAATACTGACTCCGGCCGCGGAGGCCTACGCTCTCAGAGGATGTACTTACTTGTGGCGGAGGCGGTGGCGGTGGCGGGGTCGGGGGCGGGTCCGCGGTGATGCACGGGGGCCAGGGCGGGGGCGGCGGCGGGCAGAGCGCGTGCGCGGGCGGGGGGCACTGGGCGTCGCACAGCCCGGGGCATTCGAAGGAGCGCCGGCGCGGGCCCCCGCTCGACGGCACCTGGCGGCACAACCAGCGCCTGCCATCGCCACATGGTGCTACACACCACCACACTTTACTGAAAGACGGTTTTTAAAAGAATGGACCGTTTGACAGCGAGTGCTGGCAACGTAACTGAAGGCTCTGCGGTCGTTGTGCCCTTCAGTCCATTTGACTCTCCTTCCTCCAATCGTTCGTCTGCAGTTGGCTACCTTGTAAATGGCTTCGACGCTTTTTCTTTTTTTTGTTAATTAAGGTCGCATCAACTTCTAGGTCATTAGCGTCGACTATTGCGTGTAACGGTATGGTAACTATGAGGATGACACGATATGATGATGATGATAGGGGGTAAAAGGATGAACACAGTACAACCATACCCGAGGCGGGACTCGAACCCGCGACCCTTCGGTCCGAGATCGCTGCGGCACTACTGTCTGGCGTACTGCCTACTAACCTATTGCCTGCACTGGATTGGCGACGCTTGTAATGTCATTGTCCGACGAAAATGTAGTTCGCCACGAGAAATAATTGAAATTAGGAAGTGCAGAGATACTGTGCTTTTCTGTAAAACTTTTTTATAAACATTACATTGAATTTACTTTTTGTGCGATAAGTATTATATTCATTTGAAAACAAGTCTTGAATGTTAGATGCGTACGGTGACGAGCTGTAGTCGAGAGCGTTCCCTGCTTTGCGTTTTATCAATTTATTGTTTATATAATTACACGGTTGTGAACAATGAGAAGGTATGATGTCGTAACGGGAGCTATATACAAACAAAAACAGTTAACGAAGAGTTTTGTTGTGAGAACCCAGAGTAAGATGCTTTATACTACGCCCGATCCGCGCCCTTATAGCCTTAACCAGCGCCAAGTGGGATACTTGAATGCTCTGTTTTTCCAGAGGGAGCTGCTTTGGCCGCAAAAACATGTCTTCAAAATGCCGCAAAGATAGCGATGCTTCAGTATGTTATAACTCGTACAATCTTCAAAACGAGTTAACATTTGACGCAAGTTAAGCTCTAGCTGAGGTGGCTCAGGACTTCAGTTGATGTCCCTGCAGTGCCTCTGACTGACAAATCCTAGACAACGATAATGACAGAATAAGATAGGAAGAAGTAATACAAGTTATATTGCATTTCTCTGAAAATTAACTTTTGGAGAAGTACGGTATATGGAATAAGAATTCATTGTTTTATGGTCTGACAGTAAAAATTGTTTATAGAAACAATATTTGAGCGATCTGCATTTTCATTTGAGTACTGTCAGGATTATAATGTACATACGGTGCTGGAATACATTTTGTGGAAAAAGCTAGGAGATAGCTTTGTGAAATTGAAAATTAAAATTTTTATATACTCGGCTAACTTAGCATACAGATGTATTTTTTAACGATAGCATAACCACTAAATGTTTAATAAAACCCTAAAATGAATATAATTAACGATTATGGTTCGTCATTTGTTCAATTTTGTGTTCTTCGAGTTTTACTCGATGGTAATTTTTTCACATGGTGCAGACATATCTGCGGGTGTGAGGTTACAAAAGTTATGTTAAAACGGCCATGGTTGTAAGGTGACCAACCGTTTTCTTTTTGGGAGGGCTGTCCTTTTTTAGGTTCTGTTCTTCCTCGAAAAGTGTCCTCCTACCTGTCTCCCGTTTTGATATTTTAAAACTAACTAGCACGTTAATCTCTGTATTCAGAGATGCCGCGCCGAACTGTTACGCGACTTGTGACGCCACAGTTTGTAAAGACGCAATTACAGTTGCCAAATAAGCTGTATTCCCGCCGTCTTCACTAGTTTCAGCTTCAACATTTCAGATGTTTGGACATGTGAGAAATTAAGATTGAATGTTGATACTCTAGCTGCAGCATTTACCGTAAAATTCAATATGAAGGAAGTTTCTTGCTCCGAAATGTCTAATTGTTACAAAATATTATATTGAGAAAAAATAATCATTGAATGGAAAAATATTCGTTTAATTAAATAATCAAAAGTAATGTAAACATAATTGGAGTGTTTTTTGTTTGAATTAAAAAATGTTTTACTTAATTACGTCGTACTTCTAATCTTTTTTTGCCCTCCTTTTCATTGCAAAAAAATCTATCACCTTTCATGACTGTAGAGTCTACTTTTTTAAATGCCAGGAAGGTGAATCTTTATGAAGCTTTGCTACGGAATTTGTGCCTAAATTTCTTAACCATCACACCGTGCGATCATCTTACAGGTTCATTTGCCCCAAGAGTGCTTTACTCAAGACAATAATACTCCTGAGGCATTGCGTCAAGAATAGAACTTAATGCTTGCTTTAATTTAAACAAATATAATGAAGCTAAAAGTATTTTCATTTTTTCCTGAAATACGGGTTAATTATGTATGAGACAAAAGCAATATCATTGAAAGGTAAGGAAAATATTCTAAATTATTTGTTTAAAAAAAGCCATTTCTGTGTTTTTCATTTCATTTACCGTGAAAATTTGACAATTATCACTAGTTATAATTTAAATGGTGTATGTTGTGGTGACTACGAACCCAATATTAACATAAGACACTGTTCAAGGATACTGAAGCAATTTGCTGAGCACTGAATCAAACAAGCTGACATGGCCTCTTGTTTTACTTCTGGACATAAAAGTAACTTCAAATTGATTCAATTGAAGTAACTTCAGACTGATTGATTCAAAAATAAATCCTGGACATAACAATTACAAAATCGAAAGCCTTATGGTATGTATAAAAAATGAACACACAGACCTCCCAGGCCTCTCAGCCAACAGCGGAGCGTCTCCCAGATAGCCAAGGATTTATGGAATCGAGCTGCGGAAGCTTACGTGGGCAGCTTTTAAATGTACTCGAATTCATAAGCTTCCGCAGAATAGCTCTGAAGAAGGCCATAACTTGATGGCCGAAACGGCAGTTCGATCGACTGAGACGCGGATCATCCCGCACAGCCAAGTATTGAGCTTTCTAATGACTGTATTTAAATAACGTTTTAATTTTGATTGTTTGAAATAATGGAAGGATGCCCCGATACATGACTTAAATAACATAAAGACATTCAAGAGAACGTATCACAAGGGAAGGTGTGTGAGGAAGCTACGAAGTATAGAGTTCTCAAACCAGGAGATTAGGAGGGCCGATAGTTGTGAAGGGTACAAACGGCATTCTTCTAAGGGGGAAATGCAGAAGAAAATGAAAACGAAGATGATGATGAAGGGTGTGAGCGAAGAATCTGGGTCAATGACTCCCATCTCGATCAGATTTTACGTCCAGTTTCCCTAATCCATTGAGCAAATGCTGAGGTGTCCCCTTGTTTTGCTTTTGGACATAAATGTAACTTCATAATCATTGTAAATGTAACTTCATAATCTATGCCCCCTTCTAGAAATCAGTGGGAAAGGTAGTTATACAAATTATCGATCACCAAGTCGAGGTAGGAAGTATCATTCCTTCACGAAGGACATGATGAATGATAACCCAAATCAGTAGCTGATTTACCCTTGAAAATAGATTTTATTCCATCGGAGTGAATATTTTGTTAACAACCCTTGCAAAAAACGCCCACTTCCTTCTGTGTTCAAAATGCAACTAGTGTGTGGCTGCGGGTAGGGCTGACTGAATTACGAAAAAGTTCACAAAATTGACTTCTCTCCGTAGCGCTGTTTTTGACGCAAAAAGCGAAATAAAAAAGTAATTGAAAGCGCTCACCTTGAGCAGAGACCGGCATGCCTTATCGATGGAATGGATGGACTTGTCTTTGTGGGTCGAGGGCGACTCTACTGCGTCCCAGAACTTCGGCCGCTGCTGGGGCTTCTTACGGTGGCATTTCTTCCAGCTGCGACGATTCAGTTCGTAGCTCATGGTCTCTCGTTCCCCACCTCCGAACCAAGCGAGAGAAGCAATCTATTGTTTATGGTTTTTCGTGCAACCTGTGAACGCATTCAGTTGCAAAACTTTACCGTTTGACGAGAATTTCATGATTCCATTAATAAAATAAAAACTTTATTAGCATGATTGGAAAACCTACTCAATAGTTTTGATGATAAATGTATGTGAATATTGGTTTCATTTTGTTAATCTCTGGGAAATAAATATTCCAGAATATGTATGTTCACCCTCTTATTCTGTGTATTTTCTACTTTTCTTCTCGTACTTTGAATAGAACTCTATTACTCACTATTTTTTAAATAGTTTAGTCTCGTCACTGATGTTGACAATCAGTTACAAGCATTACAAAATAAGCGAGCCTTCTAAACAGGTTTTTCTTGAAATTTCTATTCAGGTACCATGCCATAAATAGTGTTTTCGTCTTTTTGATGCCATGATGTTGTTCACAAAATAATACACTTTTTGATAAAATTCATAATAAAATCTGCTTAAGGTATTTATTGTGTACTCGATCATTTCTAGCACAAATAGATAATTTTCATGGAATAAATATATATGAAAAGAATCACGGCCTACTCCATACAAGCGCAGTTTACTGCATTTATTATCTTTGATCAAGAAATGGTTTTATTGGACTTCTTTGAACTATTTTTATACGTAATAATATTAATGAAGTTGACTACAGAGGAACGAAATTTTTCATATTTATTCACTTTTAAAGTTTCTAAAACATTGTAATTGTTGTATAACATGTATACCCCCAAATCTTGTTTTTTGACAGTATTCGTGGAAAAACGAATAAACAGTAATTCAGTTTTAAAATATTGCGAATTCAACAGAAATTAACATGGGCTAACCAACTTACTTTGGAATAAAATCACATCTATTAAAATTATGACGATCACGCTGTTTTAAAAATAAAATGATGGTTAAGTAAAGTTGGTAACAAAAAGTCATAAAAAAGTCACTATGGAAAAGGAATAACGAAGAGAAAGTATGATCACTCTGTGGTGCTGCGTGAGTTCCAATCCCGGATCCAAAATAATTTTGATTAATCATCCATTAACCTCGTTACGTTTAAGCATTTCGTTTTTAAGACCACGGAATAAGCAACGGAATAGAAAAGCCCCGAGTGAATAGTTGATCCTCCAGTCTCCCATCGTAAAATTATGTAAAGAAAATATATTTTCTTCAATTTGAATATGCCGCGCTTCCCACGCTTAACACGTAGTTCCACTAAGAACCGCTAGATGGAGTGAATAGTACGATTATTAGAAGAAATTTTAGATAGGCACGCGTATAGATAGAAAGTTTATGAGAAAGATATATTGTAATTAAAATAAGTGGTGTAAATAGAGAAGCTTGAATTGTCGTTTCTCTGTTTACAGGAAAGAACAAAGTATTGTAAAGACTTTTTGTATAATAATGTAAATAATAGTTGATAAAAGTGAATAAAACTCCACTCTGCTTACAGGGAAACATATTTTGGCTTCATTATTATCCTGCACAAATAATTGTCTTATTTGTATAGGAAGAGAAAAATGCAAAACAGATTTTTTTTCAAATTGTCATGGTTAACATTAAATTGTCATCCAATTATCACATATATTTTATGTATCTGCAGAAGTTCATTTTTGCAACGCAAAACACCGCCGCGGTTTTTCATATAAATTCATTTAACAATTTTTGCAAATCGATTTTGTCGGTTATATCGCTATATACATGTAAAATCGCAATACAGTTGAGCCGATCTTGAAACTTAGTTCATGGCATGTACGTTTTGAGACGACATAATATCGGAAAATATCGTTTATTTATGGAATTTGACGTTGATGGAATATTTCTTTCACCCCAAATTCCGAGTGGGTATTTTACCAACTCGGAATTTTTCGTGTAAAGCTACCCACCATACCCACATTATCCACCGGGCCTGCGTGGTTCCTAGGTTATGTTCTCCTTCCTGGCTGCGACTCCAATCCTTCATATACTCCGTAAATTAATGTTCTGTTAATTCTACCGGGAGAGGTGGCTCAGTGTATCAACTGATGTCACTGCAGTTCCTCTGACCGGAAGGTCCTAAGTTTGAGTCCCGACAGTAGCAAGATTTCCGGAACTAGCATCTCAGCTAGGTCGAATTCCGTTGCTGTCTGAAGGAGAATTTTAGAGGATGGCTGCTCTAATTGGTAGTTTTCCGTGGTTTCTCCGATCAACACCAGGCGAATGCCGGAGCCGTACCCTAACAAACGGGCCATGGACCTCGCGAGATCTTTCCTACCTCTTCCTAGTTCTATCCTCACCCTCTACTTACACTAACATGCACCACACTACCGCACATGCCGGGAGACCGGTCGAGAGTTTAGAGCTTGTCCCGGCTGGGGCTAGTGGGAGATACCTGGTTGGGAAACCCCGCTAGCCGACGCTAGGTCGGCGCCGGATCTCGCCATCCATCGGGGAAATGTCACCGACACCTCCCGAGGGAAAACATGCACAACACTTACGGAACTAATGACCTCAGTAGTTGACGCGCCCGGAATCACTAACCAACCATTCGCCTCTCTCGCAGATTCTTCCGTACCAACTTCATTTCGCGTTACTAACTCCTCTTCAGCACATTACTCGTTCCATGGTGATAACATGGTGAAAATTCAGACAAGGATTCAGGAAACGGATGTTGGGAAATATTCATTCGCGAGGCGAACTCATAGAAACTGGAAGGATTTGCCTGTGACAATCTTCGATCCCTTTCCTCAAATCCTGAGCAAATTTAAAAATAAATTAGTTTTATGAATATTATATGTGTGTTATAAAAATATTTAATATTATTCGGTGTATGTAACTATATCTTCTATGTAAATAAGTATTATTATTATTATTATTATTATTAATTATGTGCAGTGCAGTGGCGTGAAGTGCAATGATATTGTGAAACTGAGGGATACGGGTGAAAGATATTACAGGTCGATGATTCGCAGTGTAGTGTAGTATGGTGGAGTGTTATGAAATATTACACGGTGAAATGTTTACGTTAATTTGTAAAGTTTGTAGTATTTTTAAAGTGTTAAGTTCTGTAATGTTAAGTTAGTGTATTCCGGCACCAAGTTCTCAAACTTAATTGCAGAATTATTAATAGTTCTAAAAGTCCCAACTCCATCCGACAACTCACGTCGCTCTCGCTCGTGGTTTACACACGTCTGATGGTTTTCTGCGTCAATAACATTCATCTAACGATCGTTTACTGACTCTATTGTCTCAGTTCTCTAGCCATTCGATTCTATGCTGCCATCCTCCCACTGTACATTACGAAACTCTTTTGTTATTATTTCAATAATGTCCCGTTTTTCCGCGTATAGGACAGCTCGAACCACCAGAAATCCCTAGTAGCAACTTTAGTTTTTCAATTGTTTCCAAGTCCAAGCTTAACTGCCATCGGACCAACCTCCGACAAAGTAGATTTGTTTTTAAAAGATCCTTGGTTTTCTAATGGCCAACTTTGTTACTCTCTCTAATACAAATCAAAAGTTTCGTAATGGGGACTGTTTTGCAAGTCACTCAAGTGTTTCATATTTTTTAGCTCTTTTCTCACATGTCTATCATGGCTCATTTTGTATTACTCTCCTCAAATTTGTGACGTCGTTGTTCACGACTAGTGTGAATTTGATTCGGTTAAATGCAGGTATCTTTCTTGAATATAATTACAGAAAATCCTGGGGCAAAGATTTCAAACGCAGCCAATAATCTAGGTTAATCAGGTACTTTGATCTCTGGAGATGATTTTTATAGAAGGAATTAGTTAGTATTAGGTAACGCAAAACCGTCTTTTTTGTCCATCCAACTTAAATAAGAATATAATTGTATACAGACGACGACAGACAACCATCGTTTTAAAAATAATGTAAATGTAAAATTGCCTCAATACGAAAATTATATTTATTTTTACATTAACCCACTAACTAAAAAAATTAAAAAGTCGTAGTAATGAACTTTATTTATCATATTTGTATATTTAAAAAGAAGTACAAATCACGAAAACAATTTGAATATACTGGACATATGTTGCGATGTTCCGTGGCGTAATTGAATTGACATTTAACAGTAAATGATTTGAATTTCTCTCTGAAATCCAATTGGCGCGCTCCTTGGATAAGGTTGTTCAAATGCATCGAGAGTATTTACCGCGATAGCTGTAGATTTCTCTCTG
>BOPP01000054.1:2769408-2783342 GCA_017312745.1 Gryllus bimaculatus
AGCGCTGCACCTGCCGCCCCTCGCCCCTCGCACTCGCGCTCAGCCACAGACACGCGCGCCCCTCCACTCCCCCGCCCCTCCAGGCCCCCACGCGCGCGCCCTGCTCCTCCAGCCAGCGCTGCACTTGCTGCCCTTCGCCCTCAGCATCAGACACTCGTTAAAACATACACTACAGTTACATCACTTATGACTACAGTAGTTGATTCGTCTGGAATAACTAGTAATTAATCAATCAATTTGAATACCACCTTTCCTTAAATGAGCTTACCCGACGTTACCAGTACGTGCATATAAGTTTGTGCACTACTAGGTTTTTGTATTGGAGAAAATATACAAACACCCTCTGTATCTTTCGGATTTTGAGACAAACCGTCATAAAATTTGAACCCGAGTTTTTTCACATTCCTTATTGTTTATTACTTTATGAGTACTAAGACATTGTGTCTTTAGGCGACTCTAAGTTTTCTTGGCGACAAACAGGGAGTTAATAGATGTACCTCCATGGAGGAATATTTAACTGGATAGTTGTGCGGCACCATCTACAACTAGGTACATGCGAAATTAGACAGCTTTGCACGTTGTGCCCAGAATGTATCTACTTGATCGTTATGGCGGCTTTCACTGGTGTACTCCACCGAAACCTCTTTTTTTGAAAACAATGTAGGTAATTAACATACACTAGCGGGAAAAAAATTAACACGGGGAATGTCTCGTGTAATCAAGAAGGCAATAAAGGGCGTTGGGAATTGCGGGTCGTGGAAATCGTGATTAACATTTCACCGATTATTGACGTCCGACTACGTAACAGGATCGTGACGAAAAGGCGCTGTCCACTGCAATAAGTGTTGTTAATAAACACTGTTGCTGGACATGCGGGTCTCACATGGCTCTTCCCATGTAAGTGTACAGTATTCTGTCCCTGTGTTGTATCCGTACGAAGGAATAAATTGTACAATGCAATCGGGGTGTAGCAATACTTTTTTGCCGCTAGTGTATAATTATAAACTGGCTGTTGTAAAGAAAATACTTTTCCCTGTATAGTAGTATATATAAAATATAATCTGAATTATATTTTATACCCATATTATATTATCATAATAGTCAATACAAGTACAAATGATTATTAATGAAATCTGGTAACTTAGGCACGTTACACTACTATAAACAGGTCTTGACACACAAATCTATATATTTGCATTTATTTTATTTTATTTCCACCCCCTGTACAAGTTACATAAAACAAATCCACTTTAAATGTGGTAAATTTGCGTGAATGATTTTAGATCAACATAATGAAAAAACTATCATATTGCATCAGGTGTTGATTAAACTACATCTGATTTAATCATAGAAATAATTTTTATGAATATTGTGAGACTTTTGATGGATCATGCACTGAAAACGTTTTACCACAAAGTGCAATTATTTGATTCCACCTGGATCCGAGCCCAGAACCTTCCATAATTTGAACAAGTCTGTCAACAGAGCTATGGAATCAAAAATAGCATTCATTACAATTTACTTGTAAGGAAAATACAATGTACCTATGTGTTTTCGCTTCGTGTTAATCCATGTTTAAATATAACTATTTATTCAGACCTAACGTTTGCCTAAGTTTATAATAAAACAAGTGCAATTGGAATTCGTATGGATACGGTGACGCCTTTGTGCCTTGTGTCATATCTTATTAATTGGTGGTTTTTAAAACTGTAATTATTATATTACATTCACAATTCAGTTTTTAGTCAGCACAATTAAAAGTTATTATAGGAATTGCTTCCACTAGATTGAGATACGGGCTAGATTCAAATATAATATATTTATCCGTTCAACATCCTGTAATTCAGACAATTTGGATCCATATTCTCTCCAAGATCAGAAATTTAGTTTGATAAAATTACATATCCCAAATCAAATTTCGAATATTACTTGGAAAATTTAAAACATATGTTCCTTCTTCTAACACCTATCATTTTTGCATTCAAGCCATACAACTGTAGAGTAATAGAAAGACAAGATTGAAAGTTTAAATTCAACAAGAACTTCAAAGGAATACACATTTATTGTGGAAAGTTAGTGTCATTTTTTCATAAAAGACAAATCTCTTTATTGAACTTAAAGCTCATTGCTTTGCTTAATCATTTACGAATAAGTGATATTAGTGAAACCTGACTTACTTAAGGACATGTTCATGCAATACACATCCCTTCTTCTTTAACTTCTCCAGCCTTCTTCAGGTCACAGACCCGGAGCCACTTAAGGCAACTGTAATGAAAACATATGCTTGAAAATTGTGTGCAGAAACAACGTACACATTTCACAAACATTGTCTATTTTATTTGAGTTATTTTATTGTGAGGGGAGTTGTAAAAAACTATATGTGACCTTCGGGTGAGAAGTAGCATCTTCACGCGTCGGATGTGCTATACCCTCGTGCATTACTGTCATCATACAAAGACTAATAAAGCTATCGTTTAGTCTGCAACGTATCGAATACTACATGAAATGGCAAAATATTAGGAGGAAATGAAATAATGAAGTTAGGAACTCAACACAATACACATAATGAAAATATACAAATAATCAAAGTTTTTCAACTGGGTAGGATGGCTGACAAATGCATATCATGCATTTGATAAAACCATTGAATTCAACACACAGTAATTTATTTCCCGTTCGACTACAGTAACTCATCAAAATCAAAATATTTCACTCACCTTCCCGACACGTAGGGGTTCCTTGTTCTTTACCCTGCCGATAACAGCTGGCGCATCCTGGAGTCCAATACATTGCCACGTGATCTACAATATTTCAAAAAAGCGTACACCGCCATTGCACGCTTGCAAAGCAAATGGCATAATAAAAAAGCGTGAGTTGCCCTAGACAAAGCCCTCAACGTGAAACATGCTTTTGCGGAAGAAATTAATGGTAGAAAAAACGAAAAATTCCACCGCTACCTGAAGATCAATTCAATGAAGAAGTCTTTGAAATTTCGCATGTACCTTAAAACAGATGCCGCCACACGTAAACGACGCTGGGCTAATCGCTAGTTCATCCCGCAAACAAAGAGCGATTCCCCTCCTACTATATATTCCTCCATGGTAGGTGCATTCTATGTTGACCCGCATGGCGCCCATGGAGTGCTCCATGACGTCAGATAGAAAGAGCGAAGAGGAGTACCTCTGAGTGCGTGCGCTCCATGTTGACCCGCATGGCGCCCATGGAGAGCTCCATGTTGTCCATGACGTCAAACAAAGAGCGAAGAGGAGTACCTCTGAGTGCGTGCGCTCCATGTTGACCCGCATGGCGCTCACGGAGTGCTCCATGACGTCAGATAGAAAGAGGGAAGAGGAGTACCTCTGAGTGCGTGCGCTCCATGTTGACCCGCATGGCGCCCATGGAGTGCTCCATGTTGTCCATGGCGTCAGACGGAAAGAGCAAGAAACGTACCTTGGAGTGCGTGCGCTCCATATTGACCCGCATGGCGCCCATGGCGTGCTCCTTGTTGTCCATGGCGTCAGACGGAAAGAGCAAGAGACATACCTTGGAGTGCGTGCGCTCCATGTTGACCCGCATGGCGCTCACGGAGTGCTCCATGACGTCAGACGGAAAGAGCGAAGAGGAGTACCTCGGAGTGCGTGCGCTCCATGTTGACCCGCATGGCGCCCATGGAGTGCTCCATGTTGTCCATGGCCTCGGCTATGAGCTGGAAGGCGTTGTCCAGCACGTGCTCGTCGTTGATCTTCGGGCGGCGGGGGTTGCCCTCTCCGCCCGCACTCATGTCGTGGCCTCGCGCACGCGTTTCTTACTGTTGCAAAAGCGCCTTTGTGTGGAATAATTTCGCAATTGCGTAATGACTTATGTATTTTGCGTAAAAACCGTTAAAAACTGAGTAGCCTACAATGAAGTTATGTGCAATATACGCACGGTTAATTGAAATCTAGATTGTTTATTCTGTCTCACATTCATATTGTATTGAATAATGTGTACAGGTAGCTACGAGAGTTGCTGGCAAGATTGATATGAAAAGAATATTAGCGCCCGTGCAATGAAAACTATTTGCAAAGACAAGTCAGTTGCAGATTTAGGCTATACGTAAAAGTAATAAATTTGCTGCTACGTGAAGGAGTTTATTTGCTTATCTGGCGGGTACCCGGCAAAATAAAATCCCTCCGACAATATCCCTCCCTAACGAATCTTACTATCTCCCAACCACTTAGTTCGGATATAGTTCACTGAGACCGACATCTGGAGGAGAACGAGGGAGTCACACCATCGGCGTATCTGGGGTGCCGCGAAGCGTGCCTGCTCCGTAAGAACCCCCAGACCTGCGATGGAGGTTGTAAGGAAGCCTGAGTAGAAAACTCGGATGTGGAACACTTCCCAAGAGCAATCTCCTCGCTAGCATTCCGCAAAAAAGGTTTTGAAAGACAACCAACACAGATTTGCATACTACCCCAAATAATCGCAATTCTAGGTATAAGAAATTTAAATAACAAAACTTGTATAGCGTTTTGAAATAATCACTTCTCCTCAACAATATGTCGACTAGCACTAGCAGTGTGTGGTGGAGGCGTCATATCAATTGTTTGAAATAGAGGTGACGCCGCGGAGAGCTAAACGCCCATTCACAAACCTCTCCCCAACCATCAGAGTAAAAGATTCGATTCGCGACAGTTCTGGATCAATCGAACGAGTCGTTGCCACAACACAGCGCGGTGTAAGAGACAACGTGTGTCATCTTCACGTTTCTGTCAGATTTTGAGCAAAAAAGTTCCTCGAAAGTCCTATAAAATCCATATTTGCAATAAATATCTTTCATATATTTTGTAATTATATAATTTATTAGGACAATTTTAATGCTGGTCTCTACTTGATATTATATAGGTAATGAATGCTTTGGTTGATGAGATTTCACAATAATAATTGTATATGATTTTGAAAATATTTTCTTAGAGATACCCACTTTTGGAAGATACTATGTATGTGTTCTTACTTTTCTCGTAAAAATAATAATTTGTACGCTGGTGAAGAGTTTTTCGCGAGTGGAATCTTAACTCTATAATTTCCTCTTATTTCTTGTGTCACGTCTAATCATTTCTTTTGAATGGTTCGTACAAGGGAATGGAAAAATGTCTCTTAATGAGATTTACACGATTCACTACGATTATTTCACATTGTAACAACAAACTTTCGAGTAATGTTCTGTGTTTATTTGATCCTCCGATTAAAACGTGGTTTACGTTTCGAGAGTACGTTGCACCGAACATAAAGCCGTGTTTAGAACGAAACTACACACCAGCTGCTCAAGTTGCCCGGGCTTTACCCCCAAAATACTCAAGTCGTTCGCAGAAGTTTCTACTTTTAAACTGTCTGTCGCCTATTCTCTTCCTTGTGGTTGCCACCTTCGAATGACGAATTCTGTCCGATTTCTACGAGGTACCAGGATTAAGATCTCGGATGCTTGAGAGGCAGAAGTGAAGATAGATGAATATAAAAATGGTTAAAAACAGACAAAAATTTTTTACGACTCCAGTAACCTTGAATTGCGCAGTTTCGTCTTGAACCAGTTTTTACACGAGAACAATATTTATAATATTTATTTCAGAGCGTAAAATCACGTTTGTTTTAAAGGACTAATTAGTTAACAGATACCAATGCATGGCCACTAGGAAGTGCCTGTAAAGACATCTTTGCACGACTTTTATTTCATACTTACTTTTCTTAGCACAGAAGGATTTGGAAAATGCCAAAAACATTAATAATGAGCTTCTCTTAAATCACGAGGTCGCTTGGCAATTTTATTTGTTTCCAGGAAATTTTCTTGCTTTCTGTAAAGAGAAAACATTACATTGAATGCATTTGTAGGTTATCAATTGAATAAGGTATTACACTAAGAGTAAGGTATCTTCTATGTAATAATATTAGTTTACCTTTTTTATATGTTTTTCATGAATACTATTTCCTACGATACCCATTTCCAGAAACGAAACACTCCATTACACAGTTATATTAGATTTCATCTGCTTGATGTTTTCACAATTATTGCAATGAGGTACATTCTGAACAGAAAGACAATGCATCACTATAGCTGAATAAGCCATTACTGAAAAGTATTTTGAAATGTTTCAGCTGCCTGCATCTCGAACTAGACTGCAAGTCATCATCCAAATCGTATTACAGAATCCTCAATTTAGTACAATACGAAAAGACTTCCTCGGCCTGCCCAAGCATTGCATTGCATCTGGAGCTCAAGGTGGCCGTGACAAAGTTGTCATCACTGAAAATGGACCGTTTACAGTTGTAACAACTGGAGAAATGTAAATATATAATTTATTATAATGCCAATTTCTGAGAGGCGTTCTTGGAATTGTACATTTGAGAGTATGGTTCCGAATGTATTGCTTCCCATTTTTACTTTCTCGCTACTGATTATAGAGAAAGTTATGTAATGCTGGAAAAGGGCGATTTTTCGGCAGAAAAACTTTATTACAGGGCCCTGGTAACGAAAAGTGGATAAATACAGTTATTAAATGTAGAAAAATATTCTCTAACACGTGGTGTAGCCAGAGCTCATGTTTTGTGGGTTTTCATACCGAAAAGTCGATTCACGGCAAAACGTCTGATCGTCTGTGAACAACATTGGTGGCTTAACCATGTAGCTGATTTTCTCCAAATTTGATATTCCTCAATCGATGTGACTGATGTCGCGGCCTGTGAATTCAAAATCGATATTTTAATTTTGGGATGTACTTTATATGAAGCCCTTGGAACATTTTCAAAAAACTGGCTTCATTGTTTTTTATTAAATTTTGTCGTTGGATAGTGTGAAGGACGTTTAAGAGGGGTATCATGATTCTATAAAACCATTTTTTCGAAAATTTCAAAAATTCATGTTTTTCGGAGACTTTCGAGAACTAAAATATTAAAGATGATCTTTGTCTTTAATGAAATTTGTTCTTTAAATATAGATTCTGAAATTGTTATGCACAATTTTACGAAACTTTGAGTACTTCTCGTGCAATTTTGCGCGAAAATGCGGTCGAGAAATAACGTGCTATTTTAGCACCACTAGTTTACGTTAGCTTGGGATCTCAAAAACGAATACGAGTGGTGTTAGGGTAAAATTTGATCCCTTCCTGTTAACGTTCGTTTGATTTTGTTGCTATTTGTCAGATAGACAGTAACAGTATGCTAAAATGGCGTATAAGGACTTGGTTAAGATTAAACTGGAACGCGCGTGAGAAGCAGAGATGTAGTGTCGCACTATATGCACGTATAGACATCCACAGACGTTTGCTGAATTTTTAAGAGGAACATAAGTGGATGTCAGTAGAGTACGGCGATGGTGGTTGGTAGTGAGCGCCAAAACATCTAGGTACGCCCGTGGTGCATACAAAACTTCATGGTTGTCTAATTTGTTGCTGAATCAAACGAGAATTACAAGGATCTGGTTGACTCCATCTTACGAGACGGACGCATCTCATTGTGCTCTTGAATTTTTGTGACTTTGTCTACTATTTTTAGTGATATGAATATATTTGGTGCTTTTGTGCTTTCATTACTTCTTGCAGGTTTGCTGGAAATATAATTTCGACTAGTTTTTTTTTACTATAACCAAGACAAACCAAAAGATAACAAAATTTTAAACCGTTACTGAAACTTGAGGTTTAAGAGTTGGTGATAAGTGTCAATACCTGTAAACATTTAATCACTTTTCTTTATTCTAAAATGAAAAGACGCATTGTAGTCGTCATTTGTCAATATGACGTCAGATAAAACAGAACGTGTATCTAACACTGCGACGTGAAAGACAAACCACCCTCGTACCGTTCACGCCCAGCTTCCACACCACATCAGCTCCTAAGGACCAGGGAAATCGGCTGCAATGCGTGAGAGGTAACGTTCAGGAAATCGAGTCACCGAAAACTGCGCGCAAGGTGTGTTCCCCGATCACTCACACAGAAGCACAAACAGCACCGTTCGTGAGTTTGAGAGGCACTTTTGAACCAATACGAACCTGAAGGTGGCGGTTTTCTGGATCGAATTATCACTGGCGACGAGACACGGGGTTACCATTATGAACCAGAAACAAACCGACAGTCCACGGAATGGTGCCATAACAATTCCCCGTCCGAGTCACCGCGGCTGGTACAGATTTTTACGTGCGTGGCATGCAGGTTCTTGTTCATCTGTGGGGAAAATGTATAGAAAAAGGAGGAATGTAGTAAAAAATAGTTTTGTTTTCAAAAACTTTTGTTTTAACATATTGTTTTAATATTTTTGACTGTAGTTTTCATACAAATAAATGGAATACGTTTTTTTGGAACGACTCTCATATTTTGAAGAATTTGAGTAGATAATCATGCTGGTGTAGTAGAGTACAAAGCTATAGGTGTTGTGGTGAGTTATCGTTGGCATTTCTAGTGAAATAATTATATGCGTCGTCATTGCCAACAATATTATTTATTAAAAAAGCAGCTTTCGATGGCTTAGCCATCATCATCAGTTTTCTGCTGTATGGAAGCCACAAAACGACTATCATTTTTTTAATAAATAATATTGTTGGCAATGACAACGCATATAATTATTTCAGGGTACAAAGGGCCAATAAATGCCTACTCTGATAAAAATGTTAAAATCAGTGTATAGACGGACAATAGACGGTTAAAATCAGTGTATATAGTTTGGATACTAATTTTCCCTGCTTTTGAATCAACATTTTTAAAATTAAGTTATCCAGTTCTATCGTGGTTTGCTCTGGTTCGCGATGTTGCAGCTCTTCTGAACCTTCCCTTTGCGATGCCGTCAGTGGCCGACATCCGCAGTTTCGATATTTAGCGGCTCCTCTATGTTACGTTCGGGCTCATTAATCACTAATACATCTGCATTATTTCTGGTCTCTACAGTGTCATCGCGATCAGCTTTTACTTCCTCCCTTTGTTCGTCTCCTTTTTGTAATTTCTTACTCCGCGTTTCCATATTGAAATTTGCGTACTTGATTTATGAATTTGAAATGGCCGCAGTTGCCTTTCCCAAAATAAACAAAAAATGTTCACTATAAATCTACACGCCTCACGTTGGCACACTATTGTGACTATGCCCTTTGCTCTCTCTCTCTCTCTCTCTCTCTCTCTCTCTCTCTCTCTCTCTCTCTCTGTGTCAACGTATTCTTACGTTGCAACAACGTCCTAATTTAATTATTTATTTGGATAGCACGATTGTATTGTAATGATAAGTCGTTACCATACTTACACCCCCAGGGCGGCATCTACTTCGCTCTTGTGGGCTGAAAATTGTTCGCTCATACGAGACTACGGCTGATGAATACCTTAATTTATGATAGGAAATAATTGATCTCATGGTTACTATTCCTTGAATGATGACTTCATTAACGAATCGACATTGTTAGCAGACACTTCTTGTCATAATAATCATTCTTTTATTTCTAAATTTTCTTTCTTTTCTAATTCAACATCAACAAATTTAATCTTATTTTACTATTTTCCCTTACCTAAGCTGGCCACCGTAATTTTTATTAACGTCAGTTTGAATAACTTGTTTCATTTAACTTAGTTACTGTTGACATTCTTGGCCTTGAACATAGAATAGTTTTTCGAAGTCTTTCTGAAAATTCTTAAGTGCTACACTTTCGTGTTCGTAGACGAACTGCGCTCTTGGCGATGCGACGAGAAGAATTCCATTCCCGGTCATCCACTTATGTTTCCCTAGCAATGTTTTTGGGTCGTCCTTCCACCATTTTGTGCGATGTTCCACAATTATGTTTTTATCATAACATATTTTTAAATGTCCTCGTTTTACTCGACTTAATTTATTGACACGTGTCCAAATATTCCGCAATCTCATATTGGTGTCTTCTATAATACATTTTGATTTTTTTTACAGACTTTTACAAGTTTTTCAAGTTTGCGGCATACATCCAACTCCGATCAAGTCGCATTACGTTCTCCTGTTTGTGTCCACAAAAACACTTCTAGTTTCAGGTTACTAAAGTAAGTAAATACAACTATTTTTAACATTTGGAAATGTCTTAAAAATGCAAATAATGCAAAAAAATTAACTGTAGACAACAAACTATTAGTATGTTAATTGCCTAATATTCTAGAAACAAGAATGTCCAACATGTCTTGAAGTTTTTCTCTTCTTGTCATTCCAATGACTAACTTTCAGTTTCCCTTTTCTGCCACTACTTAATCTGTTTTGGTTTCTGGTAGATAGACTGACGTTCGAGTCGCAAGACATTTTATTGGCGCTTACTACGTCATTTCGGCTTTGCAGCCCTGATGCCCCTCCCTCGCGAATGTGATTTTCAATGCTACCGACCAACATTGCCAAAACAGAATACCTTATTCTAAGATTATCAAAACATTATTGGATTCAATTTGGTTTAGTTTTCTTAAATACAGACGAAACACTTATTTTTTCGGAGGTATTACATTAAGAAACTAGTTTCTAAATAAAAAAACATTAATTTTGTTTATTCATATTTCTTTGTTTATTCATTTTTTGGTGAAGTTTCGTGACCTAAGATTTGGTCTATTCTTCCTCAACCTAAATTTCATGCAAAGCTAAAAATCTTCTGCATATAAAGTTTTCTCACAAAAATACAATATTCCATTAGTCGTCATGGACAACAATCGAAGCTTTGGCCAGTTCGTTTTGTGGATCGGCATGGTGTCCAATGTATTGGAGAATCTTTGAAGAAGGCACGTGCTCAGTCAACCAGTCTGCATAAACATAGCAAACTTCAATGTTTCAAAAAAACATTTTTTTAAAAAAAACTTTCCTTTTTTTGCATAAGAAAGTTTTGTTTGCTCAGAGTATCGTTTTTTATTTCCAGAAGAACATAAATATCCCAGACCCGAAAGTTTAATGTTGCGAACTGTCTCGACCTTGTGTTATCTAATCCCTCTATTCAATTCTGAGCCGCTAAGAAAGAAAATATTCCATGGTGTTGTAGTACTACAGTCGCTTGCAAAGAGAACAGAATTAAATCGTTAAAGGCAACATAAAAATAGAGGGAAAATCGGCGCCAATATACTTATGCAGTTGAAAAAATTATCGACACGCACTTAATGTTCGAAGTATTTACTATAGTCATCTGGTGGCTCAGAGCGAGGTCGTGCGCCTTTCACCAAGGAGGTCTGGGTGCGATTCCCGTCGAATCCCGGACAATCTCATGTGAAATTTGTTCCAACAAAACTACTTTTGCTGCATCACAAGGGCTAGTAGCACCCCTGTAAAGTGTCCACTACTCTAATTCCTTCCCAATTCTGGCCGCTGGGTAGTGACGCAGGTACGAATAGTAGGTGGCATGGAAGCGAAGATGCTACCTGGCGGTCCTCTTGACGATTGACTGCGACGAGACGTGACGTATATAACATTGAAATATTAATGGAGGATTACTCCGAAAGTGCAAAGCGACTGACGACCCCCAAAGGGGCGTTGCTTCAGTTGAAAAATATGAAAGGAAAACTGCATGGGAAGAAAAAGGCAAGGAAACATTCCCTCAACGACTTCCCAGCTAACTTTGTTACGAAAATTTTTCATGAATTGATCCAAGGCTTCGGGAGCGTGACATGTAGTGAAGTAGCTTGTGGAAAATAATACACTGGCAGAATGCAATTCAGCTGGGAGAAAGGGGAATAGAGGCCATTTTTGGGAGTGAATTCATGGTGGTACACAGCATTGTAGAGTATGTTTTGCAATAGCAGCCACTTCGAAATGCATTGCTTGTGAAAACAGAAAATGCCCACAGGATTATCCACAAACACTACTAATTTACTAGGTTGTTTTAAGAGAGGCCATTAAATTTCAATGGCCTGATTGCCTGAACTCACGTTGAGTCTATTTACCCGTTGTACCCTAAAACAAGTGTGAAGTGGTCTACTGGCCAATTTGTATACATCCGTGTACCGGATTGTATGAAGTGACAATCGTTAGCCGAGGGCTTTATAGAAAGACTGTGCATTTATAAATAAAACCAAATATCACTTTGGAACGAATACTTTTTCTCCAAGCGTCTCGTAATGTGTTTCACGATATTCAGATTACAGTACGCAAAGAACTAATATTGACACGGCTACCTGAAACACAAGGCATTGCAATATGTTAGTTCAGACGGAAGACATTGCCTAAGTAAATTCGACCATCCCAGGAATTTTGTTAATTTCCATATTTTAATTATGTTCAGCATTCTGTCTTACGCCTATACATATCGTGGTTATCATTTTTATCAAAAATAAATTTTACGTAAACTTTATGGATTAAAAAGCACTAGTAGGAGCTACTGGAGCACTTTGATTACCCCCTCTACTGCCCACAAGGTCATTAAAGGAAGTGTCACAAGATCTCCAAAAGAGAGCTCATGTTTACACGGCTACCTGCAGAACATCCTGGCGTGATTCAGTAGTTTGATGAAATTAGACGGGCGATTTAGTGTTTTTGTTAGTGAAAAGTAAATTTTAATTGTATAATTGCAGTGGTATTATACAACTGTTTCAGTATTTTCAGCGGGGAAAAATATTTTTCTTGGTAAGTAAAATTACTTTGTCAGTTCCACATTCCTCTTTGTTAGGTACATTATTAAGTGTTGGATGAGAGATTCATATTTTTCAAAGTGGCTGTTTGGGGCACGTTTATGCAGATCAATGTGTCCCACGATAGTTGCAAAAAAATTATATTCTTTTTTTTCGTTAATTTCTTTATTACCTTATAATATTATTTCTTTATTACCCTTTTTGTCGAGGTAGCTTCCCAACACCTGTATAAAGAGCTGAAGGCTCACGCAAAACCAGGAGACTATGTTCAAAAACGTATTCATACTTTCCTTAATGAATCAATATAACTGATAATAGAAAATAACACGTCAACAAATATGTTGTGGAATTAACAGTAAAAGATTCTGATTGTTTAATGCCGACGCTGCATATACTACTGCGAGAGTAACCCCGACATATCCCTGACATATTTCTCAAGAAACGAGATCTGAATATTCGAACCACCTTTCGTACGAATGTCTAAATTACGAAAACCGAGTGAACAGATCTTTAAATGCGTTTAATTAATCAATAAATGCAGGTAATGACCTAATGGAAAACGATAAGATAAAAGAGTATCCTGCGGTGACATTGATCGGTAGGTCTTAGGTTCGAGTCCCGACGGTGACGGATTTTCGACACTAGCTTGGTCGAATTGATCCGCTGTCTAGAAGAGACTTCTAGCGGCCGTCTGCTCTGATGTTTATGGGGTTTCTCCAGGTAATACCAGGCGAATGACAGAGTGGTACCCACTAAACGGGCCACGGACTTTCGTTTTGTTTTCTCCTTCCCGCGTTATTTCGTTCCTTTCTCTTGTCGTATCCTCACCCCTTACTTACACGCACTACACTATCACAAATGTCGGGAGACCACTTGGGAGCACAGAGCTTATCCGGAATGGGGCGGTGCCCAGCTGGAGGGAGATACCTGAAGGGGGCTATTCCCAGAAAGCCCATGTGTCGGTCGGCGCCCGATTTCATCATCCGGTGGGCGAGGAACACCGCCAGCTCCCGAGATTAAACACGCACTACCCTAAAAGTACCAACGGCCGTTGCGGTTGAAAAGACCGAAAACAACAGATGAATGAATAAAACGGGGCATCTGGCGTCGTGGGTACTTTATCAATCACGTCTCACCGAGGTGCCACAGCGCAGTCATTTGCGGCGCGCCAAGTCGCCCGAGGAGCTCCGCAGCCGCACGAGCGGGTTGTCCTGCACGGCCTCCTCGATGGAGTCGACCACCTCGAGCGCCGCCTGCAGCACCTCGGGCGGCACGTCCTCCCTGCTGAGGGAGGCGGCGGAGGGCCGGTGCATGCTGCACTTGCTGCTGCGCATGCCGTGCCGCGCCCGCACGTCGCAGTCGGGCCCGTGGCCC
>BOPP01000054.1:2785613-2808061 GCA_017312745.1 Gryllus bimaculatus
GAAGGGCGTGGTGGTCGAAGCGGACGGCAGGTGGCCAGCGGAGGGCCCGAAAGGCGGCGCGGCGCAGGCGGGGGAGATGGAGATTTGCGCGCAGAAGGTCTCCGCCCTGGCGCAAAGGAAAAAAGCAACGCCCACTCGTGAATCAACTCACAAGGCATTGCCCCGCGTTTCTGCTATTAATACTACTAGTGTAAACTGTGCGATTAAATCGCAGAAAAGTTTAAAGGGATGCGGAACGTCAGCAATAATAATAATAATAATAATAATAATAATAATAATAATAATAGTAATAAATCGGGAAAATATCAAGAGAAGATCCAGAAGTATACCGATCTTGCCTATGAAGTCGCAACTCAGTGGAACTTCAGTAAAGTGACAACTGTGCCTATAATAATATCAGCGACGGGAGTGATCCCGAAAATGACACTTCGGGCACTGGGGTGTCTTCACTTGGATACCAGGAATGTATATAATATGCAAAAGACAGTAATTTTGAATACATGCCGTATTGTCAGAAGCCATCTGAACCTTCAGTAAAGCAACCACACACCTGGTCATCATACCATAATAATATTACTAATATTAATAATAATAATAATAATAATAATAACAGAAATAATTACAACAATAATATGTTTGGCAATACAAATATTATTTCTTAAATCTTTGTAACGTTCTCTTTAAAATGGCGTCTGAATTATATCGATACAATTCTTACAAGTATTTCATTTCATTATTTACATCTGAAGTTTTCCATTCATTGCGTTTAGCGCTGGCTGCAATGGCGCCGTTAGTTATCCTCCTAAAGACGAATCCTTTTACTTGTATGGACATTTATTTACCTTATTCATCTATTAAGAAAGGAAAGGAATTCTGCCCATAGTGTATCTACTCCCTTGGCTTGCCCGGCGTTGCCTGCTGCGGCCCGTATTGCTCTGCCCTGCAGTGCTCTATCCTGCCCTGGCCCATTTAAACACACCCTGCTCCTTGCCGCCATCCTCGCCCAATGATGCCTTCTCGGACCATATGCTACGCGCATTGTCGCCAGATTGTGCATTTAGAGAACTTTTGTTCTTCGTATTATTAATGTTTAAATAACATATTAATTATAATAACAACATATAATATAGTAACAACAATTATTATTATTACTACTACTATTATTATTATTACTACTACTATTATTATTACTTTTATTATTATTGTTATTGTTAATATTATTATTGCTTTTATTATGAATATTACTATTACTTTTTATTATTATTATTGTCATAATTATTATCGTCATGGCCCTTATACAGTGAAGTGATGTGGAGTGGAGTGTAGTGGGGGAAAGGGAGTGTAGTGAAGGGGAGTGCAGTGTAGTGTAGTGTAGTGTAGTGAAGTGTTATGTAAACTAGAAGTGAATTTAGAGTAGCTAGAAATAAATTGGAACTATTATATCGACCCCTAATTCTAATAGTAAACCTAATTGTAAATGTTAAAATTGTTTTGTAATTCTAATTCTAATTGTTATCATGTTTGCCACCGAGCATTAGCTCAAAGCGAACTTTAATAAATCTATCTATCTATCTATCTATCTATCTATCTAACATGGACAAAAATGAAAACCAAAACCAAAACGTGCAGATATCGAGTACTTCCTACGTTCAAACTACACTTTATGGCGATGTACAGAGTAGTTCATCCGGAAAAGGGATGTCTGAGTAACATCTTTTAGAAATATTATATAATAATGCGAGTTCAAAGCCGAATTCAACTTCACTTGCGTGTCATTTTCTTCTATTGAGACAGGATAAGGAACCAATTCAACCCAAAGCGTATTCCCTCTTCACTTGTCCTGCCTTACGCCAAACTGCTGAACTCCACCCTGCTTCTTTCTGCACCTTGCGCTGCCTCGCCTGACCCCGCTCCTGCCCGCCTTACCCTGGCGTGTTCACCTTCATCATCGTTGCTATCATCGTGCAAATTACCGTTGCAAAGAATCCATACATTAAAACAATAGTTCCTGGAAATTATATTTATATCATGATAATTTTTTGAACGTCGAAGTTTCCGCACAATTACATCAATCTGAAGAAAACAGCAGTAGCATACCATCGAAGTTTTTGCTCGAAAATATAGATGTTTCTACACAAATACATGGGTCTGAATAAAACATCGAAAGCAAAACATCGATGTTATAAACTCGATGTGTCTGCTCGAAAACATCAATGTTTCTGCACAATTATATCAATATGAAGAAAACGTCGCAAGCAAAACGTTGGTGTTATTATGCGTGTACTGGAAAATATCAACGTTATAAGCCTTATCTGCCTAGCACGACCGTATGCTCACGCTGCAAGAATCTGTAGCTAGTTAAAACTTTCACCTTTAAATGTTGCAGTAAGGCAATTAGAACTTCATGTTGTTGTTTTTTTCATAACACCCTCAAAAGTGTTATCATGCGCATTTCAAAATTTCCAGGGACTTTTTTTAAAGATAATTAAGGCGTATTAGGGTTAAGCACGTGGATTTACCTGAAGGGCGCGACGGCGTCAAGAAGGGCGTCCATCTTGGCCTCGAGCGCCGCGACGCGCGCCTCCACGCCGGCCAGCCGGCCCCCCTGCCCGCGCAGCTCCTCCAGCACGGCGCGCGTCTGCCCCTCAGCGCCCCGCGCCGCCCCCGCCTGCCACAGAAACACGCTGTATATAGTAGTGTACTATAATCTGCCTACGCCCGAAATTCTTTTGTCTGTCATCACAGACAAAACTATAGCAACTGCCACTCAATGAATAAATCATTGTACAGTAAGAACAGAGACGGAACCTCTGTAGGACGGAAATCAGCACAAACATATCTGAACAGTGAGTCAATGAATGAAACTTTTTACAATAAAAACAGACACGAAACCTCTGCAAAACGGAAAACTTTACAAAAGTATCTGAACGGTCATTCAATGAGTGAAACGTTTTACAGTAAAAACCGATACGGAATCTCTACAAGACGGAATCCTGCACAAAATTATATAAACTGTTAGTGTGAATAAATCGTTTTGCAGTAAAACCCGAGACGCAACCTCTGTGAGACGGAAACCTGAACAAAATTATCTAAACTGTTAATCAAGGACTAAAGCTTTTTACAGTTAAACCCGAGAAACAACATCTGTGCGATGGAAACCTGTTCAAAATTGTCTATACTGTTAGTCAATGAATAAACATTTTTGCTGTGAAACCCGAGACGCAACCTCTGTAAGACGGATAAGGGTGCGCCCTTTTGCTCCGAAGATTGGCCGAGCGTGACGGCGCCGCGGCGTCTGTTAACGCCGCCCCCTCTCTTGCACAGCGCCGGAACTATTCTCCGGCGGCACTTTCAACGGCGCGCAGTCCACCATACCATGCGCGCGCACTCACCTGCGGGAGGGCGTCCAGGTCGTGTTGGTAGAGGCCTCCGAAGTGGGACGCGGCGAAGCCCTCCGTCGCGAACGCGCTCGGCGGAGCCACATCCTGCGCGGACGGGAAACCAGCTCTACGTCACGCTCTCGCGCAAAGTGCTCCTAGTGCTATAGCGCCTAAAAGTAAAATATTTATATCGCAGTGTACAGACGTAGGCAAGTGTGACGTCATGGATACTCACAGCGACCACAGACACAGAGCTTTCATATAACAAATATTTATTAACAAAGAAAACAAAACAAATATATACACTTAATAATTTACTTACACCCTAGCTCTGATAGACCTACTATCCCCTTATCGCGGGAGCGATCCAAACCCGATGGAAGATGGTTTTGATTGTGGCATTCGCCACTCCTACTTTTGAAGCGCGCACAAAGCCTAGCTTCCGTGACCGGATGTCACGCTGTGACACAAAGTCCGTTCTGGCGCACCAACGGCTGGTTTGCCTCGATCGCAGGAGCGATCTTATCAGATTGAGAATCGGCGTGAATCGTGGCACTCAACCACTCTTCACCGCGGAGCACGCACACAGCATCGCTCCCCCGTGACCGCAGTCACCCAAGGACCTAAAGTCCGCAGGCTTCGTCAACTAGTGACTCGAGCCTCGCGAGCCTGGCTCGCATATGCACCGTCGTGGCGCCAAGTTTTGTGCACACGCACGAGGTTCTCCCACTGTCTCCAAAACCCACCCACTGGCTCTGTACCCTCTGTTATTTAGGCGAGGCCCACGTGACCTACTACGTCACGCCACCCCCTCGCTTGGTATAACAGTGACAAGTTTCTATAAGCCGGAAGACGCCAAAGCCTTGTGTCTCCCGTTTCCGCGTTCTTGCCTTTACGGAAAAGCCCTTCTCTCCTTCCTGTGGCTAGGCTAATCCTCTTCCAAGCGTCCCCAAATAGATGCCATGAGGCACGCTGGCTAATACGTTACACAAGAAAGCTTCACTGTACACTGTACACCTACTAGGGATTGCGTTCGTAGGCTTCCGCGGCCGGAGTAAATACATTCTTGGCTATCCTGGATGAGCCGCGTCTCGGTCAATTGTGCTGACGTTTCGACCATCTTGCTGTGGCCTGAATAGATCTGAAGAAGGCCACAGAAAGATGGCCGATACGTCAGCACAATTGACTGAGACGCGGCTCATCCCGAATAGCCAAGAATGTAGTATATACTATGGATTATTTAACCGTGCATTTGACGTAAACCAGCTGTTCATGGTTATATCCAATCGGGTGCTTGAATGTCCCCATAGTAACGTCACTGTGGCGAGATATAAGCTCTCGATTGGATGACACCGCTACAGCTGATTTACATCAAGTGCACGATTAAATAAATCGTGCTCTAACTCTCCGCGAGAACACGCTGTGTGTCAATACGTGGAAGAGGACTTTTGTGCCCTAAAAAATATTGAAATACACTTTCAGAAATGTGCCTTTATGACCTAAAAATTTTCCGAATTACCTTAAGTGGCTTATACTTTTTCATTTTATCGAAAACTAATTATAAATGAGCTCATTTGTTTTAGTTCATTGTATTTTTATTTATATGGTGCATAATAGCGTTTAGATGCTTTCGACCTTTTTCACAAAGCACCAAAAAATTGTATAAACTTGAAAAATTAATACAAATCATATATATTGTGATAATTTTGAACTAATAAGCACATAAACTATTGATATAAATCATTCCGAGGGATTTTATGCATGGCCATGCTGAAATACGAAGTCAAAGGTGAAAAATATAATTTTTTGACCGTAGTTACCTGTGCAGTAAACGTTTCATTTCGACAACTTGTGTTTCAATAATTAGTAATTCAGTTCTACGGTAATTATAAAATCCATTTTTTGCACAAAACATAAGCATTTCATTAACTCGTGTTTATTTTCCCTGCCTTCCGAATTCCGTTCGGACAATCGCAAATTTCGCCTTTGCGGGGCGGGGGTGAGGCGGGGCTGCGCACCTTGGGCTGGTCCGGAGCGAGCGCGAAGGCGTCGGCGCCGGCGAAGCCCAGCAGCAGCAGGGCGGGGAAGGCGGCGTCCTCGTCGCCCTCCTCCTCGCAGCCGCCGCCGCAGCTCCCGTGGCAGCTCATCCCCGCGCGGCGCGCCCGCGCCTGCCATGCGGCGATGCAGGCGCTTCGGCCTCCGTTGCATTTCACTTACTTGGCTACCATTCGGTTTGATTCATTCTCATTTGGTGGGATTCCGTTTCATTAGGTTGAATTACGTTTGATTACCTTTAATATGGATTGATTCGCATTCATTGGGTTGGACTTATTTTGATGTGGTTCGATTGATTTTGATTAGTTTTGATTTGGATTGATTCGGTTTGATTTGGTTTGATTCGGTTTGATTTGGTTTCATTCGGTTTTATTTGGTTTCATTCGGTTTTATTTGGTTTGATTCGCTTTGATTAGGTTGGATTTGGTTTTATTCCGTTCGATTACCTTTGATTTGGATTGATTCAGATTGATTATGTTTGTCTTATATTGATTTGGTTTGATTCGATTTGATTAGGTTAGACTTGCTTTGATTTAGTTTGATTCTTTTTGATTCGGTTTCATTTAGTTTCATAACATTGAATTCGGTTTGGTTTGGTTTGGTTTGATTTGATTTGATTTATTTTCATTAGGTTCGATTCGTTTATAACATGTTTTGTTATACATTTTTTTCACTGCCCTGATTTTACACAGTATTCCCTGTGAAAATCTTTTTGAAGGAGTGTCAACATTTTTTAACAGGTGAAGATGGTTTTGAGTGAGGTAATTGTTTCAGACCCACAAAAAATAGATGTATCATGATTTCTATTCAGGTAAATTATAATTTTACGAAATTAAATGATGCTGTTTCTCTCGAAGGCCGTGCTTAAGCAAATTATACTTTGTAAAAGAAATTTATAATTATATGCATGTGATTGCTTTAGTTTTTTATTTAAGAATATAGTGTGGAATAATTAACCTTATACTAAACAAAAAAACTAATTTATACTGATATGACATAAATAATTTTCAATTATAATGGAGAATAATATTAATAATATTATTTGTTTTCAATTTAAAGCATCTACATTTGTTTTATTAGATACATTTATTTTCATTAGACGTTGGTCTATAAAAACGTAAAAATTGTTTAGCAAAGTTTGCTATTCTGTCTGCCTAAAAACATCTACGGACCTTCCAAGAAATTAAATAACTTATCAATAATAGGCAGTATTTGAGTAATTTAAAATTTAACACTCGTAAAGGAAATTAAGTTGTACTTCTTTCACTAAAGCAAATCATGGGTTCGTCAAACAACGTTCGGCAAAAATAATTATATTATCTTTTATAATTTACGATTTATGATGTTTGACTAGCATGAATATGCTGAAAGTTCCTACTTCAAGAAAATGCATCTGGAGTTCACCCAATTCACTGGTGACTCTCGCTTCGAAAAAAAAGTATTGCTCAAAAATTAAAAAATATTGCAAGAAAGAGTTTGAAGCATTTAGAAGAGAATAAAACAGAGTTTACGACCAATAAAAATTGGAAACCACATTAAATTTAGCGATTTTCATATTTTTGTGGTTGACAGTTTCCTTGAGATTTGTTATCTTTGCTTCAGTATTTTGCCTATTGTTCATTTTCAATGGATGTAATGCATGCAATTGCCGGTTAAAGATGTAAAATTGCAATGAAACAGTTTTTTCGTTAAATAAATATTCGTAAAAGATGCCTATGTCAAAGTCATTTGCAAAGGAAAAATTGGCGAACGAATTTGGGAGGGTAAAAATAGGAAGTTCGATGCATGTCATGTCACGAAAGAGATGTTGACGAGTTATATGACGTGTGATGGAATAGGAGAAGGAAACAAGAGGAATGATAAATCAAAAGAGGCATCAGGATGATGATGACGAGCAAGAAGCAGGAGACGTTAGGGAGGGTAGAGTCTGAATACGTTTAATAGGGGAAAATGGCGAGGTTTCATAAGATATGTGGATGCGAACAAGAAGTTGTGTAAGTAAGAAAGGAAAGCCGAGGAAATAGAGGGAGAAGAACATATGAAAATAGAATAGATATATTAATGAAGGGGGGTATTAAAATATGGTACAGCTGTTGCTGTAAAGAAAACTGAATAAATGAATGATATGGTGAAAATAAAAGTATTCCAATCGTTAAAGTTTAAAACGCTACAACTATATTTCACAATAATGTTTAATTTCTAGTTCGTTTAAAGAGTAAAAAACATTCTTTTTTCATTAACATACAATAATAAATACAGATATTGAAATAGTTCATTCGATAACATGTTTCCAATTTCCTTTCTTTCACTTCTTGAAGGTGATACTGATGTACTATTTGGTGAAAACTAATTGTATTGTTTGTAGAAGAAAGAAACAAAACGCAATGAAAACTAGTTCACAAAACGTAACTGATCAATGTGAAATAATGTACTGACATTTTGTCTCGTTCGAAACGTTGGCAACATATTTTCACGTGTAAGGCGAGAGCTCGTTGTATCCTTCAAGAAAAGTTAATTGAAAGTGACTTATGAGTACAACAAACATGACAAACTAGCTAAAACCCAGCGAATACATCGCACAAACGGAAGGACTAGAGAAAAGTTACAACCGATTACTAGTGATTCCGGGCGCGTCAACTGCTAAGGTCATTAGTCCCGAAAGTACAGTGTTTTAAATACATAGATACGAAAACATTTAGTGTTTTATATATGTAGATAAAACAATAATGAAAACAATAATCCCAGCTGGTAGTGACTGTCTTGTAAATCACGACACGACCTTTTGATTTCGTGTATCATGTGAACCAGCTAAAAAAATCAATTCTTTCCATTATTGCAGATTTTTTACAATCTACAATTTGCGTATTGTGATTTTTGCGATTTAAACAAAAATGGGGGGAGTGGCGGCGCAATTCTGACTTCAGTTGCTGTTTCAACGCGTCACAAACTTAAAGAAACATGTGTCAAATATTTGAGTCTGGCAACGACCCCCGAAAACAGAAATACAATTTCACAGTGTTTTTTCGTGATTTAAAAAAATGATGGGTGTTGGCACAATTCCGGCTTTATATTGGGATTCAGAGCGTTGACGTACTTAGAGAAACATGTGACAAGTCTTTGGGTCTGACCACGTTTTTGTGTGCTGGTGTTATTAACAGGATTAGTTTATTATTAAAAGTACCTGGAAAATACCATTTGTAGGAACTTTAATACTAATTTATGGAATAGCTCACCTTTCACCTTTGAGATGCCAACAAATTGCTTCTTCGAACTTTTTCCTTCACTTCTCCAGGCAAAATGTTGTTAGGAATTAGTATTCATCAAGAAGACACCCTCCATTATACAGGAATTATCTTTGAAGCTACTGCAGATGGATACCATTTTTCAACACGTTTACGACTGCTTGCATTCTTGAGTGTAGTTAATGTAGATCTAAGTTGTGAAACTTCGTCCATCGTGAGAACGACAGCAACACACATATTTTTAAGTTATTATCTCGCAATGCTACCACGAAAAATTCATTTACGGCGTGGTGTATCAGCGATGGATCGCAAGTAACGACATTATAAACAAAACTATTCTCTATAACACGATTCAATTTTGTCAATTCAATGTTACCTCAAGGCCGACTAAATTTCTTTAAAATATTGCCATTGCAGAGTACGTATGAATGTTGTTTGTTCTGAGGAAAGAAGAATTAAAGAAGAAAACGAAAGGCGAATTGTTGAAAATAAAACACCGTTCTTTAGAGAAGTATTATTTATTACAACCGAGAGCTAAAATAAATCAATGAAAACATTATTCCACAAAAATTCCCGGAGAACATTCGACATGTATTTTCATATTATAATGGTACAAATCTGAAAGAAATCCTAAGTAAGAGGAAAATGGGTCATTTGAAAAAGTGCTAAAACAACACTTTATCCTAAAAGGTTAATTTTTGTAAAGAAAGTCTCGTGAAATGTTTTTTTTTACTCTTCTTGCACTTGATATTAGTATAATCCTGAAAAAATAAAAGAATATAAAGGCACGTTACAGTGTATTAAGTTATATTAAACAACTAGCTACATTAATCTCGCAGGTTGGGAGATTCGGGAGGTGTTTGCGGGAAAGTACGAAAATCTGTTCTGTTGGAAGGAGGGGCTGGATGAGCGCCTTCCAGTATTCCAGAGGGCGTTGGCTGGATAGGAGGGCCGGGAGGCGTTCCCAGGCCGGCCTTTGCATGCCAGATAGGGCATTCCAGATTCTTACAATCCACGAGGCTTTCGCATAACCTCGTAAACCTCAACATACACTAACACATATTATCCCCGCTCGTTTTCTTGAGCCCTCATGTAGGTAGATGCAAGTGGGGTGCGAAGGTTGGTTATTTCTTCAACAGAACTATGATGCCAAATCTGTGGTTCTTTTTACAATGCAAAATAATTTATATTACACGAGAGCGAACATTTTTTGATATCAGATTGTGCCAACAATGCTCGTTGCTTTTATTTATTATTAAATCAGCTAATATTAGTGAAGGAGTGGGGGTAGGTGCTTCAGGGCTGAAGAAAACGTGCGCGTACAATAGCACACCTTTACTTACCCTTGATATTTCTCAAAATAATTATTTGAATCCTCGTAATTCATGTTACATTTACCAGTTACTACCTCTATTTGAGCGCAATGACCTGGATTTTCGTGGATTCAAACCGGTTTGAATCACCCCACAGCTTGTGGACGCCGTCTTGAAAAATCTCCGTTACGATTGAGTTTTTCACTCAGAGAGAGTCAGAAGTCTACCTTATTTCCCACCTGCATTGTGTCGTGTCAGTCAGTATATTACTGCAGCTTCTACTAAGCTACTACCCCTTATAATAATAATATTAATAATAATAATAAAAATAATAATATTGATAATAAATTGAGATCGGCTTATTGTGGGGCGTAAAAACACACGTCTTACCGATAGTCATCGGAGTTCTGGGATTAGTTCCGCAAAATTTGTGTAAGAACTTGGCTAAACTCCTAGTCATTCAAAAGGCTGGGAAGTGTAAGAAATTTCTTTAATTGGAACAGCCCACATTTTGTGAAAAGTATTGTAGAGGCATCGACAGTCCGTAGATCTACTCCTTAGGTAGCTGGTTGCAACCTGGAGAAGGATTTATATTCAGCCGATTGATAAAATCGCTAGTGGTGGTGTTGAGGAAATAAATCGCATGTGGTGTCCGGGGGGTTTTAGTAGACTAGCACCACGGGCAATCCCCCTGTCGTAAGAGGCACACTAACGCCCTAGCCCCACCCTAACGCCCTAGGCACACTAACGCCCCGAATTATTCATTTCGTGTCATACAGCCCTTCCCTTCAGCCCCAAGAGCCAACGGGTGGACGGAGCACCTCCGTGGTCCCTGGTACCTGTCCTGAGTAATTCTGATCTTTATTCCTTTCTTAAACATACTCGCAGCCCTCACCCGACCCGGGGAAGGGTGGACACCAGGGTCCCTAGCAGCAGGGTTGAAATGCTAGGAGAAGGACGCTCCGAATAGAAAAACAATGAAGGTGAGACTTCTAAGAAGTCCGAAGGCCTCGGTATTGACGCTGGTATTGACAGTGAACAGACCGAAAATGGCCGGTTATTAGATCAGCAAGCGCCGGTCCCTCACGAAGCTATTGCTGAATATAGAAGTGAGAGAAGCCCCAATCCCTCACAGCTACCCCTGAACTTGAGGTTTTGCCGTAACCCAACTCGCAACCATTGCTACATGCTACAGGACATTCAAAGAAGCGCTTACAATGGTCGTGTACCACGAATGAAGATTTGATGCGCTGTTACTTCGAAACCACGCAAATGGAAAAAAAGCAAAAAATGTGTATAGAATGTTTATCTATCTACCCAAATTTGAATACGAGTGAACAGCATATTGCAGGTCAATATCGTAGTATAAAAATCTAAATAATTATAAATATTGTAGACTATTTTTTTTTCTTTTCTGGATGTCTTTGTCTCTCGCATGTCTGTAAATATTGGTAAAACTGTATGCATTCTTGAGTTTGTTAGCGCCGAATTGGTGCAATATAACCAATGTAGAAGTTGAGGGAATAAAACAATAATGATAATAAACTTGTTCTGCGTGACACTTCCCTACTTAGACTGATCGCTACAATGTCCGGGTCGAGAGCGCATCAACCTCTCGATTGATCCGGGCGCGGCACCGGCGAAGGTCATTCGGCCCGTAAGTGTAGTGTATTTTTTCGCGAGCTGTGATCTCCTCGCTGGCTGGCGAGACCCGGCGCCGATCTACACGTCCACTTGCGGGGTTTTCCCAACCACGTACCTCCCACTGGCAGGGCACCACCCCGCCACGGACTAACTAAGCTCCCGACCGGTGGCCCGGCATGTGTGGTAGTGTGGTGCATGTTAGTGTAAGTGTATATAAGGGGTGCAGATAGTGTAGCGTCACGGCTTGGCAGCAGCCGAGTGCAAGGTAGAGGGCTGGGGGATCTAAAGATAGAACAAAGAAGGGACCTTCCGACAGGAAATGGTCCGCGGGCCAGGCAGCGCCAGGGAAAGGCTTTCCACCGCGCGGGGGTGGGGAGTAGTGACGTAGGAGGTCAGGTGACTTGGACCTATAAAGACGCCGTGGCGAGACGGCGTGAGTGGGTAACGGTTCGGTTTCCTCGTGGCTAGACCACAAAAACTTTGTCCGCCCAGGCTGGTGCGGAGTGCCGAGGGCACGTGGTTGTTCGACGAGTTCGGACAGGGTGATGTGTTCTTCAAACACATTCGGGCAGATCGTCAATCTGCCGGGGCACACCAGGTGCCAATCTACGACGCGGCCTTGCCGGCTGGTCGTAGGCGTCGCCGCAAGGCGCATGTAGGGAGAGGAGGGCTGCAGTGGTAGCTCTGGCAAACCGCCTTAGAGTGAGGGTTGTAAATATGTACAGTGTGTAAATAAAACTTGTATATACTCACTCGTGTCTGTTTCCTTGTGGTGTAGATCCCTACACACGACGTTACAAAAGGACAAGGAAGAGGAAGGAAAGATCACGCGCGGTCCTTGCCCCGTTAGTTCTGGTACTGCTCCGGCATTCGCCTAGTGTTGATCGGAAAACTACCGATCACAGCGCCCTCTAGAATTCTCCTCCAGACACCGACGGAATTCAACCTAGCTGACCAGCTAATGTCAAAGATTCTGCCACCGTTGGGACTCGAAACTATGATCTCCAGTTCAGAGCCACTGCAGCGACATCCGTTGATGCCCTGAGCCACCTCTTTTCCGACCGTGTTGTAGAACCGGCGGAGGAAAGCCGGCGGGATATGCATAAGACCCCCCCCCCCCAGGGGAAGCTAGGAGAATATATATCGCCCCCATACAGAGGAGCGGCAGTGTTCAGATGGCCGTGAGCTATCACGAGTGAAATGCGCCGAGTAATTAGTAATTGTTGGTGACTGGTGGCTTAGATTTTGGCAACGCTCTGTGGTCTGCTTGTGCATTTGTGCATTTCGAAGGACATCTACTGGCGGTTGATAACTTTGCTTATCCTTTTGATTCACGATTTCCGGATTCCGATTTCCTTGTTGTTTCCTTGTTTCCTCCGATTTGATTCCGATTTCCTTGTGCACTTGTGCATTTCGAAAGACATCTTCTGGCGGTTGATAACTTTGCTTATCCTTTTGATTCACGATTTCCGGATTGTTGGTTGACTACCTGATTATACATACAATAAATTTAGTGTTCGCTGCGAACTGTTTCCTGAATTACTATTTGCGTAATCCCTGGATAGTCTATAACAGCTTCACTCTTGTGAACTGAAGATCTGTGTTGCCGGAAAGCTGGTATTCCAAGCTGAAAAAGTCAAAAATACCGGAGATGGCAAGGGAGAGGAAGTTTTGGAAGGAGTTTTCTCTTTCTGTCCAAACTCTTCAAATTTGTGATTAATTAATCCTTTCCAGTTTTCTATATTTAAAATATTTACAACAGTTATTAATTACGTATTTAGTGACTTATGTTCCGAAACAGTTTATGCTCCCGTAAGCGCCGCAATCATGGGTATTTTCCGCTGCTTTCCACTTATCCAGCGTCGCTGTCGGTTATCCTCACTCTGTCACGAAGACTGTCAAATAAAATACTTAGAGTTACCACAAAAAGAAAATATATTGTTCGAAAGTTCTGGATGACTTAACCATCAACAATCCGTCATGTGCTCCGCTTCTGCGAAATTTTTTCTGTTTTCTTGAATCACCGATTTATTGTAACTAATACCTTCCCAAGATTTCTCCAATCTTCTAATCACTTTAAGACACTTCTAATTGTAGTAAATTATAGTTTAAAGTATTTCCTTTTTAATCCCTCGACATAATCGTCATGCGACCATTTATTTCGAATTCTATTCAACTTCTCTCTAAACAAATTTGCCTTCATAGAAACCCATTACAATACTCAATTGTTCATTCTCTTTCGAGTTGATGCACTCGTACCAAGTTCTATTTTCATTTTCTTCTCATCGCTTCTAATCAAATTTTCTTTTTAGATTTAGTTTACACTTCTGCAAAAGTGTCGGAAAAGGACTGTTAGTGAGACTAAAATGCCCCCTCCCCACCCCCTTCACATCACTATCATCACATCACACAAGCGGTAGGTGGTTAGTCGCATTAGAACTGCCTTTTTTCTAGGCGGTAACCTCCATTGTAAATGCCGCTAAAATAAACACGTCGCTAAGGTTTTTCTCCTGTCTCAAATTCTTATCTCTATAAAAGGAAGCTCATTTTGAAATGATACTTTTTGCCACAATTAGCTTAAATATATATACGATGTATCATATAATATGGTACATTGAGCAGGATCTTTGAATTCCAGATATTCTTACAGTGTGCGACATACATTCACACAGTTACAATTTTGTTTTTACTGATCAAACCACTTTTTGGTAAGTAGTAACGTATGGTGTTTTAATAAACACTTAACAAAACTTACTAGGTGTAATGAAATACATAGTAAGTGTATTTTTTCTTGTGTTTCTTTTCGTAAAGCTGTAAGAGAGATACAAACGAAATATAATACGATTAACGTTAATGAAGATAACTTTTATACAACAAGACCTTATAAAATAAACGCTAACGCGGTACCCTAATTGACAAGGGCCATAAACGCCCTTTTTTGTTACAAGTAATCGTTCAAAAAATGACATTTATGACATAGATTATGATGTATTTGCATTTTTGGCACGAATTTTTGCGTCATTACATATTCAACTTATTTAAATGATATCTATTTTGATAGTTTTCCTGAATTCTGATTGGTAGTGGTGGAGTTTTAATTGCACGCATGCAATTAATATAGTTGTAATGGAAAATGTTTCATGCAGTTAACGAGTGTAATTATTTCTCTAAACGAAATGAGTGCAAAAAGCTAATCACTTGTCACTCAGTTTTGCTGGGATACTTTTTAAAGCGGGTTAACACAACTGACATTTTCTACATTTGTAGTGCTAAGATCAACTGATTTTCATACAACACATTTAGTTTATTAATGTTAAATATTTTATGTTCTACCATTAATCAGCCACTTTAACGTATACTTTACCAATTCAGTTATATTCATTCATTATTTATATGTAGTTGATGTAGGTACGTAATCTGTGATGTACATTTTTGTTCGTGCTTTGTCGCCCCCGACTGGAAATACCTTGGCCACGGATATACATGGTGTCTTAAATAAACGATTTTGATTCTTTTCTGTATTCTGATTGGTAGTTGTCTGGTTTTAATTGCACGGTGGGGTTGTAACTGCTTGCATGCTATTACATAGAGATAACCAACTACTTCTCATAGAATTAATGAGAATATTTAGTTCACTAAAGCAAAATTGTGGTGCTAAAACAGTCCAAACTTTCTCGCCAGTATTTTCGCAAAAAATTACATAAAACGTACTAAAAATTTCAAAAAACTGTAAATGACCTTAAATTTCAAAATTTATCTTTAAGAAACGGATTACGAAAAAAAATCTAATATTTTTGTTGTAGAACGACGCCAAAAATAATTTTAGATCATTGCAGTTTTCAAAAAATCAGAGTTTTCAACGAACACGAGATGTTAGAATTAAATTATACAGCAAGAAAATTGATCAATATCGATGGAGCCAATGTTTCAGGAGCTTTATGTAAACTTTCCACCGAAATAAAATATCTGTTTAAAATTCCATGGTCCGCGACATCAGCTAGATCGATAAGGGAATATCAATTTTGGAGAAAATCAGCTGAACGGCTTTGCTTCTGGACGGACGTAACTTCAATTTAACTTCTCCTCAAAGCACGCCACACACAGTTTTTACCTGTTTTTGACGTAAATAAATAAAAATGTTTTTAAAAAACAGTTTAGCCGCTAGCGTTGTTCACAGACGGATTCAGACGTCGGCCGTCCATCGACTTTTCGATATGAAAGACGCACTAAATGTGGATTCTGGTTAAACCACGTGTTAGAGGTATTTGTCGAGTGGTAGAGCTGTCGAGTCTGACCTTCCTAGGCATTGCGGCCTGAGGAAGGTCGCAGAATGGCGACCGAAACGCCGGCACCTTCGTCATAGACGCGGCGTCACCCGGACAGCCTAGTAAATACTGACTCCTGCCGCGAAAGCCTACGTTCACACGTGTTAGAGGATTTTTTAAAATAATTTTAGCAACTAGATTTTTTTCGTTACCAGGGCCCTGTGATAAGAGTTTTTTCGCGTATTGTTACATAACGTTGTACCTAGTCGGTAGCTTGAGTACAACGCGAGGAGTGCGGGAAATGAAAGCCGGGAGGCAGTCGCGGTTCAGGCGTTTATTGCGAGCACGCGCCGCACGCAGTCGGTGGCGAGGTCGAGCGGCGTCTTGCCCTGGGCGTCGCGCGCGCCGCGGTTGGCGCCGGCCTCGACGAGCGCGTGCACGGCGGCGAAGTTGCCGCACTCGGCGGCGTAGTGCAGCGGCGTGCGGCCGGAGCGGTTGCGACTGCCGAGGTCGGCGCCCGCGCGGACCAGCAGCCACACGCACTTGCCCGAGGCGTCGTTGACGGCGGCCAGGTGCAGCGGCGTGAAGCCGTAGCAGGCGCGCGCGCGCACGTTGGCGCCGCGCCGCAGCAGCTGCGCCACGACGGGCGCGTGGCCGCGCTTGGCGGCGCGGTGCAGCGGCGTCCAGCGCGAGCCGTACGTGAAGTTGACGTCGGCGCCCTCGTTGAGCAGGCGCACCACGTCGCGCGGGCACCCGTCCTGCGCGGCCTTAAGCAGGCGCTTGCCCAGCGCCGCGCGCCGCTCGCGCCCGCCCAGCGACGTTGGCAGCCCTGCCCCCGCCGCCGCCGCCGCCGGGCACCCCACCTGCGCGCCACGCCACGCTCTGCACCGCACGCTCAACTCAACATTAAAAATACCTTAACATATTTATACATTAAATTTAATACATAAATGTAGATTTCATGTACTTTTTTAAAAATTTTACTTATATTTGTGTTGTATTCTTTTTACGATTCATTTTTGATTCGAGTCGCTAGATTTTTCTTCGAGGCAGCGGCTGAATTCGGCCTAGCTTCGTCGAATATCTGCCATCGTTGGGACTCGAGTCCCACATTGGCACAATCATCGACACTAGTTTTATAGATAGGTCGAATCTAGCCGCTGTCTGGAGGGGAATTCTAGCGGCCGACTGCTCTGAGCGGTTGTAACTCATTGGTTTCTCCGATCCACACCAGACGAGTGCCAGAGCAGTGTACTAACAAAGGGACCACCGATCGCACGCGATTTTCCCTTTGCATTGAATTGAATTGGCCTTATTTTACGTGGCGAGACTCGAGCCATGAAACCTGCTCTTCCGTCTGACCCCGCAAATTTCGCTACTCTCCTTTCACCAACTAGCAGAGGAAAGAGGTATTTCTTGGGCATTTTGGCAATTTTAATTTAGCTCAGAGGCGACATTTAGGCATGAGGATCTTTTACATGCAAGTAAATCTACTAACATGGGACAGCCGGCTTTACTTCCCCTCCGAAGGAAGGCGTACGAAGGATTTGTTCGCCCTTAAAAATTTGGGTTTGAACCCGCCGACTTGGGTACAATACGCTAACCGATACGCTAACCGTTACACCATCGCCGCCGCCGTCCTTCATCTCCCTAGTCCCATCCTCACCTCTCACTTAAAAGCATTTATTCTAACATGCACCACGCTACCAGAAATCCCGGGAGAGCGGTCAACAGCTTACAGCTTGCCCCGGCTGAGGCGGTGTACCCGTCGTAGAAGACACCTGCATGGGAAAACCCCGCAAGTCGACGGTAGGATGGCGCCGAATCTTGCCATCCAGCGAGGGAAGATCACGGATCAGCCAGTAGAAACATTAACTATACTTACGAGGCAAATTACCGTTTCGGTTGACGCACCTGGGACCGCTAAACAACGTGTCGGAGCCAGTTCTCTGTTAAGAAGCCATTTAATTCTCAATTTTTAATGCACGTCCTATTCACATGTTTTAGCCCAGACATGTATAAATGACTTAATGTGTCTTTTTATTTTATCAATTTTTGACACAGTGCTTCCCTCTGTGTTACGCGATAGTCACCATGTCACTTCTCCAAGAATATATTTTACTGAATCACAAGTCAGAACATTACGATCTTATAAACAATTATTTCAGTGTAACAGTTCAGTCAAACATATTTCATATTTTTTTATAAACTTCCCTCCATGATAGCTCCTGTTACTATATTAGAAGTCCGTTTCAAGTCAACTAAAAGGTCCGTCTCGCGAGATAACGACAGTGATCCTTGGAACGTAAGTCTGACAATGTGTTGCCTTAGTAAGTGGCGAAGCAAGCTACAGTCCAGTGCTCCGCGCCAGCTCGCTCCTCTACAATCAACGGCCAGTGAGGAGGGTACCTTGAGGAGGCTGCTGAGGGTGGGGATGGTGGGTGGTGATGCCGCGTGCGGGGCCGCGTCCTCGCCCTCTACCTCGTCCTCACTCTTGCCGTCGCTCTCGCTCTCGCGCTCGTCCTCGTCCTCTTCCACGGCCGGCGTGGCGGGCAGGCTCTGCGATTCCTTCTCCAGCAGCTGAGAGTCCGTGACCATTGGCTGCACGAAAGTGGTTTTTAATGCTGTGTATTTCTAGTGATTCGGTCTTTCAATAATTTTTGTTTTGTTTTTATGAAATATTAATTTATTTTTAAATCTAGAGAATTGTGTTTGGTTTCTACAATATCTATAAAGTATTGTTTGTAGGTGCAAATATGCGCCATTCGGATTTCTTTTTAAATGTCAGTGTTCGGGGCTCATTTCAAGAACTCCACAGTGAAATTTTTCTTTATTTTTTCTTCTCCCTTATTGAAGAGTGCGCATGTATATGAAATAATTCCGAATTTTATTAAGAACCTCTGTGCTTTTGACGATTGAACATTCCCATCTCTTTCGCGCATGTTATCCCTAAGAGTGTTACAATATAATATTACGTAATATTAGTTCCAGAAAACATCACTAGGAGGAATTTGTTTTTAATGTCGTTCCTGTCGTAGTGAAAGTTGCTCGTATATATGGAATTTTATTAAGTTATGTGATGATTGCACATATCTCTTTTGTGCTCGATTTGGCAATGCAAAAATATGAAGCCTTATCTGCATATAGCCCCGTGGCAGTCAACTCAACAACTCAACTCAATATTCTTTCTTATGTCAAATGCTGTATTTCTAGTGCGAATTTTATTTATTCAATAGAAGAAGACATTGTAAATGAAACATATAATGAAGATTTGGTATACCCGAATGCTAGTTATCCATTTGGCCGAGATCGCTAAAGCATTGTACGCACTTTTCCAGAATGTATTCGTGAAAAAGCCCCTGAACAAAAGTTCAACGCAACCCGCCGTATCCCCAAGTATTAACCGCGTCTTCGCTGCATATTCTGCCCCTGTGGTTGTGAAATATTAACAGTAATTATTACTTTAACGATGTCTCGGACAAGTAAATCGACTTGTCATAGCGAAGCATGTCAATCAAGACAGTGCCATAGCGAAGAATGTCTAAACTTGAGGGACAACGTTTTAACTATACGATTCTTGACAACCATGTCCAATGCAGGTCGTAGAACAAACATATTCTCGAGAAAGTCTCGAGAAAAGTTGTGCAGAGAGTAGTGATTAACAGTCACGTGACCAGTAGCGTGTGAAATTTAATACATTGCAAAAGCATTGCATTGTTAGGTTCACTAGTATATTTAATTCATTGAATACTTGAAATAAAAGGGTGTAAGTGCTATTTCTGAAAAATGTACGTTTTTATTAGAATGACGATGAATGGAACAGGCCCTAGAACATAAATTAGAAACAAAATCCAGACGCATTTCTTGATAATGCTACGGGGGTGATCATAAATGGAAGGAGCCATATGTACCAATAAGTTTTAACGTATATATACACTCATTTTCTCAAAAGTATAAAAATGGAACTTACATCCTTTTTATTTCAAGTCTGCAATTTTTTCGAGTCCAGTACAACCCCGATAATTCGAACTAATTGGAAGTGTGATCTGTTCGGATTCGGAAACGTTCGCATTATCCGAATAAAATGTACCGTACATATACAAATACATCTATAGGATTACCAGACAAGGCAACGTAGCATAGCGATCATATCACTACATCAAGCAGATTCAGTTACTTATGGCAAAATATTATTACAGATTTTGCAAGTTCCTCTATCTGAAAATCTCTATTATATAAACCTGGGATATACACTGAAGTAACCAGGGCAAATACGTTTCATTTCAACATGTGTTTCATACTTAGTTGTTCAGTTCTAAAGTAATTATAAAATCATTTTTTTACACTACAAATAAGCATTTTATTTATTTTTTCTCTATCCCGAATTTTGTTCGAATTATCCAAAATTTCGTATTTGCAGGTTTCGGATTAGAGAGGTTCTGTAATTTGCGCAGGTCGCTCGTGGGAGAGATAGTTCTGGGATTCGAACCCGAGTAAATTTTTTTAATTAAAGAAGATCTGGTGGCTCAGAGTGAAGTCGCTTATCTTTTTACTAAGAAGATCCGGGTTCGACGCTCGTTGAATCCCGGACAAACTCATGTGAAATTTGTCCCACGAAAACGAACTTGGCTGCTCTCAGAGGCTAGTGCAACCCCTGTGAAGTATCTGGGTTACGACCGTACCCCTATCCTAATTCCTTCTCAATTTCTGGCCGCTGGGTAGTGACGCAGAGGCGTGCAGTAGAAGGAGCTACCTGGCGGTCCTCTTGGCAACTGACTGTGACGAGACGTGACGGATACGATAATGTAAACTAATTAATAAAGGATTACTCCCAAGTGCACAACTTAATGAAGGATTACTCAAAGCGGAAATCGCTCAACGCCTCTCCAGGGGCAAGGAGGCGCGTTGCGTCAATTGAAGGCGCAACCAAATGGAGGGGATGGGTTCTAGCAGGAGGACGCACCTCGTCGTTGAGCTGGTCGTCCGTGGCGGCGGGCGGCGGCGGAGGCGGGGGCGCGTGGGCGAAGGGCGACGCTGTGATGGGGATGGCGAAGTAGGACAGCACGGCGCGCGCGTGGGCGGGGGCGGGAACGAGGGCGGGGAGGTCGGGCCGCGTGGGGGAGGTGGCGGCGTGCACGGCCGCCGCGTAGAGGTCGCCCACGGTAGGGGGTGGCGGCGGCGCGGGCGACGGCGGCGCGGGCTGGGCGTACGCGGCGGGGTAGGAGGGCCCCGTGCTGTACACGGACCTGCGCAGACAAACGAACGCGAGCGCAATACTCCAGTTTGCTGCCTGGCTGCAGTGGCACTGCAGTGCCTCTGGCCGGGAGGTCCTGACGGTGGCAGAATCTCTCTAGCTAGACAGCACGGTCGAATTCACGCGCTGCCAGGAGGAGAATTCCAGCGGCCAGTTGTTCTGATTGCTATTTTCCGTGGTTTCTCCGATCCGCACTAGGCGCACGCTGGAGCAGTACCCTTCCAGACGGGTCACAGACCGCGCGCGACCTTTCCTACTTCTTCCTTCTTCTATACTCACTCCTTACTTACACACACGTACACTAGCATGCACTACACTACCGCACATGCCGGAAGACCGATCGGTGGATTGCCCCGGCTGGGGTGATACCTCGTAGGGAAACCCCGATAGACGACGGTTGTCGGCACTGGATCTCACCATCCAGCAAGAAACGATCAAATCCCGATTTACTGCCATATTACAGTTTCCGAGTGCTATGGGCATTAGTTGTTGAGAAAATTTTTAAAATTCTCCCAGGGTTTTCATGCAATGTACTTCCAAAATTTCAAGAATATTTCAAAATCGCAGATCTTTGAGTTAGACCACATCGAACGGGCATATTAATTTTGGAAAAGCTGCTACCAAACGTTTAGGAGCAACTGATGATCATAGACGGATAGACAGACGGACGGACGTTTAAAAAGAATTATCCATTTCTGGAGAACGAAAGCGTGTATTTCCGTTGAAAAGTCGATTTTTTGCAGAATTACGTAAATTTCTCTGGGCAGTAAAGTTGCGTAAAATGGACGTCGCGACTCTGCAACGGAGTCGTAAACTCTGCAACTGACGCACTTTTTTTAGCCGCTAGGACCCCTTCCACGGCGCCACTCAGAAGCGCCTCCGTTTCTGCCACTCAGCAGCGCATCCGCTGACAAAGCATCGGTTTACATTGAGGTATTGTCACGACGGAGATGTGGATTTCGGTGGAGGTCTCCCGCACCCACCAGCGCATGCGCGTCAAGCGCCACCGCCCGTTGAACACAGTTCCACATGAGAGCCTTCACACTAGGCGCGCCACTGAATCGGTGTTTAAATGCCGGCTAACTTAAGGCTGCCTGAGCTTCTGGGTTGTGACTCACGAGACCTTCTCATCTCGCGGTCTGTGAAGGGCTCTGTCGTTTCCAGCCTTCCTGTCTCGCGGTCAGTGTGGTTGGCGGTAGTTGCGTGTGAAGGGCTCTGTCGCTTCTCGGTGGCGCCTCCGAGTGGCTCCGCGTGAAAGGCGCCTTGGGGCGCGTTCGTGAGCCTTCGTCATGAGG
>BOPP01000054.1:2808555-2904743 GCA_017312745.1 Gryllus bimaculatus
GGTGCTGGATGGCGAGCGGGGCGAGGCGTAGCTGTAGTTGTAGCTGCCGTCGGAGGCTGTGGAGACGCCGGAGGCGGCGGAGGGCGGCGCGCTGGGGAAGGGAAACTCCCGCACCCCCTCCTCCCCAAACGACACCACCTACCACACACACACACACACAGTCTCCTAAAAACCCATTTTCCCTACAATTATTCAACACGACTACCCACGCTCCTTACGAATTAATTGCATACTGCACGGATAGTAAAGTGAAGTATTTGTAATGCTGCAGCGAAAAGGGGTCAGTCGATCGCGACAGACACGTGTCCCCAATACCAATTTACCCTATAAACTTACAACAAACTTACTACCCTTGCGCTTTCCTAACTACTTGCATACTAGTAAAGTGAAGTATTTGTGAAGCGAAAAGATATGACTTTTCGAGAGAAGAACTCGTTTTGTCGGACTTGTTTCCGTAAACGTGATTAACTGTTAATAGTCTTAATAGAAGATTACTCTCTCTAAACTGTTGTGTAGCCAGAATACACTTTTTTGGGTATTTGTCACCGCACAATTTGTTGAGGCCAAACTCTAACCATCTGCGCGTTAACACTTCTGCTGCCGAGGACGCAGCTTTTCGTATTTTGGATCCCGTTCTCTTCTCTCTAAATCCACTTGCCCCAAATTGAATTCGTTCGTGCTCCAAAGCACTCTGTTTCCACTGCAGCGACTTGCTCGCGCTCTCAATGGCTGGAAAGGTCCAAATTGAGCTCGGGACTTAACTGAGGGGAGTAGTCTTCTCGCTGTCCACCCCGTAATTTCTCATAAGAACAATTATGTGCAAATTTACGAAATTATTTTTGGAAATGCGTTGCGAGGATGCAGCTGCTCCTCGTCTCTGGACCGGGTGAGGTGGCTCAGGGCATCAATTGATGCCACTGCAGTGCCTCTGACCAGAATGTCTTAGGGTTTGTGACGTAACGGTGGCAGTATTTTTGACACTAGTTAGATGGCAACGTCGAATTCAGCCGCTGTCTGGAGGAGAATTCTAGCGGCCGGCTGCTCTGACCGGGAGTTTTCCGTGGATTCTCCAATCTACATCAGGAGAATTTCAGGTCACTACCTAACAAACAGGCCAAGGATCGTGCGCGATCTTTCGTTTGCCTTCCGTTTTATTATTTCAGCCTTTACTTACTCACACTAACATGCATTACACTAACACACATTTGGGGAAGCTAGTCGAAAGCTTACAGCTTGTTCCAGCTCATCCAGTGCCTAAGGAGGTATCTGGTTGCAGAAAACTTTGCACTCCAACGTGTAGGGTGGAGCCGGATCTCTTCATCACGCAATAGAAGCATACTCTTACGGAAGTAATAATCTGATCAATTGACACGCCCGGAGTCACTTATAAATCAACCTACCGAAAAAAAATTTATCTGGACAATTAAAATCAATACTTCGGCCTATCTTACAAGGTAGTGCCGAAAATCCTGCGACCGTTGGGAGTGGAAGCGAAGGACCTCCAGCTCAGACGAACTGCAGTGACATCAGTTTATACACTCAGCCACCCCTTTATCTGTGTTTTAAGTGGTTAGGTGGTTCCATGTCTCAAGGCGCGGATGCACGCGGAGCCAAATGAGGGACATTTCCCCTCCGCAAATTTTTCACTTACTATTAATTTTAACTTATCACGAAACTTTCCAGCACAAATATTTTGGTATAAACAATACAACGAATAAAAATGGTATCACAGCATAGCCTGAGCACAGTCTGCGTCATTCTACGTGATCTGTAGCGTGACGTATCGTTCCAAAAAAAATTTTTTTTGAATACAAAAAGCGTTCCGTGTGTGTGTCGGCGCCGCCTGCCTTGTCGTGGATGGCGTCGAGGCGGCGCTCGAGGCGCTCCACGCGCTGCGCCTGCTCGCGCAGGCCCTGCACCAGCGCCGCGTGCGCGCGCTCCATCTTCAGCTCCATGCCGCCCACGGCCGCGCCCAGACCGGCCACGGCGTCGGCCAGCAGGCGGAACGCCGCGTCGTACGCCCCGCCCCCGCCGCCGCCACCGCCTTCCTCCATCTGCGACACACGTGGACATTTCCCTCTTCGCAGCTTTCCGCATTATAGATGTGCGTACAGTAAAACCTGTCTAAGACGGAATCTGCCGGTGCCTTCAAAGCATTTGCGTCTTGATAGGTTCCCGTCTAAATTTCCAGCACTATCTTTGGAATGTCATACTGCGAAGGATCACAGGCAGAGAAAACAGAGTAAACGACGAGTTTGTTCCTCTTATATCTGCAGTGGGGAGATCTTTGTCAAACAGTGACTGTTTCGTTGCGACTTTGTCAGGTTTTAATGTGATTTTCAAGGTCGCAAAAATCACGACTTCATCCTTATTGCTACGAATCTATAATGTCCTTTTTCCTTGAATTCCTTGAATTTCGGGAATGCTGTCATCTTATGTTTTGTACTGCACTAAAGCGTACATTTTCTCTGTCTTTGCTGTTGATTTGTTTATTTTCTGCAATATTTGACTAGATAAATTATGCTTTATTTTCATTACTTTGTTTCACAGAAGTGATATCGAATATACTGTCCTTGTATTATAAATTAGGAGGTATTAGGAATTTTTGACAAATCTCTACAAAACCGATACCTGACATGACGGAAATGTTTTGAAGAGACCGTCGGATTCCGAATTAGATAAGTTTAATTGCACGTACATAAATAAGACGGAAACTTATCAAGATGGAATAGTTTTGAAGAAACCGTAATATACCGTTTTAAAAATGTTTTACTGTACGTACATACATAATACGGAAACCCATAGAGACGGAAATGTTTTGAAGGAACCGGCGGAATACGTCTTAGGTTTTACTGTACATCATACATAAGACGTAAACCTATCAAGACAGACATATTTTGACGTAACCGGCTCATTCCGTCGTAGACAGGTTGTATTGTACGACAGTACATAAGGTGGAAACCTATCAAGACGGAAATGCTTTGAAGGAACCGGCAGATATAGTTTTAGACAGATTTTACCGTAAATACATACATAAGAAGGAAGCCTAGAATCTTTTATGGCAAATAAAACAAAAATATTACAGACACAAGTTGTAGTGTATGTAATATGAGCCCCTTAAAATTTGTGGGTCGTATACCCACTATAGTTTGAGGTTACTTTTTCAACCATCGCCATATTAAAACTCTGCAAACTAAAATCGGACTTTCATCGGGCATAAAACAATGTTTCAAACATATTGTATTTAATTCGTTACGAATGAGAATCGGTCCAAGAGAACTCAAACTGTAATTAAAAGCCAAAGACTTACGAAATTTTTAAAACCGGAAAAATACGAACACCTCGGTTACATATCAGCTCTCATTCACAACTGAATCACAGAGCTATGATGGCAACAGAAATTACTTAACTAGAGTAAACATCGTTCCTGCTGGAATGTTTTCGATATATGAACCGGGGGCTCATATACGTCACATAAAACTGCCTCTATATTGACTGAAATTTAACCCAATTTTTATAAATAAATATATTCCTTCGAAGTATAATTTTATACAAGTTGAAGTATATTGTAAGATAAATTGTAATCTTATTTTTGCCAAGTATAATTTCTATAATCACCCCATTATGTGATGCAATACTTGTAATAGTTGCTAATAACCAAGTAGTTGATGTGACTATAAATACATTTAATTAAAAAACAACTTAATATCCACTTCACTCCAAACATTTCTACCTAGATCTCTACTAACTTAATCACTTCGCCAATCCTCAGCAAGTAAGCTCCACATGTGGTTTTTGAATTCTCAGTTTCGTTTTATTAAGTAACAAGACAGACGATTCAAATAGTTAAACACTTTGTATCTCCTGAAACAATAACTGATTCTGCACAGGATAAAAGCATTCTGTTAAATGTAATTTTTAGATTATCACTTCTGTACAGTCGAAATGATGAACATCACTTAGTCGGGAAATTTTTTGTAATTTTTTTAAATTTCAAATGCTGATGTTAACATTATTAAGGGAAGGGGGAGTTACATGCTCACCCTAGATTGTTTTTTATAGGTTTTCAGTTTTTAAGAAACTGAAATGATAATTTGCTTTTGGGTCAAACTATGAATCAATTTATCACAATTGTTTGTCATCATTTGAGTGTTTACAGTATTTGTAATGTTTTAAGTGTTTTTTAGTGTTTTAAGCATCAGTATAATATACTTTAATATATTTCACTGTTTTGAAGATCTGCCTTTATTCGAGATAATATGTAATGTTTTGCATTAAACTACAAATAGTGATTCGAAGAAATCGATTTCTACTCATAAAAAGAAAAAAATTGAATACGTTTTTGTTTAAATGAATGCACGTGTATATTATTAGTTATCTGGTCATCCAAAACATCAATAAAAAAAAGAAGAGGAGGACCCCAGATCCTGTTTAAAAAGGGCCATAACATTCTATTCCTTGGTATTGCAAGGCATCTGCACAGTAATCACGTTGGATGTACAATACAGAAGTCTTATTTTGAGTACTTACCTTTGAATGTGAAGTTTAACGTAAATTATTAACGACATTCATCTCCTTATTTACAGCAGCAACACCATTAAACCGAACGATTCGCATTCTTCTTCGTAAAATTAATGCAGGTTTTCAATAAATAATCACTTCACAAACAAAATTTTGTAAAAAATCATATTATCACAAAAAATAACATTATTAAAAGCCAGTACATCTCCTGTAAGTTTTAAATAATCTTCGTAATAATCATGCCTCTTTCATGAAATATGCAGGAAAATGCTCATTTCATGAAAGAGGCATGTTGTGATTGTTCATGAAATAGACATTTTCACTCCAAGATGTGTACGAAATGAATATTTGTATACTTGTAGTTTGTAACACTTCTTTGTCTTGTTGTTTATTACTCTCTGAAATAGCTTCCTACAATGGCCAAAGAGTAGAGTCTATTCGTAGTGTGCTGAAATTAGTTATAAACCATCTCAGAAAATGATAAATTTCTTTTTTAATTCCTGAGTGCATAGCACTTTCAGGTCGAAACTGTGATTCATTGCCAAAATATTTCCTTTATGATGTAATTTTTACGTTATAAAATTTCAATAATACGAATTTTAAAATGATTTTTTGGACTGTAGCGCCCATGCAAACTACGTAATTATGTGACTTCAATCAATGCCGCCTAGGCCTGGATGTCTAGGTGGTGTTGCTTCAGTAGTGGGGAGAGAAAAATGATATACTGATCCATTAATTTAATATACATTAATTTAGATGTAACTAAAGAATATTTTTTTCAATAATTTGGGTTCAACCATGCATAGGTCATTCCTAGGCGAAACTATTGCTATTCATTTAGATTCATTTTTAGACGAACAATTAGAACAAAATACACTGAACATCATATAAAATACTCCTCCCGAAATAAAATATCTTACTTCTCGTGCAGTTATCAATGAAAATGCGTCGAAACAACTATGTCATTTTTAGTTCTTTAGTTCACGATTATGTACAATTAATTCTCGAGATTCTCACGCGAAACTTGTCAATTGTATTTGCACATACTTTTTTTTAAAATTACATCTGTTTGTAGGTTTTTAATGATTTGAGTAATATGAAAAAAAATTCCATTCCTGTTATTATTGATTTTGTGTGATTGACAAGTGTTTTGTTTATGCAAGAACACCGCATAATTGTCACATAAATGATATTGATGTGAAAATTCCCTAAAAACTCATGGAGACGTAAGTACATTTACAAGACATAATAAATTAGGGTTACATAATGAGTTTTAAATTTTAAACATAGGGTGAGTGGGCCTTATCAAATCATCGATAAACCGATTATCTAAATTCAAATTAATTAATCACAAGGGAAGACTTTTTTAAAGTAGGCGTGGATTTATGTAAAAGTTGTCTTAGTAATAGGAGCTTGTAACATCCTCTAGAATGAGTGATTCCATAAGAGTATTGGTCTTTGCTTCTGAACGTAAAAACCAAAAACATAGGGTACACAGAAGCTTTAATGTACATTTCAATTTAACATTAATATAAAAAATTGTCAAATGAATGTATTCACTCTTAATTTCTGCTTTATTAATTACACTGTTTAAATTAATTAAAAACCCCACGGAAACGAAGTTGGGGGTATAGCTCCAATGTTCTCTAAATACTAGTGGACCCGACAATGCTTCACTACTGCTGTGTATTAAATAAATACAATTCAAGTTCAAAATCAATTTATTGAATGAAGATAAACTACGTATTAACTACATTTTATTTTCGTTTTAACTATACTTTTCCATATTACACTACTCTTTAGAAATCAAATATTTGAGTAATATTGTGCACCGCCAGCAATTAGTGCTTTCTAGATCGCAACTTCCATGTTATACGATATTATGAGTGGAAGTTGGGCGTGTAGTTCAAAAACATGTCCATAGATGGCACTTCAAGCCCTCTGGGAAAGGCGCATAGCCCACCTCGTTGATTAATTCGCCAAAAGCAAGGTCACGACATGATTTAATTCAAACCACTCTCAAAGAATTAAAGAACAGTGTCAAAATTTCAGCGATATCAGTCGATTAATTTTTACCTCTGTATGTAACAGAAATACGCACATTCCCTTTTATTTCTGTATATATATATATATATATATATATATATATATATATATATATATATATATATAACTATAATCAGAGGTTAAAAATTGAAACTTTCGAAAAATTCTCAAGAAAAATTGAAACTCGGACGTATACGAACACAAGGACGGACATTTTGAAACAAAAACAACACTTTTTTGGTGTTCAGGGATACCACAACGTCTATTTCTGTGGAAATTTCGGAATCGATTTTCCGCAGCAACGTTTTAAACAACTACTAGGACAAGCAGTTACTTTTCATAACGTGCAAAAAGTTCAATTTTAGTACCTGCATTAAAGTGAGATGACGCTCCAACGTTTAGATAAAACTGAAAGCAAAACACTACACAAAACAAAACAAACTTTCCTCCGACCACCTACAACTGATCTTCCTCTGACATAGTGCCCCATTAACTGATTCGAATGAATGAATGAATGAGCCTAGTGTGTCCCATAAAGAGAAAAGATATCCTGCAAGAGTGGAACCCCTTGTAAAACTCACGTGGTTAGGCTATTCCACGTAAGTATAGTGATTCGTATGCTTGAATTAAAATACAACGAAAGTTAAAACATGCAGTTTAAAAATAGTGTATGATACAAGCAGTAAAATATATTTTATTTTGCTCATAGGATTGCGCCACTCGGCCTCATATCACAACCTTTCCTACTCGCGTATATAATGCCACTTGTATCATTAATAATTATTTTCTATACCGCGAACATTATTCCGTGTTTACTTACGTGCACGAGTAGGTAAGAACCCATAAACTCTTGTAATGCTCTTGGCTGCACGCATACCGAATGAAGTGGCTCAGGGCATCAACTGATTTCACTGCGGCGCCTCTATCCGGGAGGTTCTAGAGTTTGAGTCTCGGCGGCAGGATGTTCGACCCTAGCTTGGTAGATGAGTCGAATTCAGTCGCTGTCTGGAGGAGAATTCTAATGGACGGCTTCTCTGATCTGGTTTTCCGTGATTTCTCGTATCCGGCAGAACCCTAACAAACGGGTCACGTACCGCGTATGATCGTTCCTTCTTCTTCTTTTCCCTATCCTCTCCCCTCATCCCTCACTAGACTTCATGCATCATGCCACCACACATGTCGGGATTCAATGGAATAGGGAAATCCCCTCAAGCTCACGGTAGGTCGGTAGCAGAATTCACCACCCAGCGCGAGAATACACCACTTCCTCCCATATTAAAACACGCACTACACGTGCAGGACTACCTGTCATAGAGGTGTCCAAGCCCAGAAACACGAAATAATTAGCAGGGAATTTAGGCCTAGCAATCGACTAAAATCTCGGTGTTCTGCGCCTGCACAGATGCAAAAATGTGCGCATGCGCAGATCGATAGGGCCGTAGATTGCAGTGACGCGTCGCCGTGCAATAACTGTGTTATAAATCGGTCGGTCGAATGCTTAGGATGGATCAATTGGTCAATCGAGTAGTGTCTCACTTAGCAGGAGACAGAACGAACAGGTGGCGCCCGCTAGGGAGAGATACCTGGATGAAGAAACACCCGCAAGACAATGTGTAAATCGGCGCTACACCCCACAAACCAGCGGTGGAAGATCCCTAGCACCTCTCGGTATAAAAACATGCACTACACTTACAGAACCAATAGCCCTCGAAGTTGATGCGCACGCAATCATTAATGAATCAATTAATCAAGTCAACGTTAATTAACCTTAATAAAGCCATTTTGTAAAAGTTTCCGTGCTTTACCAAAGTAGGCGTGAATTCGGAAAGTCCCTAATCAATGGCTCACCTAGCAGGGGACAGGCCAATCACTTGCTCCGATGCTTCGAATGGCTCACCTAGCAGGGGAAAGGCCAATCAATTCTTAATAAATCGCTCCGATGCTTCCAATGGCTCACTGCAGCACACAGCTACCAGGGGCCAGGACAATTAATCGCTCCGATGCTTCGAATGGCTCACCTAGCAGGGGACAGGTTAATCAATCCCTAATCAATCGCTCCGCTCCTTGGCATGGCTCACCTAGCAGGGGACAGGCCAATCACTCGCTCCGATGCTTGGCATGGCTCACCTAGCAGGGGACAGATCAATCACTCGCTCCGATGCTTGGCCTGGCTCACCTAGCAGGGGCCTGACCAGGGGACAGGCAAAGGAGGCAAGCACGGGACTGGTTAATCAATCGCTGACCAATCGCTCCAATGCTTCGAATGGCTCACCTAGCAGGGGCCAGGCCAATCACTCGCATGACTCACCTAGCAGGGACCAGGCCAATCAATCGCATGGCAAGCAGGGGACAGATTAATCAATCGCTGACCAATCGCTCCAATGCTTCGAATGGCTCACCTGGCAGGGACCAGGCCAATCACTCGCACGGCCCCGCTAGCAGGGCGGCGGGCCGAGCAGGCGGCGCACGCAGGCGCGCAGCGTGAGGTCCCAGGGCAGGAGGCCGTCGTCGTCCACGGCCGTGGCGCAGGCGCCCGCCGCCACCAGCCGCGCCGCGCCCGCCGCGTTGCCGCCCTCGGCCGCCAGGTGCAGCGGCGTGCGCCCCGAACGGCTGCGCCCACGCGCACTTCTTCATTCGACTTCGAACCCGCTACCTGCTACCCTTGCGCACTCAACCGGAGAAAGAAGGCAACAACTCGGGCCTCGTGGGAAGAGATTTGAGTTGTGCTCGGAGGCTTCTTATGGGCGTCAGGATCTTTGACATTCAATAAATCTACGGCCTGGGACAGTCAACTTAAATTCCCTTCTAAAGAAGTATATAACTGTTACTCGTACTGAAAAATCAAAATCTTCCATAGAGTGAGGTGAACTGGGGCCTTCAGGTCAGATGTATTTCACCTCACGTAGTCGTAGGTTAACTGTTAAGTAATAAGTAAATAAATAAGTAAATCAATAAAAAATAATAATAAAATAATATGAAATGAAACTGCCAAATAATAAAATAATTGCAGCTATTAGGGGCAGAGGGGAGTCGGTGCCGGAAATGTAAGTGGAGAGGCGTTGGTGCACACAATCTTCTGTAGCGCTGTTTGTTGCAGGTGCTGAGGAAGCCAAACATTCGAAGGAGAATGCGTGACGTCCGCGCCAGGAAATAAATAGTTTTAAAAAGTCTGGTAGAATAGCATGTGCTCGACTTCTGGCGGCAGCTTTTTCGCCCTTCACATTCTTTCCTTAGCGGTACCTTATGGTCTATTTTCCACGGCTTGGATGCGTTTGCGGCTTTGATGGAGAGATCATTTGGTGTAAATACCAGAATTCGAAAGGTTAGAACGAGGTAGGGTAAGGGTATTGTTATGGCTTCAATACCTTCGGTCTAGCCACATAGTATCAAGTTATTTTGTTTGTAAGTGTAATAATTACCTATTAAATATAATAAATACAGTAAAATCTGTCTAAACCGGAAACTATACAAGCCAACAAAACAATAAAACTCTAAGATTAGATGAAGTCGTCAAATTATGGAAGCAACAGAAACTAAGAAGCTGTTAAAGAAGAATGTTTAATATTAATTTTTGGTGGTTTCTTCCTTAAATACGTTGTATGTAAATCTATTTTAATTATCAAAAAAATCATGTACTTTTACTGTACGTTAATTATTTCTTTACCTAAATTGATTTACTAGTTTTCAAACGGAAATATCAATACCACAAATGTCATAAAATATACAAGCCTGCATAAAAGGGAAATCTCCCTAAACCGGAACGTTTTCCCCGATTGATTCCAGCTTAAACTGATTTTACAGTGCTTCTTCCCACATGAACAGGTACTTAGCGTAAAGCTAGCCGTAAGATGACTCGCAGGTCCGTGACGTCACGCAGGGGGGCTTATGGAGATTTTTGATAATCACTGTTTATTGGAGGAGCGCACCAGCGCGGGACCAATAAGCGGTGGTTATCAGAAATTTACTATGAGTTATTCTGTGTTATGTCACGACTTTAAAAGAAATATTTACCTGTTCGCCATTGCTGACTTTCTGGGGTATTAATAAATATATTTGATTTGCGTTTAGGCTTCACCATTCCTAACTATTGCTGTAATGAGGCTACTTCTTCATCTTCATAATTTAATATACTTAATTGTTAGTGTATGCTTTCCTTTCTTTTTTATTTAATCAATTTTTTGGAAGTTTTTGAAATGTTTTAGTTTTACTTAATGATATGGCTTTTTAATCATCTTTTTGATCTGTTTCTTTTAGGGTTTTGATACCTTTTTCTAATGAAAATAGTGCGCTACAGGGAAGATTTTTAAAGCATTCTAAGAACTCTAGTAATAAAATATTTGATCGATTATAGTTTTAATTCTCTGTGAAGCTGATTATTGCTGATAACACATGGGGCTTTGGTTATTCTACGTAAGCATTTGTTTCGGATTATTTGCAGTTCCTTTATAACGTTCACAGCAGCATTGGATCATGCAGGGCTGGCGTAGGTTAGTATAGGACTTGAGTTAATAGAAATTCACCATGGGTCACCCTGCGTGACGTCACGTCATGGAACTGCGTTTCATTTTGCCTAAAGGCTCTCACAGGCCGGCGCGGGAGATCCGCAGCGGGTCCGGCGTGGAACGCTCCGCGCTAGACGCAGCGGCGGTATCCGCGAGACCGTTCACACCAGAGCGTCAATTACGACTCAGTTACGACAGTTTTCAAAGGCTAGGGAGCTCGACTCGAGAGGGATGCGAAGACTCCCGAAGGCGGGCGGACTTCCACGAGACTCGAGCGGCGGCGGTTGAAACGCGTCCGACCTTTCAAAATCCGCGGGTAATAAAACGCAGCCGCGCGGGTCCGGACGCGCTCGTAAGGCATCGCGTGACGCGAAACTTCCGCCGCGAATCTTCCGCGCCGGCGTGCGGGGGCCGTGGAAGGAGGGGACCTGCGCGCGTTGGGGTCGGCGCCGGCGTCCAGCAGCAGCGCCACGTGCCGCCCCGAGCGGTCGCGCGCCGCCGCCACGTGCAGCGGCGAGAAGCCGTACACGTCGCGCGCGTTCGCGTCCGCGCCCGCTGCAGCAGCAGCAGCGCGGCGTCCGCCGTGCCGCGACACTTCGCACACATTGTTAATTAATTAATTATTTATTATATTATTATTATTATATTATTATTAGCAGTTATAGGCATTACTGACCACGCTACAACCCGATTAACGTGTGTAATTCTTCCCATGGATCAGCTTTTTCAGCTTGTATCCTTGGATTACAACAAGGTTGTTACGCCTTGAAGTGTGTGAATTATGAGATGATAGGATGATGATATGTGAAGGGAGAATCACAAATATGACCATGTCAGAATAGGACTTGAACCTGGAGCCTCCTCGACGCAGACGACGGCTGCCGTAACCGCCTGCCCCACGGGGCCGACTTTTGATTACTCTTACTATTATTATTATTATTATTATTATTATTATTATTATTATTATTATTATTATTATTATTATTTTCTGTGAATATACATTGATGCTAGGGTTTGAGTTCACCCAAGGCAACAGTGGTTTGCATGCAATGTGAAACAAAAAATATAATGGAATTTTGATGTACGTCAGTTCAAGCTTAAAAATTTACAGGCTATATTCCCAATTCCGCAGCTTTCTGATTGGTCCGCAAATGCTTCTCAGTTAGTTGTAATTTCTTTGCGGTCTCTTGCCATTCTTTGGTGGCCAATCCATTCGCTGACACTACCATTGGAATCATTTCTACTGCGAGCAGTCCCTACATGCCCTCAATTCAACAGCCAGGAGAAGGTATTTCGTCTTTTTCTCAGCAACAGGTGTTACAAGCCTGTCATCTGTAGGGGCCGCAACATCAATGATGCATGATGTCTTAGATATTTTATCAAACACAACAGAATCTGGTCCATTTGCTTCCACTGTTCGACCAGTGACCACAGTTCCACAGGATTCGAGCCCGATCATTTCTAATTACTTGCTCTGGTTTGCACTTATAAGGTTGCTCACTCTCTGCGAGTTCGTATCTCTTGGCAAGGGCTCGGTGAATTACTTTGGCAACGGAGCTGTGTCTCTTAAGATATTCTGTTTGAGATAATGTGAGGTATCTACAGCAAATATGCTGAATTGGCTCGTTGGTAGATTTACAAAGGCTACATCGGCTAACAATTCTGTGACCCATAATACATTTTATATGCTCTGGATTTGGCAACTTGGTGTTGAATGGAGAAAATAAATCCTTCATTCTGACCGAAGAGACACCCGGTTCACTCCTTTGAGTTTTTCATATCAATGTTCTCCGGTGTTAAATTTGCAAAAATCTACCACGAAGTTCCTTTCGTGGCCAGATATTCAGGCGGTCTTGATTCTTCAGATAATCATATTTTTACTTAGTTGTGCCAGACATAATGGGGTCATCTTTTTTATCTTGAATACACATAGCTTTGTAAACAGACGTTCCATAGAGAATTGCAACTGCTCCATCCTCTAGCTCTCTCGTGACCCTCGTTAACACAAGCGTCGATATTGTACACACCTTAAATTATGCCCCATATTTTTTTAACATCCTGTGTATTGGAAGTTGGTTTGTTCGAGATCGATGAACTCCGACACGGTCAGACCGATCTCCATGAAAGTTGGCACATCTACGTTTTATTTACGAAGGTTTTTATTCTGTTAATTTCGTTGCAACTCCACTAGATGATGCTTCTGTCCAAGATAACACTTCAGTTAATTGCAATTCCCAATCCACATTGTCTTCATTGTTGTTGGGCGTTGACGTGTGACGTGGAGCAAGGCCGAGGAGGTGAGGACAAGCGGGCCGCATGGGAGGGAGAAAGAAAGAGAGACAGAGAGAGATAGAGAGGAACAGAGAGAGCAGGACGCGTGCAGGGTTGTTCTAGGGAACGTATACAGGATGTGACGCAGTTGCGTACCTCACAGCGCTGTGCAGCGCCGTCCAGTGCGTCCCGTAGGTAAAGTTGGGGTCGACGCCTTCGTTCAAGAGCCTTCGGATGATTGTGGTTTTGCCTTCCTTCGCCGCCCTCAAGAGCCTCATCCCACGCCTCTCTCTTTCCAAGCAATTTATGAACCCCAGTCTCGACCTGCAGGACGCGCCGTATGAGTACTTTGCGTTCAAAGACCCCGACGAGCCGCAGCCAGCCGCGAGCACACACACGGAACTTCGAAGGCTTGGATTGGGGTACACGCAGCCAGTGATGACGGAGGAACGAGATGAAGCGGGGCCGTCATCCGACCACGCAGTCGGCTGAGCGAGTGATTGACCCAAGTCAATCGATGAGGCATTGGAAACCGAACTGTCGACGTGACTGAAGAAAACAGCCTGGCTGCCTGATTGACTTCGTCTGAGAAACAAATTGCTGCAAGAGGGGGATCTACGCAAATGCGGATGCTGACAACTGGATGAACTCCCGGAGGGGCACGGACCGCGCGAACGAGCTGATGTGTCAACGCAAGTGGGAGACGTCGTGGGTCCCACTGTGGGCCACGTTCCAAACGACGTCTGAGCGTCGCGATGTGGGCATGTGCGAAGGGCAGACCTCACTCTCGGGAACGGAGGGCAGTCAGCGTCAGTCGCAGCAGAGGGTGCGTCACGCGAGCCGCGTCGAGAAACAGGCGCGTAACTGCTCCGCGAAGGGGGTCGAAAGACGCCCCGGGAAGGGCTTATGACGCATTCCAACTCCCGCGAAGGGCAAGGCACCAACGACGAAGCCAGAGCGGACACCTGGTGTTTTGTACGAGGGGGCGTTTGGGTTCGCGACGGGTGCGTGGACGGTGCGCCCAGAAACACACTTTTGCCGAAGGGTCCAAGCGGTTTTCTCTTCCGCGACGTCGAGTGGCAGCGCTCGCTGCTGGAGTTGTCGGTGGAGTCGCACGAAACCAGCTCTTGCTTTTGTCGACGTTTCCGACGACGCCGAGAACTTTCGCAAAAGGTCGTGGGAGTTGGGGATTCTGCGAAAGATATCTGACGTTTCTTGAGTCGTTCATGTCCATCAGAGGGGTATTCGGAAGGCGCCACCCGCACTTTTTCGTTCCGTCGAGAACTCGGGAACGCTCCCCAAGAGCACGGTGAAGGTGAAGATTTTCGTAAGTTGATCCTACTTGAACGCGATTCAGAAGTGCAAATGGGAGAGGTAGGCCTCTTTAATTGAAACTGCGGCTTTCCACTTCGTTGGAGACGTTCAGAAGACAAAGAAGAAGAATTTTGCTCCCCCAAATCAAACTTAATAGTTCTTTTTTGTCTTATGGAAGATCTAGTAAATGATGTAGATTTGTGAACATCATTTTGACGGGTGTCAAATTGTCGACGATTCTGGCAAAAACGCGTACGAGATGGAGAATTTGATAAATTGCCGTGAGTCAGTTGAGAACGTTCAGATGAGGAAGTACGAGACGAACATTTCGACGAATCGTTTGCAAAGGTTGGCGTTCGATGATGACGAGGAGGTTCGGGGCGCGAAGACAAACCACTAGCGGGAGAACATCTTCTGAAACTGCGCGACGCGTGGGTTCGTATTGAATGAGAAGGCGAGAGGGTATGAGGAGATTCGCGAGGACAGAATCTGCGTGAGGACGAGCCGTGATACAAGTGCTGATGGTGTTTGCAGCGCGTGGCCGTCTGGTCAGCGCCAGAAGTTGAACCCGCGCTGGACGAGCCCGAGGGGGGCGGCAGCTGGAGCGGAGGCCCCAGGGGGGCTCGGGGGCCGCGGCGGAGGGCGGGGGCGGGAGCCGCCGCCGCAACCCAACCTGGCTCCGAGTGCAGCAGCCTCCGCGGCCGCCACCGCCTCTGCAACCAGCAACGGAAGAACAGCATCAGCGCCTCGGGCCCACCGGAAGTCGCTCAGGGCGCCAACTGATGCCACTGCCTCGCCTCTGACCTAGGATTCAAATCCCGACGGTGGCTGGACTTTCGACACATAGCTGAGTCGACTTCTGCAGCTGACTGGAGGAAAACTGTAGCGACCGGCTGCTTGGATGGGTAGTTTTCCACGTGTTCTCTGATAAACAGATGAATGCTGGAGCAGTGCCATCCTGAACGGGCCGCCACGAACCGTGCGCGATCTTACCGTCCCCTTCGTTGTTCTATATTCACCCACTTACAAACTTACATGCACTACACTGCCACACAAGCCTGGGAGGTCGACAGCTTAGAGCTTGTCCCGGCTGGGCACGTGTCCCGCTGATTGGAAATACCTGCTTGGGGAAAACCCCGCAAGTCAACGGAAGGTTGGCGCCAAATCTCGACATCGAGCAGGGAATGATCACCGCCATTTCCCGCGAACATTCGCTACACTTACGGGACTACTGGCGTAAACCCTTGACGTGCCCGGAATCACTAGTCAGTGAATCAATTAAAACTTCATCTTCGACAGAACACACGTCGTAAGCGTTATATGTATGTACACTGACGAGACGGTTTGAGACCCCCAACCCCTTCGGACTCTAGTACTGTTGAATGAATGTCCGATTTCGAGATAACTAAAGATACATAAAGCCAAATAGTCCAAACCAAAATGTTTCCAGCTGATTTTACATGAACGAAATTACACTCGATTAAATAAGTTACATATCCAACAGCTTGAGTTATTCATCTGACCTGGCTTTGAAAAACATTTTTACGTAATTTTTCTTTGCTTTTTTAAGGGCTTTTAAGAGATTTTTATTGATGATTTTTGGCGATGTTAAAATCCGTCGCCCTGTCATGAGGTACGTAAGTGCAAGTTGGTGACTGTGGGATCTAAGTGAATACATAAAAGGCATAATGAAGTGTGTTAGTACGTGCATGTGTGTGGGAGTGTGTAGAGAGCACAATGTGTATTTTCGTTTTGAGCTTAAAATGTTGCCATTACGTTGATGTATGTTGTCAGCGTTAGGTAGTGCTTAAGTGAATCGCTTATTTTCGAAAAGCCTCTTGTGAAGTAAAGTAAATTATTGGGAAACTGTAGAAAACTGCTTATTATGGGGCTTGCAAGGAATGCTTAAGTCGTTTTGGGACAATATCTATCTGCCACAGCCTACATATGTGTATGGTGCTAATGTTGTTTTCTTGTACATTATGCATCTGCTAACTAAAGCTTTTAAAAATACGTTTCCCCCATTCATCATATGCAGTCTTTAGTGTCCTTTGACTAAATATATAAAGACGTCAACCTACAAGATATTTGTTTACCTATATATAATAAGCTAGAGAAATACCGGACGTTTCCGAGGCGTTTTTCATATCCAATTCTCGTGAGAGAGGAAATAGAACACTTTTATTCTCGCATTCGCCTGGTATTGATCTGAGAAACCTCAAAGAGCTGCCGATTAGAGCATCCGGCCGTTAGAATTACTCCTTCTGACAGCGGCTACATTTGACCTAGCGAACTACCTAGTGCCAGACTGCTGCCGTCGGGACTAGAACCTAAGATCGCCCGGTCAGAGGCTCTGCAGTGACATCAGTTGATGCCCTGAGCCACCTCTCGCGGTATTGACTCGAATTGGGGGTGAGAGAAATATTCCACAAACATCAAATTCCGGGAATATCTAATTCCGTAAACGTTAACATCATTTTTGATTCACAGAAATTTGACGACATGCATGTAGGGACAACTGGGAAAAACTCTCATTACTAGAGATAGGAAAAATATGTAGTATTAAACGTCAAAATGTGTACATTAATATGTGATGGGAACAGTAAGAATACGTAATAAATATGTAAAACAGGATAAAATATGTAATATTAAAATGCACTAATTATAAAACACATTTGCATAATACGAAATTACATTTATAAAAAAAAATCCTTAAGAAATTTTAATAATAATACAAACGTTTAAAAAAAGCATTTGGAGAGCACAAGTTGATACATACTTCGCATTATACAATTTCTCGTCGAGCTTCATCTAATGCTTCAAGGTCGTAGTTTTGCAGCCAGATTAGACGCAATAGAAACCACCGTTAAAAACTGGCGATATATACGACCAGCAACCAATCACAGCAGCGTTAGCTTTTACCAGCGAAATGTTAAACGACGGTAATCGCCCAAGTTTCTCGGAAATGACAGTGAAAGGCGCGCTCAATAATACACACGGTGTCACACTCAAAGGTGACAACAATGTCGGTGTGCGGTTGACGCGCACATCCCGCCACTGAGATCACTGAAGCGGCCGCGCCAGCCTGTGAGGGCGTCACGCGTGTTCACGTAGGTAGACAGCACGCAGTAATGTAGGTGGAAATGCTGATTTTTTTGAAAATACTTCTTTTTTTAATATATTTGAAGCAAACGTAAAGTAACTATCCAGTAAGGTTACATGTATTGAGAATACACGTTTGTTATATCATAAATTTCATATATTCAACTATATACCAGGTTACGTTTCAACCGGTTATTTTTAAAACCTTTTAAGTCTATCTCTTTTGCATTTTTGCATTTTGTGACAAAATAGAAGCTGTTGGTTAGTGCATTATTCCATTGTAAATTCCGAACAGAATGACCGTGAGGATACTGCAAAATTTTGGTTTGGTTTTGAAACTCTGTAAGTCATGGACTTGCGGGTTATGTAGAGCTGTATATCTACTCGTACGTATATATGCATACAGTGTGAATGACTGGGATATCACTGTCAGAGATATTGGTTAAAAGAGATGTTCAATACGGAAATATTCTTATGCAATATCATAGAAACACACATTTCAAGCAACAGTTTCTGTCATATGAATCATGTTTGATAGTGATGCACATTGTTATTTCACATAATATTGTAATAAATGTGTCAAATTACAAACTGAACCTGCGCAATTACAAATTTGTGTATTTATTTTAAATTTTTTGGTAAAAAAATTCCTGATTTTTTTTGAAATCACGTAAATCACAAACTTTTAAATAAGTCTAGCGACTATTGTCCTAATAATATAAGTAGTAAATTACATGTCTATATGGTGCTGTCAATCAAGATTTATGCATCGAAAATAAAAATAATGAAAAAAACACAGTTCTCTATGTACTTAATTATGCAATTTTTTCTTTTTATCCCCCAACTTTACAATTCCTGACTTGCGAGCAGTGTCAGAGCTAGACAAATTTGGCCCCAGAGCAATTCTGAAATGTAGCCCCCCCCAAAAAAATTAAAATGTGGAAGCTGTATCAAGAAACTCTATGAGTTATTTTATTTCAACAAATAACAAAAATCACGTTTAATCTAGACAAAGCTTTTTTGGAAATATATTTTAAATAATAGTTTTAAGTAAAAGTATTTACTAATCGAATAATACAATTTCCATGGTGAACTTAAAACGCTAAAAACTGTGTTTAGCTTTTAATAAAATCATTTGTTAAATATATGAAATAAAAAAATGTCAATGTCAGAAGAACCTATTTTAATGGTAGCTCCATTTGATTCATTTCATAGAGTCCTACCTTATACGTGATTACCATAATTAACTATTTAAGGTAAAACATAGTTTGAAAATTTTATGAAATATCAAACAACCGAGAAGCGACTTAAAATATTACTATAACGATTTTCTCGAGTTTTAATTTGTTTTTCAATCTTTTACTAACCGTTTCCCATCCTCGGGCTCCTTGAATTGCGTGGCCCTGGGCAATCGCCCTGTCTGCCCAGGCCTAACGCCGTCTGCTCGCGGGGTTTTAAAAAGAACCGATTCATTTGTGTTTTATTGGAGCATACGGAAAGGTAAAATGTAGGAAGCTTGTAGTCATTCTCTTATATTTCTTTAGAAAATGTGGAGTTGCGTAACTAACCAAACCCAAGTCTAGTTAACAAAAATTAATATATATATATATATATATATATATATATATATATATATATATATATATATATATATATTGAAATATAACGCTAACTTAATGTGAATTGGAATGGAATATTACACGCCACTCTCCTTGATGCATTACCATTTCCCAGATTGATTGAAAAGTTTATTTCAGATTGCTGTGAAAGAGGCATTGTGAGGTGGAAATGTAGAATTATGTCAGTTGTGACCATAAGTCATTCTATCACCAGTTATGTCGCGTATAAAAAAATGAACTAATTGTTTACTAGTTGAGACTACGTAAAACATTGGCATAGCTAACCTCCATTATTCGAAGACATTAGCAGCAAACAAAACGTCGTTCATGAACGAGAGATACTTAATTCGCCCTTCTTCGAAACACTTTCTTCTATGGTGTGCATAGCTGGACACTTTGAAAAAAAAATAACATTATAAAAACCTGAAACTTTTTTCAATAAGTCAATTTAACAAACATTATATGATATATTCATTTATTTCAACTAGTTAAGAAACATATTCTTTTAAATAACACAAACATTTCCGCATATGTTCACTTTATTTTCAAGGTTTTTATCGAGCACAGAGAAAATGTACAGGTTATCAATATAATTACACTCATGAGTAATCATAGACATTTATCCTTTCAACAATGTTGACTGTTTCGCTCTCTGAGCTTCCCTTGTTTACCAGACAATCTTCAAATATATTGCGAGTATCAAATTCATAATAAAAATACAGTTCAATTGTTTCTTTGTTTTCGCATGCCACAAAAATTAAACGATTGTACAATACAACCGCTTGAGGGAAATCTTCTATCTTGCACCACATTATACCTCGGATCAGGAGTGATTTTGAAAAAAACGCTGAGAAAAATTAAGTGTGGGATGGTAGCAATACTATTGCTCTCATTTGCATATCTACGATTATTCTGAATTCATTTTTATTTTCAATATGTATTCACATTTAACTGAATTCATTTCGTGATGCCGAAAGTAAAGTTTCCAGCGCATGCAACTTTGGTTTCCTAAAAAACTTTAAGCTAAATTTTGTCACCACTAGATACACCAGGTGTATGCATACATTTTTGCCAGTATGTGTGGTAAAGAAAACACGTAATGTTTAGGGGTAATTCATTTTTTATTTATTCAAAATATTGGCCATTGGCTTCTACACAACTTTGCCCATCTTTCAGGTGAGTTATGAACATCATGGCAGAAAAAATGCTTGTCTTTTGCCGCAAACGATTCGTCGAGCCATTTTCCAACTTTCTCGAAATTGGTAAAGTGCTGCTCTGCGAGCGCGTGCTCCATTGATGCGAAGAGGGGATAGTCGTCACGAGGTCTGGGGAGTACGGCGGGGGCGGAAGGATGTGCCATCCAAGCCATTTCAAGGTGTTTTTCACTGGTTTTGCTGTGTGATAGAGCGCAGTGTCGTGCATTTGCCGTTCATTCAAATAGTGTGGGACCTATTTACCGAGTTTATAGATCTTCCCCATTGCTCGTCAACGTCTGCTGATTGTTTCTTGTCACACATTTAATGCTTTTGCCAACTGCTGTTGAGTTTGATGGATCATCATCCAACAACATCTGCAATTGCACTCGTGTTGTCCACCGGAGCACGCACTGTCTTTGACATCGAAATCATCACATTTAAATTGTCGAAACTATTCCTCACATGTTCTAATCCCTGGAGTGTGTTTACCATATGTTTTTATTAGTAAACGATGACTTTCCACAAACTATTTTCTTTTGATTAAATAAGGAATGTTTTTTCTCACGCACAAACGTCGATATGACCTCTGAACGATATCACAAAGACGCTAATTTTGGCCGACTTAACTTGTGTGTCGGTGGATTAATATCAGACGAACAAACTGGCAGAGTGTAAAATTCATACGCTGCGTACTGTTAGCTGGACACTTTTCTTAGTGAAACTGGAAAAGACTTATGCATACACCTGGTATTATATACTATTTATAGATTTTTGCTTCTTATTAAGTATTTAAAGGAACAAAATTGATAGTGTTGCTATTTATTGGCAGTCATATACCTTGAGTCAATCATACCAAGAAGGCAGTCATTTTACCTTGAGCCACTGTAATACCTCCCACCCATAAATTTCCAAAATTAAGAATAATGGAAAATATTTAGATTTGTAATTTGAGTGCATTGTGTGTCTAGAGTTTTAGATTTGCCAGATGATGTATGTTTGAGCAATAAAGCAAGAATTAGGGCTATTAATGACAATCAATAGATGATGAGCATCCTATTGCGTCATAATCAGGCACTTGATAAAATCAACAACCCATCTACTAGTGGTGCTACAGAATGGCACACAGTTTCTCGTATTATTTTTCTGATTTCTTTGGTCTGGGCTAGCTTTTCGGACTTGTCACATACTCTTGCCAGCTGCCATCTATCATCACTCATAGTACTTTTTTAATTCTCAATTTTTGGTTTTCTAATGGTAGAACCTAAATAGTATGCGAAATTTTCGAATAACATCATTGAAATTCATTTGAAGCACTTCAACAAACGAAATAGCGTTTAAAAATTGCTGGAAGTGTGCATATTAACGGCGTGAGAGATATTTAAAGAAATACATTTGCGTATTTAAAAAATTACAGCCTAATGAATTTCATGTCAGATTAAACAGTGTAATTACCACTATTCTTTGGATACGTTTGAAAAATTTGGACCCGTTTTTGAGAAAATGGCTTTTGTGCGTTTCTGAAAATATGAAATTTAAAGCTCTTTTTCACAAAACATTTTTTAGTTTTCGAAAAATTTAACTCAAAGTCATTTGAAGCGCTACCACTCACAAATGCAATAATATATAAAAACGCTGAAAATGTGCGTATTAACGACGTGAAAGATATTTTTTTAAATGTATTTTAAAAAAATACAGTAAATTTATTTTTGTCAACATAAACAGTGCAACTTGCGCTATCCGTACGAAATGTTTGGAGATAAAATTAGGAGCCGTGTTTTAGAAATTAGCTTTTGAATGCTTTGAAAGTCGGAATTTTGAGCAAGTTTTCACAGTAAATGGTTGTTTTCGAGAAACTTTATGTGACATTTAAACCCCACGAACTGATAAATGTAATAAGTGTAATGTAATTTTTGGGGAAATGTGCGTGGCCTTAATGAAACAACGAACTCTAGAAAATATTTCATATGAAAAAGTGTCTAGGGACTCTCAAGCGGAGGAAATTGATCTCCGGACTTCTATCTCTCAACGAAAGAAATGTGCAATTTCATAAAGATCCGATATCTACGTATGACAATTGTCACATAGTTCATAACATAATTTTTAAACATTCATATTGGCTTCTTTGAAGCTTCTTTCGTAGGCGAGTCGCTAGAGAGAGAGAGGAGGAGAGAGAGAAGAGACAGAAGAGAGAGAGGAGAGAAAGAGAGAAGAGAGAGAGGGAGGGAGACAGAGAAAGAGGGAGAGAGAGTAAGAGAGAGAGAATCCTGATAGGGACATTATTGCAAGTAGGTCAAGTACCTCTAATCACTAGCGATTGTCTTAAGTTTCAATGAAGTGATTTCAACTACAGTGCCTCTGACCGGGAGGTTCTAGGTTCGACTCCAGACGGTGTCATGATTTCGACACTTGCTAGACCGCTAGGTCAAGTTCAGCTGCTGTCTAGAAGAGAATTTTAGCGGCCGGCTCCTCTGATCAGTAGTTTTCCATGGTTTTTCCTATCAACACCTGGAAAATGCCGGAGCAGTACACCAACAAACGGGCCACAGACCGCTCGCGATCTTTCTTTCCTCTTCCATGTTTTATTTTTCACCTCTTACTTACACGAACTTACACTTACATGCCCCACACGTCGGGTAACCACTAGGGAGCTCAAGGCTTGGCCCGGCGGGGGTGGTGCCCACTGGTGTGAGATACTTGGTGGGGAAAACTCCGCAAACTGACGGGCAGGTCTGCGTCGGATCTTTTCATCCAGCGGGGAAGATCTCCGCCATTTCTCGAGGGAACACAATTGAAGGGCTCACTAAAACAATGGACTAGCTCACATACATGTAGTTCTAAGATAATGAGGGTTTTACCTGTATTTTCCTCATATAACACTACATTTTTAAACTTTTAAATAGTTCACTTGTATATAAATCCATACTGGATTTCAATAACATATTACGCTAAAATATTTATATTTGAAGTTTTGTATTACGCTAATAACTAAATTTCGCAATAAATGTGGGATAGCCCTTTGTTCTACTGAGCCCTTGAGTTGTGTGTAGTGATTTAAGCACGAAACATTGCACAATTTCACCGAGCAATTTCAGAAGAAAAACTGTACAATTATGGCACTTAAAATTTTATCAAGTTTTTTACTGTACAAAGAAATTTTACGTACCTTCAGAAAAATATAAAATAAACGAACAATTAGTATATTCCTTTTTTATATGTAAACATTTTTTTCTTTCTCGTGATATATATATATATATATATATATATATATATATATATATATACGGACACCTGCATTGATATAACTAATATATTATCGACTTTCGATGTTCCAATATGCGCAACGTTTTTTGTCATTTCAGTTGCACAACGGAAGTTAATTCAAAATCAAAACGGAAGAGACTCGCACATTTGCCAGTAAACATTGCTAGCCGGAAACAATCATCCCAATAAAATTACCCTCAAACAGTGCAATGTGTTCTATAATTCTTTCCTTACCCCAAAAATACTTCTACAGAACCACACTTCTAGAAAGTTAATTTATTTATTTAATTAAAAAACTAATAGTATATGGGAACAAAATAAAATGTACAGAGGGGAAATATTATTAGTCAGATAGCTGGTTATTACCACATTGGGTAATGTCTATTTTGCACTTCAAACTGACGGAAGCAATAAACAAATAATCCTTTTCCGCCATTGTAATATACAAACTCATAATTTTTAATATTGTGTTGCCAGTATATTCTTCAGTTTCACTTCTGCATGTTCGTCGAGGGATATATAGCAGACTTCTGCCCTGCACTCAGCAATCCATCACACTGCAAAATTATAAAATACATTTATTAGAACTTGATATTAAAGTGTACTAGAGCTCCCTGTAAAAATTTAACGATTAAATTAAAAAACGGTATAAAGAAAAACCTATTGGTGCTACAACAGCACATACCTTCCGGTAATATTGACACGGCTACGCAATATTATAATTTTGAGAGTCTGCAGTTTTTGCGAGTTTTATTATCCGTCCGAAACAGACTTCTTAATTGCTGCTGCTACCATTACAAAGCTACACCTATTCCTTCTACTCGCACTACTACTCCGCTTACTACCACCTCCATTACCATTAATCCTACCATCAGTGGCGGATAATCCCACCACTAATTTATCTGCTTCTATTACATCCAGTCCCACCACCACAATCATGATCAACACCCTACCAAAACCGCTATAACTACCACCACTACCAAAGCCAGTACCATCAATCACTACAAATATCGCGGCTACTAAAACCTCAACGAAAACAACCGTCACTAAGAAAATCGCTATAATTGCGCATACCACCAGTACTACTACCACTTTCAGCACCGGCAGACGTCGGTACCCGAATTGCTTAACTGTGCTAGTTAGTGCTAACAGTTAAAACCGACAAACTTGACTCAGGGCATCAACTGATGCCGCTGCACCCCTTTTGTCCTGGACATCGAAGAGTTTGAGTCCCTACACTGAGAGCATTTGCGACACTAGCTAGACAACTGGGTCGAATTCATCAATGTTTTGGAGGTAGTGTAGTGCACGAAAGAGTGTATAAATAAGGGTGAGGATAGGACAAGGAAGAGGAAGGAAAGATCGCGCGCGGTCAGTGTCCCGTTTGTTAGGGTTCTGCTCCGGCATTCGCCTGAGATTGATCGGAGAAACCACGGAAAACTACCGTTTAGAACAGCCAGCTGCTAGATTTGTCCTCCTGGCAGCGACTGAACTCGACCTGTGTCGAGAATCCTGCCACCGTCGGGACTCGTAACAAAGACCTCCTGGTCAGAGGGACTGCAGTGACGTCAGTTGATGCTCTGAGCCACCTCAGCCGGTAGAGACGTAGACCCCACGCCTACGGCGCGCGCGATACTTCTCACGCTTTTATATTTGTTGAAGTTCGCAAATGGCGAGATATTAAATTAGTTTCCCTTATTTCCTGATTTTAATGGGAAAATATAAAAAGTATACAAAAATTCTCAAAGACTTAATAATCATTTTCTCAACAAATGCTAAACCAGTGGTAAATCTTCATTTTTATAATACTATAAAATTCTATAGCCTCGTGTTCGAAACGGATTTTTTATGTAAAGGGCAGAATTTTATTCAATGTATAGAATTTTTCTTAAATAATAAAGCTTAATCGTTAAAAACGTTGGACAATTCTCCGTCAATAAAAAAGCGTTTATTCGTTATAACACTTGTTTATGTTTTTTCGTGCCAGTTGAACGGCTGTTTTCCTTTGCGTGTTTTATATATCGTCTACTAGTGGTTTATCGAGTGATGATAGGTTTAAAAAATTATTACGTGCATATATTACAAAATTATTATATATTTACTGTATTTTGAGTAGTTGAAGTATTTGAAATACGTATGTATGTAGCATATCAAAACGTACTGTACATTGACTATGGATACTTATTTACAAAGTATTTGGAGAAGTATTTTAATACTAAATTTAAAGTTTATCGCCCAACCCCGCATATAGGGTTGCCATACGTCCTGAAAAAGCAGGATATGATCTGAATATTACATGCATCCCGCTGTTCCAACAGATTTTTGTTTCTCCCAAACGTCCCGAGTCTTATTACTCTAATATAATTCCGCACGTGTTTGTTGTGACACCATTAGATTAATAAGGAGGGGGAATTTCATTCTTGTTGGCGGTCTAAATTAACTAACACAGGATGAAAGGAAACGAAGTGAGATGTGAGCGTTTAATAAATTTACAATATTCATCAACGACTTAAGCAGATACTCACTTGCTAATAGACGTATTAGCACACGCAACGGAAGAAGAATATTTTTGTTTGTTTATAACATAATTTTTAAACATTGATATTGGCTTTTTTGAAGCTTCTTTCGTAGGCGAGTCGCCAGAGAGAGAGAGAGAGAGAGAGAGAGAGAGGGAGAGAGAGAGGGGGAGAGAGAGAGAGGGAGAGAGAGAGGGAGACAGAGGGAGAGAGAGAGAAGGAGGGAGAAAGAGAATCTTCTTGTGGAAACATTATTGCAAATAGGTCAAGCACCTCTAATCCCTGGCGATTGTCTTAAGTTTCAATGAACGGCGTGGCAGATACTCACCTGCTAACAGACGTATTAGCACACGCAACGGAAGGAGACTCTTGTTGAGTACTGTCGTTAAGGGAGTGTGACTCCAACTGGGAAGAGCTGGAGTAATTTAGCGAGTTGAAGCTGCTCACGCCAGGCACATGTGTCACCAGCAAAGGCTTCACGTACCCGTTGACTGGGGGGTTCCCTGGGCGAAAAAGAACGAGATTTGAATTAAGTAGTCCAATGTGGTACGGTGTGGCCAATTTTTTTAACACGACGTGCGCGAAACGCGGTTTCTCGGGCTTGTTTGCCGTGTGCGAAACAGCTAATTTTTTTACAGTGTGCGAAACATCTGTAACGATTCGCACTTGTCTTTCGTCTTGACGACGTCTTTCTTTATTATTTACAAACAATAGAATTACGACTGGAATTGTAATAATAACTGGAATCTGCTTACCATTGTACAGGTAAGGTATTTCTAGTTATTTGATATTTAATTTATAGTCCTTTGCGTTCAATATTGCGTTTCACTCACGTGTTACAAAATAGTATATGTAACACGGGCACGAGCTTATTCCTCTTTGTCAAAACTCGAGACGTGCGGGAATCACCTGTTTCGCGTCCTTGTTCCATAAATTACTATTATTTAACTTAACCACATTTGCAGCACAAAACCAACTAATTTGGAAATGTGACAGTTTTTGCATACTCTTAACACTATGTTTCATTGTCAGTCCTTTATTATATAATTTCTTTTTAGTGAGATGACCTTAATGGTTTGTCTCTTTTCATGTTTTTCATTTATATTATATTCTTGAGTTCATTAACCACACCAACGTTTTAACTCCGAATGAGAAAATGAATCCTTGTTCATAGTCTTAGTATAAATGACTCTATTTATCTTTAAGAGTAAAAAACATCAGGAGAATGAAAATAAACTGGCTTACAGAAATTCTCAATTAGTGAATGGAACATAGGAAATTGGTCGAATTTAAACAAGGATAGCAACATTTTAACCCCTTCTTATTTACGAAGGTAAAATTTGGTGCAACCAAACTATTTTATTATTTTTTTACCTCTGAACAGTAACACAAAGATTTTAACATATAGTAAAATTCACGAGTTTTTCCTTGTTAGGATCTTTCACGAGAGTATTTTCATTATTAGTTATCAAAATAAATATATAGTGATCTATATACAAGAAAATACATTTCTTTGAAAGTTTGTAATCATACTACACATCTACAATTAACGACAATCAAACAATAACCAATCTATTGGTATAATTTTTTAAAATAAATTTGATATAATTTTTCTGGATGAAAATTCATAAAAAAGATTACTTTAAGTTAATTACTTGCTTTTAAAGATTCTGACAAATAATTTTTCTGTACGTACAAATTTAAAAATTTGCTCGTGAGAATAAAAAAACTTTTCGATAAGGAATTTTGTTTTTGTAAAGGAAATAAAACACTTCCCAAATGTGAGAGAAAACTGTGCAGCTATTAACGGATACTCTTAACCTAATAATTAATATAAATTCACATTAATTACTGTGAATTTGTCTACGAACACTCTCAGCAAGGTAACATCATTCATCAAAAACATAGTATACGAAAAATGACATGAAGTCTTACTGATAATCTGATTAGAACTTCGTTGTACATATAGTTAATTAAATTACTACAAATTACCATGAAAACAAAAAGGTTTTAAGACATACCATCAAAAGGAGTGTAATACTTTCCAAAAGCCAAATCTTTTGGCATGTGAAGGTACAAATATAGAAGTTGCGACAAGTCGGAAATCCTGTCTGGCAAACTACGAACGGCAAAATCCTTGCAGGTGAAGGGTTGCAGCATCAACACTTCATTCTTATCTAGAAATTTTAGAAATATTTAAAAATTACAAATCCTTCAAGTTCTTTCAGCATACATTTTAATTTTTGAGTACAATATTGTCTGTTAACTTCAATTAATTAATCTGAAAATTCTTTAATTAAGGACTATCAGATCACTTTTGTTCTTAAATTAAGGTTTTAAATAAGTATTTGTACCATAATTTTATTTTATATTAACTGTGTAACGTAACTTATTAACCGGACTTTAACCTTTAACACCATCTTCAGGTGAACTTGTGTATAGTTTCAGAATTCAGTAGTCTTGTGTTTACTTTCGGAATAAGATTCGACCTGAAAAGCCAGTACTATACTGGTGTTCAATGCGTGCATCACCATCTTTTAATTATTTAAAACAAATGTTCTTAAGTTATTTTGCAATAATACGCCATGATCTCTTGCGATGGCTACACTGTACAATGTTCTTTTAAATACCATATTTAGATTTTCAAATAAAGCAAACGCGAACATTTAGGCAACAACATTTTTTATCGTTGATCACGAATGTGATGTACTGTCCAACGTACGTACGCTTGCAAATGGTGATTTCATGATAGGAATATATTATTCTGAAAAGCGTATATTCCACCGTATACAGAATGTCCGGGGAGGAAACGTCGAAAATAAACAATTAAGGCAATTTTAAGCATATTTTGTCAAATAAACTACTGGGATATTCCGAAAGGATGAGCTCCAACAAGCACTCAAAAGTTTGTTTGAAAACAAATATTTCTAGGCAAAACTTTGCATTATAGACGCATAGAAACACGTAAATTGTTTATTATTTACAAAAGAAAAAATGTATTTGTTCAGAAAGAAAAATTAACCCAGGAATTTAAAAAAAGCACTAAATTTACATAACTAGACTGCTTTTACTTCTCGCTTAAATTTTCTTTCTGAACAAGTATATTAATTTATTTTGTAAATAATAACCAATTTACATGTTTCTGGAGTGTTTCTATGCTTATGTAATGCACATTTTTGCCTAGAAATCATTTTTTCAAACCAACTTATATGCTTATTGCGGCTCATCCATTCGAAATATCCACTTTATTTATTAGACGTGCTTAAAATTGTCTTAAGAGCTTATTTTTGAAGTGTCGACGTCCTGTATGGTCAAATGAATTGTCATCTACAAAACGTTATTCTGCATTTTATTCTTACTCAAATGGCCACCCTATTTCAATGGAATTACAAGTAGTCCATACACACACACACACACACACAAATGAGTCTTTACTGTACCAACAGAGTTCGGGAGGTAGCTCTTCCCTTATTCATTCACTGACTAGCGAATCCGAGTGCGGCAACATCCAAGATCATTAGTCTCGTAAGTGTAGTGTGTGTGAATGGTGAGATCCGGCGCCGACGAACCCGTCGGATTGCAGGTTTTCCCCAACCAGGTACCTCCCGCCAGCCGGGACATGCTCGAAGTTACCAACAGGCCTCCCAGAATGTGTGGTAGTCTAGTGATTTGAAGTGTAAGTAGGTGGTGAGTATAGGAAGAGGAAGGAAACATCGCGCACGTTCCGTGGTCCGGAAGTAGATACATTTTAATCAATGTGTAGTAAATTAATTTTTATAACATGTGTAGTCAAATTTGTTGATTTACAGATCCTTGATAGGGTAAATTGTTCATCAATCCGTCTGTGAACAACACTCGCGCCTAAACTATTGGCAGGAATGTTTCCAAAATGAATATCCCTCGGTCGATTGTGCCCGACTCAAGCACAAGTCTTACGTGTGACTTTTCTTTGTCTAAAACTAGTGTTTCGTAGCGGCTTAATTGGCTCAGGAGATCAACTGATGTCGCTGCAGTGCCTCTGGCCGGAAGGACCTAGGCTTCGAATCCCGACGGTGGCAGGATTTTCGACCCTAGGTAGATGGCTGGGTCGAGTTCTGCTGCTGTCTGGAGGAGAATTCCAGCGGCTGGTTGCGCTGATCGTCAGGGTCGTTTTCCATATGGTTTCCCCCATCAACAACAGGCGAATGCAGGAGCAGTACCCTAACAAACGGGTCACGGACCGCTCGCAATCTTTCCTACGTCTTCCTTGTCCTAACCTCTTGCTTGCATGCACTACACTACCACACACGTCTGAAGTCGAGTCTGGAGCTTTGAGCTGTCCCGGCTGGGACGGTGCTCCGCTGGTGGGAGGTAAGAGTACCTGGCGAAAACAAATTCCTGCAGGCCCACGTAGGTCGGCGCCGATTCTCGCCATCCACAGCCACCTCCCGCGTTAAATCATGCACTACACTTACGGGACTCGTGAGCTGCCCATTTCTCGTGTAAATAGTGTGGATAAGTGATCGTTTTAAAGAGCGACTATTTGCTCGCGGGACATCAGAAGATACCTCTCGAAATTTGCTGGTAGAGCTCATCTCCTCATATATCTCACAAAATGAAGATTAGGGTATGTACCTCCGACCCAAGCGATTGTTATTCCACCCAGTTCTGAATCAGAAAATCTGAGCAGAAACGTTCCTGTGGGGCAGGAAGACAGCATATCTTCAGCATCCTTTTTGCGAACAAAGCCCAAAATGTAGCTGAAAAATTAAGACATGTGATAATCAAATACGTTCTGCACTCCTATTAAATTTAGGTTCTAGCATAACATTTTCACAATTTTCTGAAAAATATTTTCTCAAATAAAAGCTAAGTATGATTATAAAATTGCGTTGGTCCCATTAACAGGAAAACCTCTGAAGTTTTGAAAATTCCAAATATTTGTTTCAAGTCTCTCTATCATCAATGAAGATAAAAATTATTTCTCAATGAAAAATTTTCTTCAGAATTAATTCTATGCCGGCCGTTGCTCTAGGCAGAACACATCGTTCATCCATGGTTCTCACGCAAATTCAAGAAAGTCATAATGTCTTAGTTTTCTTTTTACTTTCCCGCCCTTACGAAAATCTCTCATAAGAAGAGGAAGTTATATAATCGGGCGCCAGAAAACGGCGACTTAGCAAGCAACCTTATTTGAGGAATACGGGCCAACTTTGTAATGAATAGAAGTGCAAACGAAACAAATAAGAATTTTTTGAATGTTCCGTTCTAATGTCCTTCTAACTTGCAAATATTTTACCAATTTTTACAAAAAGTATTTCCTACAAAATGCAGGCTTGTTTTCCTTTTATTCGTGCTATTAATTTCCATTAATGTTGTTTCTATAAATGTTTACTACAATGTGTAATGTTGCGTTTTGTGATGTCATGTGTCTCGTTTTTAGTCAAGAGAAAGTCACAATGTCCCTTTTTTTTAAGAGCTGCTCACCTTACCTGGAGGACACCGCTAATTCTCACTCCTTGTTGCGTTTTTAATAATTTTCAGCCCAAAAGCTTCCGATCCTACAGTTATGCGTGGCAATACAAATTTAGATAAATTAATTATATTGAAGATTAGTATATTATTGTTCTATCTTTCTTTTCTAAATTATAAACAAAGGTTAAATTTAATTGGAAGGATGGAATCCTCTAAACTTTCAAATTTACATTTACAAGTACTGACATAAGATTTAAATAATGAAATATTTGTAATGTGGTGCTCCCTTTTTGAGCTACATTTTATACATTGCATTGTGGTTTTCCTTTGTTGTTCTTTTAGAAAATGACAGATTTAATTATTTAATATTCTATATGTTGGAAATGCCGGATCACGTTTAAAGAAAATATAAAATAACAGCAAGACTTGGGCATCTGTTACTACTTTGTCAGCTCATTGATTTCATCACGAAAAAATTAACAATATTTGTTTAACAAATGAACGTTGTGCCGAAAAACGACACTATACCACTGTTTTTTACTTAGACTAAGCTACTTAAGACTAAGTTACTAGGTCCTAAGTAAGACTAAGCTTTAATACGATCTGAATGATTGTTTCTGACTTTTAGAGTTTCTCCTTCAAATCAACTTATGATTCTCTCTTATGCTTGGCTCTCACAGATCTATGAAATTCATTGACTCAAAAAGTTTATCTTATAACAAAATGTATAGACTGGTTGTGAGAATGGGACTTACCCGTCATGCCAAAGATCACGAAGATGCTCTCGTGTTAGTTTCATCACAGCGTAAAACCATTCCCAAAAAGTGAAGGTTCTTTGGGGCAGAGTTTCCTTGCAGAGCCGTGAAAAACTTACCATCGTGCGACCGTATTCCGTTGATGGGGTCCTTCGCAAAAAAAGTTAAGATTTTAATAAAATATTTTACAGAAAATAACCAAAATATATCATCTTAGCAGGAAAATTTTAAGTATGTGTTAGGGAGGGAAAATTTCTCCATCCACATACAACAGAAGTATGTCACATCCCTGTCTTATAATATTTCATCAGAGGATACTAAAAATTTCAAAGTATCATAATAAATATTTGCAATTCAAATGCTCGTACTATTAACAAAGATTTCAAGTTTATACTTGTTTTAATTCAATAATTATGGATGAAGTATCTTATTATTACAATTATTTATTATAAGTTTAATACAATTATGAACATAATTTCAGTGCAATGAATAAAATATATTTTTTGTATAGTGTTTGCTCTTCCATCAAATTTTAAGTACTTACAAGTTCCTGCATACAAAAAAAAACATAAACACCGAAGAAAAGAACCGTTGGAGTAAACCAGATCCATGATACTGTAACAAGTTTCCTTTTTACAGTATCATGGATCTGGTATACTCCAACGGTTCTTTTATTCCGTGAAGGGTGAGAATAGAACAAAGAAGAGAAAGAAAAAATCGAGCGCGTTCCGTGGCTACTACTTTATTCGTTGTAATTATTTTGGATGAATTGGATAAAATTACAATAGTTGTTGACTTTTGAGGTTGGGACATGGTTCCGAGAACTGGGTCCGCCCCTGTAATTTTGTAACAACTTTTCTTACCCGAAAAGTTTCTCCGCCAAATATTTTAGATTCTCGTCTGAAAGAGAACAGCCAGTAACTCCCATAAACTTCATTTTGATAGCACCTTCCACTTGGTCCCAAGTCGTTTGCTCAGGCACACTGAAGGGAAGTCGCCCTGGTATTGCAAACGCGTTGTCCCAGGTCACGGTTCCCCAGGCAGGGGGATCTTGACTCCCGTGAACAACGACGACAACGGGCAAAGAGAGTGTCCACACCTAGAGGGAAATTACTATTAGCTCTATCAAAATTGAGTAATTTGCACTATACATCAAGTATCTTGCTTTTAATGAAATTAAAAATAAGATTGAATATGTACGAAATACAGTCGACTTCGGTTACAGTGCACTGGAAACAAAGATTTTTGATTCACTATATTCTATAGTGTCAAACGTAAATAAAATTTCAACATAGATATTAATTTGTTATTATAGAGTTTACTTCCTACATTTTTATTAGGCATTTCTCTAGATCCTTCTCCACAGTTCGTGATCTCTCCGTTCTTGATTCTACATTGTTTTCAGTGTCTAAATATCGTAATGCAGTCCTGACACCCTTCAATGCCTCTTGTACATCGCCCTACTCTCCGAAGACCCATTTACTCGCCTAATAATATGGGAGATGCTTTCGGTGGCGAGAGGGAGTAAGCGACTAACGAAACCGATCGCTTTTCCGCTGGGGTCGGCGGATGTCGCCAGGCTGCGGCAGTCGCGTGCTTCCTGTCGCCCACGTAGAACTCTACGCGCTTTGACCTGCGGAATATGAAGTAGCACCAAGACTGATACTGAAGTAAGTAATAGCGCGTCGCCGCCGCCAGTTGTAGCCCACGGAGGACACGGCCTTTGTTTCCGCAGTGAAACTGAGTGGTATTCATCGTTAAAGGTCCCAACTCCGGGTCCTCTACCTTCACCTCAGGGAAGACTTCTTCGATTATGACCTTTGGCCGAGGATATTGTTTCCAAGCTGTCTAGAGTTTTGCCTAGGATTTGGGACACTGAGGCGACATCATTTTTTTCCCAGGAGGAAATTAATTTCTAGGTAATTGTGTTTCCTACGTTCACTATAGCCGAGGTTATAACCGGATACTCTTGTGCATATTTGTAACGTAAGTGGAACGCGTCCAGAGACTTTAGTTCTCTATAACGGAGAGTTCACTACAACCGGAGTCGACTGAAGTAGGGTTCAAATCTTTCCAAACCTGAAAAAGAAGATCGCCGTTGCCAGCAGAGAAATGAGATTGGAACAGAAGGGTAAATTTTTCATCGGTAACGGTTTCAGAACCTTTCTTTTCTGTTCTCCTAATCTTCTTTAGTCTTAAATTCCTAGAAAAATATTAAAAATATTTGTAAATTATTTTCTAGTACTCTCTTTATACTTTGATATATCGCAACAAAGGAAAATACAAACTTGAAATGTACAGAGAGAGATTTTGTTGATTCATCAAACTCCATTACGCCAGTATTGTCTGGAATATCTCCAGAATTATCACCTCCAAATTTCTTCTTGTCCTTCAGAAAAGATCTTGCCTGCGCTTCATTGATAATAGTGACTGAAACCTAAAGCAAATTAACAGTTTGATGCTTCTTTAGACTATTTTCATCTTATTATAAGAAAATCTGCATGATATTCACAATTGGATTATTTAATTTAATAGAATTTATATGAATTTGACAGTTTTAACTGCAAGAATTAGCAATTTATTTTTGAAACAAAAATAAAGATTTAAATATATGAATCTACACCATTTTTGTATTTGGATCACAAGATTATGAGTAATCCACATGAGTTTGAATAAAGACAACTATTAACAGCAATTAATAAGAAGTTCCCATTGGTAAATTAGGTCTGTATATGTAGTTATTCGAATCATAACTATATTGAAACTATTTTCTTTTGTGGATTTTGTATGAGTTATCAAAAAGAAAAATAATGTTTATTTTAATCAAACAATGATATATAATAAATTAGTTTACATTTGTATTGTACAATTTTTTAAAGACTTAAAATGTTTGTAATAAATAATGTACTTCAGCTTCCGGGTCAACCCCCATCTCGATCAGGTTTTTGTCCAGTTCACCTGACCCACTGAACAAAGCTTCACTATGTGCACGTTTTGTTGAACTCTCCTTTTGCTTGTAATGGTAAGAGTAAAGGTAAGGGCGATTTGCTATTTTGCTAGCTGTACAGAAAAATCAAACTTGCAATTCGTGTACCGATGCAAATAAATTTTCTATAACTCGGCAACGAATATATGACAATGTTTCAAATATTGCTAATCTTTCGATTTTTAATTTTAATTTTTTTATGTCAAACTTTTACTCATCTTTCAACTACTTAAAGTTAAAATGACGGGAAGGGATTCTGGAACTAAAGAAAACGTGCGCAGATAATCTTCTCCTCCCTACGTCACATACAGTTTTAGAGCTTTTTGACTAAATAAATCTAAATGTAAATCGTGTGCAATTCTTTTAGTTTTACTAACAACGAGCTTGGGGTAAGTTGCGTGTGAAGGCAGGACGCACACACGAAGAAATGGTTGATTATCCTGCCGTCATGGATGTTGCATGAGCGAGAGTCTACTGCATCGATTTAAATGGATTCTAGAATATACAGTAAATCAGTTTTAAGTATTTTCTTCGTAATCTTACACATTCAATTAAAAATTGTAGAAAAAGCATTTACATTTATTGTAACAATTTAATTGTAATAACTTTAATTTATGTTTTAAAAATAAATTAATTAGTTTATATTTTAATGTTTTAGAGCCAGGTTCAAAAAGGGAATTATATCAGATAATGTTGAATAATATAAAAAAATATCAATGTTTAGTAACACCAAACCTATACCCCCACCCCTATGTAACGCTTCCTAAAAACCTCTCCTCCTCTTTTGCTTTACGTAATGTATGGATAATCCGTAATCCATAATAGAATAGTTTTACCTATTGTTCTCCCGCAGTTCCAAGCTCCTGTGGGAAAACGGAAAGCAAACCCAGATCAACACCACAAAGAAATTGTCGAGACCGAAGAAGGAGTGGCCAGCCTGCTTACGGGGAGGATTCCATAAGTTTGTGGCCTCACTAACTTCTATTCGTGATACACAGTAACGTTTCAACTTCCTTTACTTCAACAATCATCCTTCCCTTCAATCCACGTTTCACACCTGTGTATTAACATTTCTATCTATTTGAAAAAATGATCCGTTTTGTTCGGAAAATTTTCAAAAATTGCTTCTTTACTCTCAGTCCTGTGAAAAGTTTCTTTTCCGAAGGCCTTTCTTGAGATTTGACAAGGAATAGAAGTCGCTGGGAGCCCTATCTCGGTTTTTAGGGTGATCAGTCCTGCACGCAGACACGTAGAAGCCGTAATTCTTCACAGCAATCTTTACAATCTAGGTGGTAAACACAGATGCACGGTCATGAAGAAGCTAATCACCATGACATTTCACGCACCGCACACAAATCAACTGTCTCTCTTCAAAAAAAAAACAACAAAACAACGGATCGTCGGCTGCAAACTTATCACATCATTGAAAGACAAGACTATCCATATTTCGATTTATTCCTAATGTTCATTGACAGGACATGAACTGTTACGGTGTCATCCAATCGGGAGCGTAAACGTCCCCAGAGTTACGTCACTGTAGGGACGTTCAAGCTCTCGATTGGTTAACTCCGCACGCTGAACTACGTCCAGACCTTGTGTTTAAATCGAAGTATACTTCTCAGGAAATTTTCCCATTAATGGGCGTTATCTTCGTCAGACCGGAACCTCCTGTGTACAGATTGTGTACTTCAAAGCACTCGGAGTATGTGACTACTTTAAAATATATAAACAGGCTACTCGTAGTTGGCATTTGGTCAATGAATGTATGGCCTTTTGGATAAAAAAAGTTTCGTTACTTTGTCTTAAATAGAACAACTGTAGAAGCATTAAACAAAATAAAAGTAAAGGAAATAATACATTAAAAAAGAAGATACGAAAACAATGAATTTAACATGTTTGATAATCCACAATTTAAAAATGTTTTATGTTACCTTGGGAGGATTTTCACGTATATTCAACATTCCTCCAACAAGAAGGCGCACTGTTGAAGTTATTCTTGTGTTAGTTTTAATAACTTGTTGAGGTTGTTTCTCTATTACGAATGTACTGCAAAGAAAACAATTTTCAAAGCAAGCAAATTTATTCTCAAATAATAAACCAGCCTTATTAAAATTAAATTATGATTAACTTCAGAGAATTAAAATTACTATTATTTGATTGGTTTCTGAAATTCGTCAACCAAGTATTTCATCACGTGGACGACTGAACAAGAATGCTTATCATAAACCATTATTGTTACTTTGTCCCCCAAAGATGTATTAATTTTGTTTTTTCTTTTATTTATGAAACAGTAACACCAAACAATTCAAAAAAATTGGCTTCTTCACTTTGCAATTGTGAAGTAATAATTGTGGTATTATCACATTCCATAAACATGTGAAGTGATGCTCACCTTGTAACTAGAGAAGACAGGAGCTGGTTGCTCTGGCTTTGAAGGTAAGGTAGTGCCTCGCATGCCTCAGGGATACTAAAACCTAATTTTTTGAGCACTACCTCTACTTGGCCGATTTGTTGCCGACATGACCAAATAATTTCAGTTAAATGTTCACACCTGCAAATACATTAGTCGAAATAAATAATATGGATTTAATAACATCCGGTTACCAATATAAACCTAGTAAACTGTAAATAAGAGAGATATCTCCAATTATCCAAACACATCTCAAATATCTTATTTTTATTTACGTTAGAGTCATAGTTCAAGTACTCCTATGTCGTTTGATTTTAGGGAATTTTCACCGTATTTTCCGGTGGTACTCTTTGAAATATTAAAAAAAATCCAAATTATGGTCAAGGAATTGTGCTATTATAGAAATTTATTTTTCTCTTTCTTCTTTCTTTACAAATTGCAAAATTTATGTAGTAGAAATTACATTTAACTTCAAAAACACGAATGTTTAAAAGGGGTGTGAATCAATATTGAGGTCAACAATTGATTTATATTGGGGTATTATTTTATCTCATCTTTCCTGTTTATAACGAGATATAAGCAGGTTATTATGGTAACGGGAACTATGTCCATTTCTCTTAATGTAACACGTGTGCACCCCATTTTCTCTCATCTCCTCTCAATTGAACTGTCAATTTTCATAGTCGTATGTATTCAATGTTGTTTCAAAATTCACGGGAGCTGTTTAAATTAGCGAACTTACACTGCTACATGTTTCTATTTAAGTTGAGTCCAGCTACGGTCCACACACATGTGTACAGTACATGTTTATACATACATTCCAACTACGGTCCAGATCTGCATTAGGAAATAAATTCCAAATCTGTTTTCCCATTAGTTTATTTTTTCCGTAAAATGAATATTTTCTGACAAACTATTGATCACAGAAAATTCAAATTTTGTGAATATTTGAAGTGAATTGTCCTGTATGTGATGAATTACCCATATTGACAAAATGCAATTACTTTGGATTTTATTAGAATGAATATACAATAACGCAAAGAGATTAAAATAAACCCTACCTCTCATGTACACATTCTTTTTATCGGAAATTGCGGTTTTGAAACTTTCTTTAATTTATTATGTGAATAAAGAATAAGTGGACACTACGTCAAAAGATCAGTGATACTTCTATTATTTTGTCAGAAAATGAATATTCAAAAACCATATATTCACATGGTCACAGTGAGCAATTCCCCTTGAAAGAGGAAATCGAATATAGCATCTTAATAAACAGAAAAGTCAGTTTAAGTGCAGTACTTATTAATTATCTGCAGGATCAAATTACGCTCGACGTAGGCTGTAGGCACAAATTCTGTCGTAGACCTCAGATAAAAATATAGGACCGTATTACAATGTATTTATTGGACTTTTTGGAATTTAAAAAATGGTAATTGAAGAGAAATACTGAAAATACAATTCATTCGAAATTTACGTCTTACAAATCTACGATTGAAAGATTTCTCCGTTTTTGATTTTGATTTTTTTCGCGCTTTTTTATAAACCTACGTTTATAATGTGTATAGTGTAGTGTATACGTTATTGAAGTTTAAAGATAAAAATTGATAATTTTGTAAATGTGTGATTTATTTAGTCCTGAAATAAACATGATTGAATAAATATGAATAAACTTAACGCTGAAATGGCCCCCTTTTTTTTGCTTCTGGATATAAATGTAGCTTCACTATGTGCACGTTTTGTTCAACTCTCATTTTGCTTTCGTAGTGGTAGGAGTAGAGCTGGGGGTGAGTTACTATTTTGTTATCAATGCAGAAAAATCAATCCTGGAGATCGTTTGCAGAAGTTTTCTATAACTCGGGAACGAAAATTTCCAGTTCCTACAAATGTTGCTAATCTCACGTTGTTTCAATTATTATTATTATTATTATTATTATTATTATTACCATGTTAATTTGATTTATCTTTCAACTATTTATAGTTTAAATGTTCGGAAGAGGTTCTGGAGCTTAAGAAAACGTGAGCAGTTGATTTTATTCCCCAAACGTCACATAGAGTTTCTTATTTTTTTAAATGAAAACTTTAAAAAATCAAGAGGCCCTATCGTAGGCCCTAGGCACTGTGCCCAATTTTCCTACCGGTTAATCCGGCCCCGTTTCCTTACCATCCTTGAATTTTGTTGAGATTTCGAACCAACTTGGCGCCGTTGCCTTGCAGTCGCTGCTCCCGCTTCCACTGCATGAGATCATCGAACAGCACTTGGGAGTGAACGGTCGTCATTAGCGGCATTATGTCCGTCATCTTCCTCGTAAAGGCAAGCGAAAGCTCCTTTACGTATGCAACCTGTGAAACAATGTTCTTAACTGATTTCTGGTGGCAGATAAACAAACGTCAAATAGCATTGTAATTCAGAAAAAGTAAGTGATTGTTGAGTTCATTCACACTGAAAAGAAATTGAAAATTAAAATAAAAGCACAAAAATTCATCTGATCTCTAAAATTGATGGACTACGCTGGATATCCACAAATTAATTTCCTTTTGTTAATAAAAACAAGGCAAGTTCCCAAAAAGAAAAGCTATTTATTGCAAAAAACTATAAATCTTAAACTATATATCTACATATCTCCTATTATGTTGTAGGCACTTATCTTAGTGTCATTATTTCATATGTCCCATTCATAAAACATTGCGCATAAGTTGTCAACAACGTGCTGAGCATTTAAACGTGGTTGATTTTTTTACCCCTAAAGAACGTTTTCAGATGTGTTATGATTAGGGGCGGATTTTGATGACCTAAAACATTGCCAAAATTATCAATAAAATGCTCTTAAAGTGTTTTAAAATGCATTAAGAGCAAAGAAAGATGATAAATATATTTGATCAAAACCAGGTCAGATGAACAACTGAAGCTTTGAATGTGTTACTAATTTAATCGATGCTTCTTCCTTTCGTTCAAGTGAACTCCGTTTGAAAAACCATCTCCCACTGCCCACCCTCGGCGAAAAATAACACACAGTACACTGACGGGACTAATGACCTCATCAGTTTGCTCCCGGAACCACTAGTCAATCAACAAAAAATGGATCTTATATTTACTTATTACTTCCATGTTCTGTGGCGATGAAACATAGGATACCCACTTTCGATTGGATCAGACGAGATCTAATATTGGCCCTTGGAATAAAAAGGAAAAAAGAGGGGGGGTCGAATTGAAATTAAAATAAACAATTAAGCGTCATCCTAATTGTATATAACGTACAAAAAGCCAATTCTTTGTATTTTCTCATTTCTGAAATACATACGCCAAAAGAATCTGAACAGTATTGTTGAAAAACATTAAAAATCAAAATAAAACACTATATTGTAAGTTCACTATAGAACGCAAATTCTTACCTTCTCATCCAATATTTTTCCTACAGTATCTTCTTGATGACATATTTCTGTTCCAATTATGTAATTCTGTTGGTTATGTTGATATTGGTATTGCAGGGGTGGCAATTGTGCTGAAAAAATCGCCAAGTATTATTTTAATTCTTTTATTTTTATCAGAGCAAGCAATTGAGGAGTTTGCGAGCAAATAATGGTATCTTTCATTTCACGCTTCTTAGGAAACTGCAAATGTGATAGCACTATTACACGACATGCACACAACATATCGAACAAACGATTTATCTTTTCCAACTGCTGTTTATAGAATAGAATAAAAATGTATTTTACAATTGGGGGTGCTCGGTGGCAAAGTAAACAAATGCACAGAGTGAGTCACGTAATTTTAGCACCTTCTGCAGTTTTTGATTAGTTGAAGTTAATGCAATGCAATGTTCTCGGAAGTGCTTGAGGAAATGGGGCTAATTGATACATGTATTCCTTTCTATTTTATCACTTGTATTTGAGGAGATATTGAGTAAATTCTGTTTGTTGGTTTTTTCAAATGGAGCTATTCATATTTTTGAAGTCTGTCATGACGAGAGTGAAAAGACGAATCCAATGATTTACATATTTTTATATATTTTATAAGCATTTTTTTAGTATGTATACGTAAGCTTCCGCGGCTCGAATCCATGAAATCTCGCCTATCCGGGAGACGCCGCGTCGTTGGCTGGGAGGCCGACGTTCTCCTGACATGTCGCAGGCTTCCTCAGGGTGCTTCGTTACTGCCCTGAGGAAGCCTGCGACATGTCAAGCGAAACGTCAGCCTCCCAGCCAACGACGCGGCGTCTCCCGGATAGCCGAGAATTCAGTTTTTTTTAGTAATTTTGATGTTTTGCGCCTCGTGCTAAACGGATATTTTGAATGTAGAAGAATCGGAAGCAACGGATTCGAATACCGATTCTATAGAAACCGAAAGAAAAGAATCGATTCTGGTTGAATCGAATTGTATTGACTGTACCTTTACATGTGAACCAAGTGATTGTACCATTCATCATTTCCGAATCAAGAGATTGACTGTGTCATCACCTCCGAAACAGTGATTGACCGTATCATTTTATAACACTAGAAGTCAAAGTTTCTGTATTCTACGAATTGCCCCATGTTTTTGTTTGTCAATGTTCGGCAAACATTCAAATTAGTTGATATTTCTTATTTTCTATCTGTAAACTATTAATTGTTTTACCTACACGTATTTCAAATTTATTACACAAATTAAAAATTTACATACTTTTCAAACTGACGAATTCTTCATATTGTTGGGAAATTGATTCGTATTCTTGTTGCATGACAGTTAAATCCTTATTTGTCTCGCACAGGCGTCGATATAAGTAATTAATTTGTCGTGATAGGTAATCGGAACTTGAATCTGCGGAGGTGAAGTCACCCAGAGTGTCACCCAGCTGCATCGTCTGTAAAAAAAAATAACAGAGAACATTTCCATTGCTATAGTTCTATTTGGAAGTTCCTTTCTTCCCATCCCGTCGCCAGTCCCAGTGAATGATAGAAGGCTAAGGGTGAGCTATTGCGCTGCGTATCCGGCTTCAGCCAATGGAGTTCATGCACGAGTTTGCGTCTCAATATTGGCAGGAATTTTAAGTGCAGACAATTACCCAAATTATCACCTTGTCACCTTGAATATTGTTACTCAATATTAGCAGGAATTTTAAATGCAGACAATTACCCAAATTATCACCTTGTTACAAGTCGTTGAAACAGATATTAGATCCGTTGTTTTATAACATTGCATCTTTTATTCCAACTACACCTCCATCGTGTTATTTTGGCTGTTCACTGTTGCAAATTGTCTCTTTATTAGGGTTATCATACGCCCTCTTTTGCCCGGACATGTCCTCTTTATGAAGTACGAAAAACTGACCGGGCGGATTTTGCAAGAAAGTACGAAATCCCTTTTTTATTGGAAAGAGGGTACTACTTTTAAATGCAACATATATATAGACGGATGCTGCACTTTTTTACAACTTTTTCGAGTCCCCGACATTATAATATTACATTGTTGTATAAATAAATGACATTGAACCTCAACTATCTCGCCTAACAACTGTCAAAATCCATACTTTTCTCCATGAAATGTGACAATGCTGCCATCAACTCGTACAACTTATTGTATGATGGTGCTGGTTACAGATTCGATGTGCTGTGGCGCTAATTATGGTATGTGGTGTTTAAATTTTGAACAGGATGCCAAACAGAAAATGCTTGTTTAATGACCTACTTCAAGGTTCAAAGAGTTCGCTGTAAGGTGCAAAGCAAAGCAAAGTTTTAATTGTTGAAGAAGATTTCATCAACCCCCAAATACTTCTGGTGGAAAAGACAGTAATGATAATAAAGTGTGTTTATTGTGTGATTACGAAAGTAATGACTGTTAATGAAGTATTTATTTTGTCAGTACTATTTTGTCTTTAAGAAAAATAAAGTATTACATTAAAACATTTTATATGAAGAGTCCTCTAATTTTTCTAAGAAATGTTCTCTTTTTTCGTAATGACACTATACGTAATAACGCTGTACTTCATGCCACATTCAAAATGTTTCCTAAGACTCCTCGTTTAATGTAACATGGCGGCTGGACACGAAGTGCCCGTATTGAGGTCACGTGGTTCGAGGCGTAACTGGTGCGGCGGAGAACGAGCAAAAAACCGCCCGTCGACTGGGTAGCTGCGGAGCAGGGTTGCCAACCATCCGCCATTGGGGTGTACAGCCCCCCGTTGGCGTCAATTGATTCGTTTAGTTCAGAAACCCTTCAAATACGAAATTCCTCTCTTCGAGAAACTAAGAAAGAATGACATTGCGATGTAAGCTTGGTATTTCTGTTGTAAAAATATTTCTTTTCGTATTAAAACAGTTGATAAATGAGAAGTTTTCATGTAAATATTTTTTGTTTACCAATATCATTATATTTTTTAAAAAAAGCTCAAGTCCGTATACTTGACGGGTTTCTGCAATAAATAACCAGAAATAACTTGTTTTGATTTGTAACATCAGTATTTACAAGTATTAATCGCTTATAATGAAATTTATTACACTAGAAGAAATAAGTTTAGAAAATAAGAATTTTTTACACAAAAATCTTGAAAACTCGGTCTTGTTATTTCATCTTGAAGCGCAATATCACCATCACCACCTCTTGGTAGCCAATACAAAGTTTTTCATCAAATTATTCATAGCTAACTACTGAAGGTCTCAGTTTTATTAAATTATCTATCTTCTTTGTGATAATTGATACAACAAGAACTGTAAAATATAAAACAAACGTGTTTAATGAAATATTTGAATATAACGAAAATACTATGGACGTGCTTCCTTACACTGAGTAAAACGAGTGAATGTTTTATATGTACGTACTATTGTAGATGCAAGAAATGCCTTTCGGTTTTTGTTTTTTAGAACTACTTTTTTACCGGAGTACGAAACATATGCGTCGCCTTTCACCCTGGCATTGAGGATGATATTCCGCTCATAAGTTTCTCCACGACGAACTCCGCGTGGAATATGAATTTCAAAATTATAAAATAAATTTCAAAGAGCCACTCTGAACAGATGCTACTTACAATACCTTCCAAAAGAACAACTGTCTCACTACTTTTAGAAGAACAGATAGAGATCACGGCAAGACTTCCTGTAAATCTCTTAAAAAATATGCCCTCTCGAACGTGCAACCTAATTGACCCCTAAGATGGTGCTGATAACCGTTAAAAGGACTAGCTTCGATTGCATGTGACATCCTTTTCTCGTGTTTGTCCGCCTGCGGCCGCTGCAGAGTTAAAAGGAAATTTACCTTTGGTTTAGAGCAGAAACCCACCAAACTACGTCGCTTGACGGGTTTCTGTTCTAAACACGATATTTTAGGGTCTTTCCTATCACATTTCAAGAGCTTAAAACAGCTGATTTCTTCACTAAACGACGTGATTATCCTCATAGAACAATATCCTGTTGCTAACGCGTTTCTTTAATTTTTTTGCGTTAGACCGAGGGCTACTAATTACAACGCAGAGACACTAAATTTGTTTTCATAAGCTGAATATTCAAATGTGAATATTCCCCAGGTTTTCTTTAAATCCATTCAAAAATATGCTTTCTATTACGCGAAGTTGTGTTCAGTGGTACAAGGCTATCGGGTACCTCTGAAAATTTGTTCTGATTTTTAATGGGAAATATTTGTCATTCTTAGGAAGGGCATTTTGAACACAAGAAAAAATAAAACAAATGTAAATGTTTGTGTGTAAAAACCAATGTTCAAAGGTCCGACTTTCTTTTTTCTAGGGTAAAGTTTACGTAAAGAATGAAAAACTCGATACGGATATTAAATAACATGATAACTGATCCATCTCCAATATCAAAGGTGTGGCAGTGAAACATTTGACCCTTTTGGATCATCTTTCCTCTGCTCTTCAAACAAAATTCTTCCACGAATATCTACGCGGCTTTCTCCGAAAAGAATAACGTTTCATGGCGATGAGATTGGGGTTGGATTTCCATGTGGTTTGTGAGAACCAAGGGTCCAATTTCGGTGGTTAAGGGCTTTCGTAGCGAATGGGCGAACGCGCACATAACTTGTGCGATGTAATCAGTGACGCAATCAACGACCGACGATGAAACATATTGAATTGAATTTGCCTTATTTTACGTGGCGAGACTCAGGCCATCGGGACCGCTCTTCCGTTTGACAACGCAAATTTCGATACGCTCCTTTCTTCAGCTAGCAGAGAAAGGAGGTATTTCTTGGTCGAGAAACAGGCGATTTGAATTTAGCTCAGAGGCGTTCACACACATTGATTAATTGATTACTGATTCCGGGTGCGTCAACTGAAAAGGTATTCCCACAAGTGTAGAGTATGTTTTTATCGAGAGATATTCCCTCGATGGCTGGCGAGATCCGGCGCCGACCTTCGTTGGCTTGCGAAGATTCTCCCCATCCAGGTAATCTCCAAGCAGTGGGGCATCACCTCAGCCGTGACATGCCCTATGCTCCCAACTGGTTTCCTGGCATGTTTGGTAGTGTAGTGCGTGATAGTGTGTGAGTATGTGTGTGTGTATGTAAGTAAGTAAGGGAAGAGGAAGGAATGATTGCTCATGGTCATTGACCCGCTTGTTGTGGTACTGCTCCGACATTCACTTGGTATTGATCGGAGAAACAACAGAAAACTACCGATCAGAGCAGCCGGTTGCTATAATAATCTTACGGGTAGCGCCAGAACCTCACCTAGATATGTATCTATACAGTCGAAAATCGTGCACTGTCAGTACTGGAACCCTAGGATATCCCGGTCAGAAACACTGCCATATCAGTTGATGCCCAGAGCCACCTTTGTGGGTATTCTATTTACATACATTTTATTGATAATTGTCATGAAAGTTATTCAATGTCTCGATTGAATTAGTTATAAATCGGGAAGAGAAGTTATTGTAATGTATGTATTTATTTTTTACAGAGTATATAAGAAAATGCTTAAAATATGTAAAATAAAAATACTCTATGTAAGCATTTCGCGAATACTGAACGTCACCGATCAGGCTCTTAACTGAAATCGGAACGGCTGAAAGAAAGTTGTCTCTGTATTGGACTTCACTACACATACACACACATAAAAGTTTCTTCCGAAATGTAACATACGTTCGTAGTATAAACAGTGATAACAAATAGCCTGTGCTCAAGTGAAGTGTAGTTCAATTTAGCCAGATGTGGTTCACGGAGGGGGATGAAACATACAATGAAACAACACTCACGATAAAACAAGAATCTGTGTAAAATATTCAGGTTGTTCGGTTGAGTTGTGCATAAGTCTATTTGAAACATGAGCGTTTTGAAAATTGCAAAAGTTTGAATATTTTTTCCGCACCTTCCTAGAACTACAAAATTGAAGATACAGGTTTTTCCTTCATAGAAAAATTGTTGTTCATTGTGGGTTTTCATTGAAGTCATGTACATTTTTTTAAAAATTTTAGTACTACGTGGGTCGCGATTGAAATTACTCCTGCTTCACAAATATCCTCTCGTCCTTGATTCCGTCCGCGATTTTTCTGTACGAAGGACCCACAAAACATAGATTCTGGTTACCACGTGTTAGAGATTCTTTTTCTAAATGTAGTAACTGTATTTTTCCACTTTTTCGTTACTAGGGCCCGGCAATAAGATTTTTTCTACTGAACATTCGCCGTTTATACCACTGCATTACATAACTTTCTCTCTACTGCGTAAGCAGAGCAAAAAAGTAAAAATAGATACATCATATACGGCGAACAAGCACAAAAACCACGTTTCGCGCTCGGCATGTTAAAATTAAACATCGAGTTGAAAAATCACTAAACGCAGAATTTCACCTAACATTGGCTCATATTTTATTTTTGAGTGTGCTCCGTATCCTGGTGGAATATACAGATATCATTTTCTGCTTTAAAAAAATAACAAACCATGCCATAAGAAAGATGATTTCTCTTGCTTGATTTCCGAGTGCGAAACAGCGATTTCTTTCATTCCGACTACGATTGTAATATTCTACCAAACATTACAAATCGTGCGGCAAACATGGATGTGCAAAATAGCTTTGTTGAAACAGCATGTTAAAATAGTTATTTATGATACGAGAAGTTAAAGTGTCATTTCATGTTTCCTTCCATTTACATATTTTTTCGTTTTCTACATGAATTATGCTCATTATTACATGAAAAATCGTTTATTATCACTACTTTAATGGCACGCGTGCAATTAAAATCACGCAACTACCAATGAGAACTCGGCAAAAGGCTCAAATTCGTTTAATTAAGTCTCTACGGAAACACAAATAAATAAACAAAAAGTTGAAATTCAAAGGTTCCGTGTAACATGAAAAACAAATATTTATGAACACATCTAAGCTTATTTCCTACTATTATATACATTAAAATTCTAAGTACAATTAGTTAATTTTGAAAAAAACTACGCCAGCGTTACTTGGAACCAACTCTGAAGGCTTGTGAATATTTACATCACTAATTTCAATATGACTCGGCCCAGGGACAGCGCTGTGAGTTGTTGACGCTGTGGGCACTGCGATGATAATATACTTGATAATTAATACTTGAATTTTCCACGACTTGTATTGATTATATTCTTTTTAATAGACCTCTTTACTTTTTGTAAGGAGCAATGCATTCATTGCGTTTTCAGCTTCTTCTAATATTGCGTCCGGAATATTATTGTAATCCTCCATGCTTTCTAAATTCATTAAGACACTATGGTGATCGTAAATACACAGGCAATGCCTACTTAAATTGGTCTTCTTCGGAATGAAAATGACATCATCAAAGTAAATATGGAATGCTAAATATATATTTTTATTATTCAAAATAAAAATATGTTTGAATGGAAACGAAAAAATATTGAACGCAACACGTGTATAAATGCAAATAATTGCACTCGTGGTAAATGAAGCAACTCGCTCCTATCGTCGCTCGTTTTCTTGAACATACCACTCATGCAATTATACGCCTATTTATACAGTCGTTTCGTTAACTACTATATGTGAACATAGTCTTCTCGCACAAGTGCTAAAAATGTTAGTATGCTATGCGTGCCCTAAAAGAATCGCTTTACTGGTGTTCGTCTAAAAAAACGCGACACGTACCCGAGGTGATTCATTTTCTGAGAATTTGAGAGGGTACAATTTAGAAAAATTGTTCATTGTTCCCTTTTACAAAAGGAAACAAAATCTGAACTAACATTTTAGTGGACATGTTTATCCTTTTTTGCCCACCATCGTGTATGATTGGCTATTGTAGCAGTCTCTGCTTTCCGACAACTGCTTCAGAAATTCAGGAAACATCTTACCATATACTACTTTGTCACTCATCACAAATGAGTCACTTAAGTTTAACATTTGAGCATTTATTTACTAAGCGGCTTGGTTAATTTCCTTACGCCTCAAATATCGAAAAATGTTCCAATTCTACAATTTTCACACTAAAAAATTGACGCAACCACACAAATACTAATCTAGTCGATGTAAATAATATGTGTGAATCAAATAGATACATCAAACTTAAATATTACAAAATTGCATCGAACACACAAGAAGACTACCTGAAAAACTAAATTTGGAAGAGTCTCTTATTCCAATAATCCTTATTCTTATAAGAGACAGGCGGACCATTTGAGCACCCTCTGGTTTCTGTTCTGTACAATGTTCTCAATGTTTTTATATTTTTTTAATAAAGTAATATGTATATGTATGAGTTGATTAATTTGAGTTTGAATATTATACGCAAGACGTTAATAAAATGTTTATACAAATACGTACGTGTGGCGGGGCTGTCATGTTCAATGTAATTATTGCGATGTCCTTCCGTGAATCACACGAATACTCAAAACCAAACCTCGCAGGGGTTTCTGATGCGAACAGCTGAGTCACTTCTCACGAACTGCCCGACTATCTGCGTCTTCGAGGAATCCGCGACCGCAAACAATACCCCCCCCTCCCCGCCGGTAGCGCAGCCCGCCTCGCGACCGGCGATTGGCGCAGACGCAGCAGCGCCGCGCGACATTTGGTCACGTGACGTCAAGGAGACGAATGTGAAACTTCGTAATGGCAACTTAAACCCTCCTGCGGTTTAGGGTCCATTTCCATCCAAATGAAATTTTAATTTTTTTATAGCTTAAGAAAATGCTGCATTTGTTTTGTTTCTCTCTGACTTGCTTGCTTGCTTGACTAAACAAGTTTGTTTGATCTACCTGCGTATACAATTTTATTAATTTATTTTCAATATGTGAGGAGTTATGATTTTTTTTCACACATAGTTCTTCGAGTCCATTTAGACCCTCCACTTAAACCTTATTTTTCATTTTTTACTAAAGTTAGATATTTGATATAATAACTGGGTGAATCCGTAGTCATCCTATGGAAGGATCATGTTATTATCGGAGACTATCTTCTGATAAGGTGTAAGATGACAATGTTTCGTTGAGCATTATAGTGTCGATGTTCTAAGAATTTTACATCATAGCAGTTAGGTCACAAGCTTCTGAAACGAGGTATCACTCTGGCTGTAACTATACCAAAAACAAATCTTCTATACCACCAACACTTCTCCAAGGGGTATAGCAAACATGACGGTAGTGTCGTGCGTGCTACAAAAGAGCATGTGTTATACATATTCTTCAAAAAACACTACACAATGATGATTCAAGAGTCAGCAATTGCCAAGAACAGAAACCAGAAATAATAACAACGTATAATTATACTGAGGGAGCTGTTGATGCATTAGATAACATGAACAGTTCTTATTCATAGTAAATAAAAACAAAAAAACCCTGTAGTAGTTTTTTCTTACATAATATAAAATTATTATTATTATTATTATAGCCAATTAAAATCCCTTAGAGGGGGAGGGCCTTCGATTGTCGGGTGGGTTTTTGTATTTTATAAATAGCGTATGCAGAACGAAGTTCCCGAATTGGGTGCTCAGGAATTCTACCATAATAGAAATATCTTGCATCAATTCATTTTTCTTGATCACAAAAGTAAATCCACATTGGAGAGAAAAATATCACAAAATAATATTTTTTATGCAAAACTTTTTTTTAAAAAAATCATTAGTAAAGTCTGTTATTACCCGTAGAACACATTTACCATAAACTACGTCATCAAGGAGTAGGGAAAACTGAAAGCCGGCTAATAATTCATCTCTTCAAACTTCTGTTTTGTTCGATTCTACTAAAAAAGCGGAAAGTTGTTATTTACATTCCAAAACAGATAAAAGAACTTTCCACTGCTCCGGTTGTTTATGTAAAAATAATGCTAATCACAGTTGTGGTCAATATTTATAATTCTTAACATTTTTAACTATTAAACATTTTCTACGGGTGCGCACTATTTTACACGATTGTACAATCTTAAATTGATAAATGTGTATAATTAAAATTTCCACGTCCATTTATATTTTATTTTAAGTACGTTAATTGTAAAAATAAATAATGGGCATGAGAAGTTATAAGGGTCCATTTGCACTCGAGAACCTTAAGAGCGATTAAATTTTAGAACCGCAGCCGGGTTAAGGTAACCAGATCTTAAAAATTAAAAAACGGGGCATATTGATTTTCCGTGACTAAAATATGGGACACATGCACATAACAAAAAGCAACATTACTCACTGCAGTAAACTATGCCTTTTAAACATAATTGGATATGACTGGAAACAATAATTTAAGAAATTAATCCGCAACATTAAATTTATTTCAAGTATTTATTTGTAGAAATTACTTTTTGTAAAAGTGGCAAAATATCTGCAAATTAGAAGGACATTAGAATGAGACATTTAAAAAATTGATTCATTTACACGTATATTCATTATAAAGTTGGCCCATGTTCCTCAATTAAGATTGCTTGCTCGCATTGTCGCATAGAAACTCGCAGAAGCAGAAGGTTCGGATCATTGAATTTCTCGCCAACGATGAAGCATATGCGAACTCAAATGACGCGACAGCTCATTTTCCCTTCCTATAACGAGGAAGTCCCTTCTAACACAACCACTGACTCTCTCCCTGCTGGATTTCAATAGTCTATAATACATAAACTAATGCAAACCAAAAGGAATACAATATGATAAATTTAAAATTGCTGACTGCTCTTTATGCCAATACGTCCCAATAAGACATTTTGGTGTCCAGCTTTTCTTTCAACACACACACAAAACCTGTTCCGGCTAGTACGGGATGTCTGGTCACTTTAGGTAACATGAAAGTTTATTTATTTATGTATTTAACGTAAAAAAACAGTTAAAAACTGTGTGTGTGTGTGTGTGTGTGTGTGTGTGTGTGTGTGTGTGAGACGTACTACAGAAAGAAACGTATTCTGTGCGTTTTCTTAGATTCTAGGATCCCACTGTAACCCATATACATGTTGCATTGTTAATACAGATGGAAATAACATTTTCGCTAAGAATTGATAAGAAAAATTCGTTCCAGTATCATAAAAACTATTTGCAAAGGCAAATCAGCTTTGATGGCTATTATCCCTCATCGTGCCATTCGTGAAGGAATGAACTGCCTCCGTGACAACGTAGGGAACGATAACAACTCCAAAATCTGTATTTCCCACAGAACTCTAGAAGACTACAGTAATTATACTTTCCGCAAAAATATTAACCTCCTCCATTATTATCTAGAAACACTTGCTATTGTCAACAGCCTAATCAACAAACTCCGTTGTATTAAGTTTTAATCAGACATAACCAAAGTTTCGACACAAAATTCTAAGTCACTTCAAACCAGCTATCAATAGCAATCAAAGAATGGGTACCACAGAACACCACTTCACCATTTAAATAGACGAAACGTTCGACATGAAACACATGCAACCGTAACTAATAAATCAGAAATATTCAGTCTATATCATAGATAACATTGTTCAGTCTGATCGGCTGACTCAGTGCTGCCCCTTTTACATCGGCTAACCAAAATACGCCGTGAGGAAGGCATGACAAAATAACATAGAGTATATATATATTATATATATATATATATATATATATATATATATATATATCCTCTATGCAAAATAACAATATGGACTCATTCAATACCATATGGAGTACATATGAATGTATCATTTATTTATCAACTGTGTAATTTATTGTGTGCCGAATACATTTTGTCACAGCTGTGATATAGAACAATATAGGTATAACCAAAATAACATTTCAATTTAATCACGAAATAAGTAATAAATTATTATCTTTGAGGAAGGAAACTAACCAATAAGCCAACAAAACTATTAGTGTGCTTCTAGTAACTGTCATCGCGCACTTTAAAAATCTACACATAACATTTAAACACTAGCACTTTAGACATTTATCACTTGAACTTCTTTTTGTGCTGGCGAACAGATTGCAACTATTGTTGCCAGTTGTCCGGTTTTCGACAGGTTACCTTCATGTGTGTCCGATCAAGAGAATCTTGTGTAAACTGGGCAAGAGATTGTTCGGTTTTAAAAAAATTTAGCATAATATTTCACTCCCGCCACCAGATAACTAAAATTTCTGATTTTGCGCCAGGCATCAAGTAGGATTGTTGGTTGGTTGGTTGTTAGTGATTACAGGAGCGTCAGCTAGCTGCGAGTGCTGAGGTAGCCCTTTTTTTTGCTTCTGGACATAAATGTAACTTCTCTACCTATGGAGTACAACAGAGGATTGCACAGCAAGAGGTAAAATTGAAGAGTTTCCTTCAAACAATCAGGCAGGTTGTTTCCCTACCCTGGTATGAACTTGTTCTATGTTGTTTGAAAACCGAGTTCAACCTATCTCAATTCAGAAGAAATACACGATGATCTTCTGAAACTAGCAAACTTCTGAGTAAAGCACTGAAAGGACTGTACTTGCAAAATACTAGTGCATGATGAGAAAATGTTAAATTTTCCCTTAAAATCTTCATTGAAAAGGATTTTAAATAAACATGCAAGCAAAATGGATTTCAATTATCATGTTTAAAATTTTAAAGCACTTTAGAAGTAACATGAATGAAACAGACAAAATTTGCATACTCAAGTGGGTTGAATAATTTTCAAATCCATCTACATCTTCATAAACATTGTGTCAGGTTTACCCTAAAAGTGGACCTGATTTAAAGGGGATTTCAAAATTATTCAACCCACATAACAGCAATCAAGAATTCAGAGAAGATTGACAATTAGACCCTTTGTTTAGTTAGGAGAAATTATTATATCATAATTAAGTTTTAACTTACTTAGATCATTTGTAGGTCATCTTTGATCTCCGTTAGTATCATTTGCATCAACTGCATAGGGAATAATTGGAATTTGTCCCTTTTATTCTTTGTTTTCCATTTAAAATTGTTGTTTCTATTCACGAATAATATGATATTAAAGATATGCAGACTAAACACAGTCCTGTCTCAAATCTCAGTTTGTTGTAAAGAACTTCCGACATATATACATTACTCTTATTGGTGAATTCAGATAAAGTTTTCAGCCCCGGAATACCTACCCCCACTCCTTTACCAACATTAGTTGGATAAAGAATAAATGACAGCAACGAGCGTGGTACGCAAAATCTGTTTCAGAAATGTTTGCTCCCGTGTAATAGAAACCATTTTTCATCGATAAACAAACTACAAACTTGATACAAAATTCCTTCCGTCAAAATAGCCCACCTTTCGCAACTACCGACGCGAGGACTCAAGAAAACGTGCGCGGAGCGTATAAACGACTCTGACAGTTCAGTGCGCTGTTGCCACACATCACCACGCACATGGCACCATGTACATCACACATAAATTAAGTCTCTAAGCATTTACTTATTGACAGGCTATGATACGTCTTGATATCATAGTCAACTTTCGCCAAAGCCGAACCTTATCGCCTCCGTGACTTTGTGTGTGAGGTGAGCGGCAACGCTCCCTGGCTGTGAGAAAGTAAACAAACCCTCGCAAGCTGATTGCTTTAGAGCAGGTCACATCAGAGTATATATCACATGACGCACCACATCTCGTGGTGAGAGGGCTGTCAGAGTCGCTTACACGCTGCCAGTACTGTAGAGTATTTGACGTAATGCCATCCAGTAGAAATAATTGTGTGGCCAGGTTATAGCTCTGGGTAGACAACAACAGGAACACCACGTGATTTAAAATGTATTTAAGCAGTCGGCTTGTGTAGATCTTTGCTAATTTTGACAACATTCTTGTCGAAATTATCCAGAACTCACCACGTGGAGGTGTCTACACACCGAGTTCCCCACTTGCCCTCCCTACCACCGTACCTTTTGAGAGAAAGCCAGTCATAATCGAGGTTTTTAACGTCAAGTCGAGGTTTTGTGGCGTAATAGGGTAAATGTCAGATTAATCAAAAATATTGAGAGTTCTTTGAAAAATAGGAATCTTTACTCTCGTCCCTGGACCGTGATGAGGTATTAATAATATTTTCATCGGTGGATATTTCTGCAATGCCGTCATTGGTCCAAAATTCTGCCTCGAGGTTCTGAACTTGTCTATAGTACATTTCGCAGTCTGATGGTGATCCTTGTACAAAAGCTGAGAATGATTTAGTGAGCTTAAACAAATTGAATGTCAACAAATCTGATTTTTCTTTTTCATTTTGTTGTCATATCTGCATTTTTTTTTCTTCCTGTATGCTGTAATACGAAGCATTGTCCAGCACTATTACTGATTCTGGAGGCAGATTCTCAAGTACTTTTGTACCAAACTATCTTTAAAAATTTTCTGAATTAATCTGACCATGATTTTCTTCTGTTGAAGATTTGGCTTTAAATATCAATTGAGCCAATACTAGCCACAATAAATGATTACGATGTAATTACCCTTTTTTCCCCTAGCATTTCCCCACAGCTTTGGATTTATGATTCATTTATTATTGCTGTCAATGCATGATTTATCAAGGTACAAATGTCTCTGCTATTTTCTCCGAAAGTTTTCATTTGAGCAATAAGATAAATTTACCTATCTACAATATCCGCTTTCTCCAAAAGCAAAGTACTCTTAGTTTGAACTTTTTTTTCCAAAGAAAACCCATGTTATGAAATGTTTTTATAAGATGTTTTCCATTTCCTATTAATCTTTTTTCGCAAAACAGGTAGAAGATTTTCCAATGACGGAACAACTCTTTCAACTGAATAAAAATGCTGGATTGTGTCTCTTATTAGAGGAAGATTTTCCTCTAATTTGTTATAAAGAAAAACAAGAAGTTCAGAGAAACCACTGAAAGCATTATAGAAAAACAATTATGCATTTTTATGCAAGTGGTTCGACAACAACGTAGAGAGGCTTCTGCAGGGCCTTGTATTTCTCCTCTCCTCTATGGGTGGGTGGAGGGGGGCAAGCGAGCTCATCGGTCAAAAGTTGCGCGGTTATTACCAACATTACTACCAACGCGTACCAACGAGTCAGCTGATTGCCAGCTGACTGACCATGACTGAGCCATGGCCGTCAATGGCCATGACGCGGAAGCTGTTGGACAGCCATGGCCGGCCAAGGCATTTTCTTTTTTCCAGCGAATACAGGAAGATAATTATGATACACACCCTTGCTTCATACGTATAGACTTGCGTGTTCATTCTTTTGTTGTTATTATGATTGTGATAATATTAACATTATTAATACAATTATTACCTTTACTATTGTTTTTGTAAATATAATAATTGTGAGAATATAATTGAATGCTTCTAATAATTTATTATAGGCATGACTTCAGGTGTATTTAGCAGTGGAAGGCAATTGGCTTCCTGTTCTCGGAGTACTCTAATTAGTGGGAGATAGGAATGCATAGCCCACTCTACACTCTAGAGTGGGCTGTGTAAGAATGTATAAGTCACTTTATGCCACATATGATTAGTGTCATTAACGGAGAACTGTACTGTGTAGTCAAAATGAGTTTGTGAAATACTACATCCTGAGTTACCTGACAGGATGCTCGACATTTTTGGAGAGCACTTCAGAAAACCAGTAATGTATTTACTGTTAACAGCTACTGCACAGCTGTATTCAGAATGCAATAAGGAAGCACAGAAACATTTTAATTTGATCATTACTGTTCTCTTGGCCTCCAGGACATGTTGGTCCATTTGCTTGGCTGACTGGGGGACCTGAGCCATGAGGATCTGATGAGAGCAGAATGCTTGCTTTTTTAAAAAGTGATGGAAACGTAAGTGACCTGAATTTCATTAATTTAGTTTCTTTGTACATAGACCCTCCTGCTGATGCAGAAGGAGCCAGAGAATTCAGCATCGGTAAAAGGTGTTTAGAAGAGATGCTTCCAAATCATAATATATTTCTGTCAAAATCTTATTGATTTTTTGACGTGTTCTCTAATTCTGTACTAGAAACGTGAGGAAGTTAAAACTATTAGTATAATATCAGGGCTAAGATTTGTATGTTATTACATATTGTGCATATTTCAACATTTTATTTGCAATGTGCTACATATTCTTTCAAAATTATTCATGAAAGATTAAGAAGCCTTTTATTTTTCTGTTTGATGTGCTCAACTGGATTTTGTAGATGATGTGGATTTAACTCTACAAAATATTGTGGAATTCAAGGTTATATCCAATATTTACTCTGATGTTGGATGAATATTTTACCAGCACCATGCTATATTAGAACAAAAGGCAAAGTTTCCCAATTGAACATTTAAAACAATGCTCTTTTACTCACTTTCTTAAATGGTCAATTGTGTGACAAAGATACTTGCTTTCAGAAGTGCAAATGTATAAAACTTGCTCAGTGCGGGGGCTAATCTGAAAACTTAAGTTATTTGCCCATTCTACTTAAGTAGCTGAAACATTTGATTAACACATTCTTTGCTTTACCAAACTTTTAGTATGTGTAGGGAGTTTAGCCCAAGGTCATTGAATAAATATTTAAATGTTGATACTTACTCTATTATTTCCCCTTCAATGACTATCTTTACTCTTCTTAGTTCCTTTTCTTGGAATGCCATTTTTTTAATAGATGAAATGAGATAGATCTGATAGAGCCAAAATTCTTCCATTCCAAACTTCTTCCATTTTTTGGTGAGACTGTTGGCATAAATATTGTAAAGTTTGGTTGACAAGCGAACGTAGCATCCTTTGTGCTCCTACCCTTTCTGAATCCACATTGTTCTTCACCCAGGAAGGTTTCATTGTACTTATTCAACCTATTCCTAAATATGTTAGCAAAATGTTTTGAGGTTGTTGGCAGTAGCATTATCCCTGTGTAATTTCGACATATTTCCCTCAGTTTTCTCTTTTTATTATTCTTGTTTCTTTCTTTCTTTTTGTTTTCCACTTTTTATGTTATGTAGTAGTCTTGGTTCTGTAGGAATTTCTTATAGGCTTTCTTCTTGTGTAAATGATTTCTTGTATTTCTTCATACCAGGATGTTACCCACTTCACCATTTTTGGTCTTGGAACTCCTAAGTTTTCCTTAGCTGCTTCCATTATTGCTTGCTTTAGAGTTGTCCAGAATATTTCTACGTTTTGTTTGTTTAAGTTTTGCAGATTATCCGTAAGTCTTTTTCCGTATAAATATCTAACCCTTTTTTCTTCTAATAGATGTGCCTCTAATTTGGGTCTCACTATGGTTGTCTTCTCTTTCTTCTTGCAGTGTTGGGGGTTGATTTTAATTTTGCTTTCAAGGAGGTAATGATCAGTGTCTAATTCACTTCCTCTGAAAGCTTTGGTATCTTTTATCTTACTCAGTCTCACTTACAATGACATATTCAATAATTGATTTTGTTCCCCTTCCTTCCCATGTATATTTGTGTTTATCTTTGTGTTGGAAAAGGATTAGTAATTTTCACATTATTAAAAGTACAGAAATCAATTGGCATTTTCCCATTGTTATTAATGACTTCTTCTCCTGCCTTCCTTTGAGGCCAATTTGTGCATTTAAGTCACAAGCTATTATGAAAGAAGTGTTCTTCTCACATTGATCTATTACATTTTGCAATGTGTGATATAATTTTGTAGTTTCTTCATCGCTTCCGTCCACTGGAGCATACACTCCAATTAAGTTTAATTTTCTTTTTATTATGTTGAGTTTTATTGATATTATTCTTGGAGAAATGAATCTGTAATTTTCAATATTATGTTTCCATGAGCTTTTCATAATTTCTGCCACACCAGCAACTGCTCTCCCTTCTCTTTCCACTCGTGAAAATATTAGAAGTGTTTCTTTAGGTCTTGAGTTCCATTTCCTTTATTGTTAGTTTCTGATAGTACAGCTGTATCTATATTTCTTTCTATTAGTATCATTTCTAAGTTGTCTGCTTTGTTTGATAGTCCTCGTATTTTTCATGTTCAGATTTTCAGTATTTGATCCTTTTCTTGGGTATTTTTCATTCTAATGATTATGATCTCTGGGTAATCTCTCATTTTGAATATTATATCTTCTGTGTTTTTGAAAGATAGTGGTCGCATTATAACTCCTTGTGGTCAAAAGTCAGATTGTTCAATTGTGTCTAGTTTCTCAAATAGGGTTAACACAGCTTTGTAAGTATTAACTTTTGTCTTGATTTCTGTGACAAATATTTCTCCCCTTATTCCATTGTTGCATAGATGTTATTTTATGTCTTCTTCCCTGATTTGTTATGCTAATCTTCCCAGGAACATCCATGCATTCTTGTGACCTGCTTGTAACTGGCATAACTTTGAATATTTTGTGCCAATTATTTCTTTATTTCCTTGAATGTTTGAATCTTTTTCCTTCTCTATTGCATCTTTGCAATGTCTATTAATGGTTAATTCTGTTTTTCTTGTTCTTTCTCAGATGAATTTTTGTGGGTTTCTGTGTTCAATTTTGGTGTGTTGGAGAGTTGAAGGTTCATTTGCAGCCTTTCTCTTCTTCTGGATATGTCCTGTACCAGTTTTTAATTCAGTGTTTGCTTTTGTCTTCTTCCTCCAGTACCAGGATATCTTCTGCTTTGCGATCAGCTTCTTCGTTTGGGATGTTGCTTTTTGGATAGTTGGTCAGGGATTAGATACATTGAGTCTACAGTAAGTGAAATTAATTTGTTTATAATGTTACATTTTCGTATAAACTTAATCGAATATATGTGTATTTGTATGGGTGTGCCTTCGAATTATTGGGAGTTAATGTGTAATTTACAAATAAATATTGAAAATGTGAAATCACCTTCTTTTATTGTGAATATTTATCCTCAATTTCCTGCCCTGCCTACAGAATTCGAAATGATCTCATTTATTTTGTTCTAAATTCTTCCTCAAATTATATGTAAATATAAATAAATACAAAAGCCAGGACTAACAATATTGACTGATACTGACACTGGTTCCAGGGCGGGCGCTTCCGCTACGCGTTTTGAGTAGGTCGCTATGATTGGCTGATTTGTTTTCCATACACCTTTTGGAAGGCTATTGGCTCCGTTGGTTCCCCCCCACCCCAAGTGAAATAAAAGCTCGTGTGCTGTGTCTTCCAAAGAGTCTCTTCTATTTGTACTCTGATATACACGTAGTTCCAGAGAGCACCAGCGAGTATTAAATATTACAGTATGTTTACTTCGTCAGCTCCGATCAACATCTAGGTCGAGTAGAAAGTAAAATTGTGTTCAAGTATTCACTGGTTTTCGTTGTACGGTTGTGATCTGGTTGTTGTTGTGATGGGAGAGGTTAATATTTTAACGGAAAGCTGTATTAAAATAGAACCGGTAAGCAAATTCTGTTTGAAATAACACGTGGTTTGTTGATATTTAAGTTAACCAATAATTTAGGTTAATTTGAATTCAAATACAAATTAATGGACCTGAAACTAAGTTATGTTCTTAGAACAACATATCGTGCTGGAACACACTATTGAATGATTGTTTTCTGTTTCACTCGTAGGTTGAAGAACCAGTTGATGTGAATGAAGATGATTACTGGAGTGCCTTCGTGAGTTATATTTTTACAATATCGTTAGTGGCGTATTTTGATCAGTGTTTTGTGGTATCTGAGAATTAAAGGGTTCTCCTGATGAATGTATATTTTTGTGAATTATGTTATTAAATTCACAAAAATATACATTCATCAGGAGAACCTTTATATTTATATATATATATTGCAATGAAATCGTAAGCTCCACTTCACAACGGAGTGGTTATATGGAGAATTACTTGAAATTACAATCAACTACAAAAAAGATTAAAATACAAAATAACTACAAATTAAACATCATAAATCAATAAGGTTTGTATCATATGTATTACATTTTTTACATATAAGGTGTCAGAAACTTACCTTATTTTTAATGAAGTTTGAATGCGAATGTGTAACTAGACTAAAATATTTACAATGTAGTGTACAATAACACAAACACTGTGAGAGCAGGCATTTCCTTTCTGTTTAGTCTTTGTGATGTTTTATTTATAGACAATTGTAATGACAGGTAATTATCTATATTATCCACTATTTTTAAGCATATGTTTTGATGGCAGTGAGAATCCAGTGTTGAAAAATGTGCTTTTAAACCAGAGGTCTGAAAATGGCCAAAAGATAGCTGAAATGTCGCGAAGGCCAACTTATAATGTAAAACATAATTCTGAGGGTCTTAAATTAGAGGAACTGTTTTTTATTAATTAAAGACGTGACGTGTTTGAGACTGGAAGGACAAGTATCCACTGTTTAGGTTTTTCGGCATTGTAGAGTAATAGTGTTGACAGATGGTTGATAGGTGTCAGTGCTCAAGTGCCCAGGTTGAATTCTTGGAAGGGGGCAAGGGGAATATTTTAGGTTTCTATATAGTATCAGCATACAGATATGATTAGAATATATGGTTTGGAGATTCTTATGCACTTAGATTGCAATTATTTTCTTTCCAAACCATGTCGTAGAGTTTACTGTAGATGTCATCCCAATTTGTAGGTTGTGGAGATAATGGAAAAAGTCACTAGCAGCTAGGAGGGATGTAGAATGTGCATAATGAGCTATCTTAAAAGTGAAAATTTCATTTGATTTGAAATTCCATGATCTTGGATGTTACCCTTTCCTTTTTTAAATTTAACTTCATTCAGCTGCATATTAGGAAACGAATAGAGAAAATATTCAGAGTTCTTAGTTATGTTGCACATAGTGTTTCAGGGATTTAAATGGTGATTTGAATGATATTTTTAAAATTGGCCATTGTGATGAAAACTTATTTTCAAATTGACTTCTTTTCTGCTGTAAATCACAGTAACTTTTTAACGCTAATGAAACACTGGAACACGAAGTAGCTTTGTATTATTAGAACTCTTTAGTAGAATCTTTACTGCGTAACTGTTTCTATGCACTTAGAATCTATACGGAGCATCAAAAAGAAAATCAATATGTAATATAGGAAAATATTAATTTTAACTATGATAATTAATGAAATATTTTCTATTTGGATTGTATAATTCTAAGCAACCAATATCAAGTCTTGAACTTTATCTTCTGGGTCAATGACCCCTATCTCGATGAGGCTTTTCATCCAGTTTCCCTGATGTTTGAGCAAATGCTGAGATGGTTCTTTGTTTTGTTTCTGGGCATGAATGTAACTTCATTATTTGTGTGCTTCGTCTAGAATTGATTGGGAAATATAGATTTTGAAATTATCATTCTCTGTGTGGTGTCATGCATAGTTGAAGTATATTCCTTCACATAGGACACGACGAGGGATAAGGACCCATATCAATAGCTGATTTGCCATTGAAAATTGATTTTATTGCATTGGAGTGAATATTTTGTTAACAATTGATAGCTTGAAATAAAAAAAAAGATGTAAGTGCCATTTTCATATTTTCAAGAAAAATGAGTTTATATATATGTTACACCTATTAGCACATCCAACTTCTGCCATTTATAATCACCTGGTATTGCTATAAAGATATGCAACTGGGCTTTGGTTCTTATTTGTTATAGGGCTTGATTCATTCATAAATGTAAATTTATGATGGCATTTTGAAGTTTGTTTTGTGAGAATAAGATTCTTATGAACATACTTTCGAACATTTGGTTGTTATATTGATGATGATAATTCAATGTTACTCAATGATATTTAGTGTTCTGTGTCCTTGTTATTTACGTTTTTAGAGGTTTTTATAGCATCTAGATTTCGACTGACACCACATGGTTTAATTTGAGGTTACAGTTGACACAGGGACAAGCTTATGAATATCTTCACCAGCATTACAGAATTTGTGATCAGAATATGAGAATATTAGAAACAGTGTTATTGCTATGTAAATACATTCAGTTTGTATTGTAAGCAAAATCTTTTTATCAAAAATTTTTCTTTAGTTGAAATTTATTTGAGATGAACTGTGAAGTTTGTTAAATTTGTAGGTCATTGGTTAATCTAAGTTCCAAATATGCCATTTGCAGTGTATGTGATTGTCCTATTCATTATGATTGTGACAGTGTTACTTTGACTGAACAGCGAAGTCTAAAACTGAAAACTAAAAGACTAACTATTTCCGCTCTCGATGGGATGGTGGATTGAGAAAAGTACCAATTTTGATGAAATCTGTTTAGATTCGTGAGGACAAGCTGGTCATCTTGGTGAAGTTGGACTAAATTCATGAGATAGCAGAGTCGTCTTTCAAAGCCATTGAGCTGAGGCTGTAAATGAGGAAAAAATTATGTCTCGATGTCAAATTATGTCGGTATACATGGATACGGAGATGCAGATTAATGTTCAGACTTGAACTGCTTTTACGAATTATTAAACAGAGTTGTTATGAAAATAAGTGATTGTGCTTGACTGATAATGAGTGGGTATTTATTAAGCATCTATTTTATCTCATTAACAACTTTATTTTATGTCTTTTTTGTTGTTGACTTCTTTTATACTATGTATTCAGTAGTAGACTCAGGATTGTAATTATCAAATTACTAAATTCTATTTACTGTATTGGATTAGTGAGTAAATTGTAGTCCTCCTCCCCCCCCCCCTAATTTCTAATTTCTTTTTATATTTAGAATTCCACTTCTATAGACTTAGGGTAGATCCCGTCATGAAGGAAACGTGCACATAATACACTTTTTTGCCTCAGCACGTTACACACAGTTTTATTTTATTTTATTTTATTTATTTATTTTTTGACATAAAGTAAATTAAAAAATAAATGTAAATAAACTCATTCAAAAAAATATTTTGTAGAGTTTTATATACCCTATATTAATTTGTTTAATTATTGGTCCATCCCTTTTTCATCGCTCAGGCTCTGATTAATCCTTGTATAATCAGTTGCAACGACAGGCATCCTTGGTCTGACATTCTTTCCAGATGTTTGCACTATCTTTGTTTGTTTCTTCTCAGTTCATCCAGCAAGGGTTCAGCTTCCAATTCCTGCGTTTGATTCCTTTTCTGGAGTGTGCTCGACATTCACTTTGTTTCTGGATTCTGTATTTATTGTTTTATTTCATAACTCTTCTTTCAACTCTTAATTCATTTGAACTGAATTAGCAACAGTAAAGTAGAATTTGCCCCATTTTTTGTAACTTGTTTTTTAGTGTCTGAATTGTATCACTTGCTTCAAAATTTATTGAACTCTTGTACCATTTTAGTATAATGTGCTCATGCACTTAAGTTGGTGATAATTCAATGCATGTCTTGTGTAATTACCATTTTATTTATATTGAGCTGTCGGGCACCAATTATAAGATAAAATGTTGAAAATTTGGGAAATTGTAGAGAATTTACGGGCCTACAATTTGTTTAACCCTTTTTTATGATCTGTCAGAATAAGAGTTAGTCTTAAAAAAACAAAGGAAAGAAGTATTTTTTTCTACTTTTTCTTTACTTATTTTGGTTTTTGAAACGTTCAAAATCTAACTCCTAAAGAGTTTTCAAAACTTCTTGTATAGAAAATCGTAAGGATGATTCAAGTCAATATTAATAGGCATAATGTGCTTAAAAGATCCAGGTAAATAGATTTAAATTCCGCAAAATACTTTTTTTTCCCTATGAAATTTGGTGGCAATTGTTGTTTGGGGAAGGTCATATTGATTCTTTTGTTTCTCTTTGATTAGTTTTTGGTGGATCCTTTGACTTTGCTGTCTGAGTTGACTCATGAGGTGGTTATTTTTCCTTTAAATGTTACATTAGTGTCAGCAGCAAACTACTACTTTATTGTTTTCCATTATTGATTGAAGATCATTTACAAGAAAGTTGTAAGAAATACAAGAACATTGTAAGAAATAGATTCAGACCTAGCATGAATCATTGCAGAATCCCGTGTGTCACAATTCTTGGTTTTGAATGATTTTATGGCTTTTTTGGTAAGGTAACATAACTATTTATTTTCTGTCTGATAGATATGCTTTGACCATTTGTATGCAATTCCAAAAATTCCGTAAGATTCTAATTTTGACAACAATTCTGCGTTGTCAAATGCTTTTGACAGGTCAAGGAAGAGATTAATAGGAATTTCTTTTCACTCAAATTCAATGAGAATTTCATTTACAAAGGAAAATCAGGCTGATTTGGTTGTTTGATTTTCCCTGAATCCATGTTGCAAGTCGGTGATGATGTATGACTTTTTAACCTTTCATAGAAGAGATTTTCCAATATTTTTGGAAATCCTGATAACAGTGATATTGGTCTATAATTCATTACATCTTGTTTGTTACTCCTTTTTGAATTAATATAATAGATTTTAAATATGTGGAAAGAAGCCATGTGTTGGTAATTACTTGTATAAGCGTCAGTGTATGTAAGAAGCAATGATTTTTATATTGAAGTCTGAAATGTTGTCTATCCCACCAGATTGTTTGTTTTCCAATTTGTTTTTTTAATTTGAATATTGACTTACCTGTTGTTTCTGCGAGTACATACTAGAGGATATTTTTAAAGTGGTAGTTTTAATGGTGGTTGAGGTGTACTGTTGGGGTTACTTGTTTGCTGGAGTCTGTCAGCTGTTTCAGAGAAATGTTTGTTGAATATACTGGCTGCCTCATTAAGATTTGTGGTCTTTCTATGTTCATGGACTAGTTCAGCATTTCGTGTTGTTTTTTCTGGCTTCAACTGAAAGTCTGTTGAAGATATCATAACACATACAGTGGAAGAAAAAAATTATTGCATCACCATTAATTATTTTACTTCCCTGTTCTAAGGACAGTGTAAAACTATGAATTGCTCTTCAATTCTGGTTTTTATATTTTTACTTCCATTGTTGATTTTCTGGAGCATTCTCTGAGAATTGATAATTATTTGTCAACAATGACTGTATAACAATTGATATCTGCTAGTTGATCCATTTCTTGTGAAACTTTGTGTGTGTCAATGTGGGAAAAGGAGTGAAGTTAACACCAAAAAAGAAAGCAGCTATTCTGGTTTTTCCCTTGGTTAGTCTCAGCACACACGAGATGTTCTCAAAGATTTGTTTTCATCAGTCCACCATCTCTACTTTTCTAAAATAATACAAGGAAATGGATATGTTGATCATATGAATGAGAAAGGAAGTAAAGGTATTTTACCCTAAAGAAGATAGAATTCTAAAACTAATCTGTCTTAGCAATTGCTGATGGGGCAATAGCCCAGATCCTAATCTCATTTAAACCTGTTGGAAGTTTATAGGGAATGCTGTGTCAAAATAGAAACCCAGAAATAAAATGGAACTATTCGAGACTTTAGTGTGTGTGGTTTCATGAATTGAGCAACAAGCTTATTAGTAATTTAATTCTATTGATGCCTAAATGATACCAGGCAGTAACCAAAGCATGTGAGGGGCCAACAAAATAGTATTGGATTATTCTGATGAAGTTGAGTATTTATAGTTGCAAAAATTCCCTTGCAATATTTTATTGTAATAAAGTACATATTGGGTCTTTTATTTATATTTCAAACACATTTATTTTTGCATTAAGATCCTACTTCTTTTATATATGTTAATCATCCAAGTAACAGTAATTATTTTTTTCTACAATTTTTCCTTCAAAGTTTAAAGAATTATAATTGAACTTGTAGCTATTCTGAAGAAAGATGTCCCTGGAATAATTTTAGTCTATTTCAAATACTCAAAAATAGTATTTTAACTGTTTAAATTTGTAAAAAGGGAATACAATTTGATAAACTAATATTGACATTCATTATGGATACAAAATAGGGAAAAATAAATAAGGGCCAAATGTCTCAGAAATCTGTTAGAGACTCGATCATTTTGGATCATTTTAGTCATAATGAATAAACTTCAATAATTTATTCAACATATCCAAGTGTTTTCTGAATAACTGAAGATTTTCATCAGGAGTTTGGTGAATGCTTGGGAGAAATATGTTGCTTTGGACTTTCTACAATGTTGGTACCTTCGAATGTTCAGTTAGGCAGAGGGCAGTTAATGATTTAGGAGGTATTTTAATGTAATTTCCATTTGATGTATTTTGTTTTTTGAGAATCAAATGTTCTGGTGTAGAAATGGTTGGCTGCTACAGGTTCAGGTACTGTATAGGGTTTTGAACGGTCCTTAGGTTGTAGGACATGGATTGGGAGGGTTTTGGGGGCGAGTTGTGGGAGATTTGAGAGTTTGCTGCTATGACAGCGTATATAGGTATGTCATGTCAATATTTTTGCTTATTACCTGTTTATTTATGAAATAAAAATCATAAACTAGAGAGATTGTTGGAGGTTGGTGGAGTTTTAACAATTTGACAAAGTTGGTTGTCAACTTTGTTAACGTAAATTGCAGATATCCATGGTGTAGTGTGTTCCTCCTCGTGTGGGTAAATTAGCTACTGTACTCAACCAACGGTCAGCCATATAGGATGAAGGAAATGCAATTCAAAACGTATGTACTATTATTCATAATAAAAGAACTGGTATTGATTTTTGAAGCCAAAAGTGTTGGTATCAATGTTTATGTTTGAATTTGAGTTCTTTGTTAGTTGTGATTTCTATGAGTTTGTCTTCTAAATGTGATTAATGTACAGAATCGTTTGTGAAAGGATTTAAATCTCAACTCCATATTCATGTTTAAAATATTTAGGAAACTCTCCATAAAATCAACATGAATATCTTGTTTGCAGAAAGTAAAAATTTCTTCCTGTTTTGCAGATAGTGTTGATAATGTGGGAAAGTGTTGGCATTCACCAGCATGCAATTTTAATATTCATTGTTTTTTTTACTAGAAAGCTGACCAAGTAATTGGCCATTCTCAATTGGTTTTAATCGTACTGATTGCTCTAATGACATTACGAAGTGACACATGAATTCATGTCATGTCAAATCTGATCCCAAACAGTCTACATCAGTAACGGACAAACAGTCGAAGGTTTAAATATAGATTCTCCCATTGCATCAGTTTTCAAATTTTTAGCGTAATAAGAAAAAGAGATCACCCAATAAATAATCCTTATTAGACCTGCTACCCCAAGCTGCCCATGTACGCTTGAGGCAACATAGTGGCCAGACTAAATGTCTAATTTGGGGATTTTAATGGTAAATTGTCAGGATGGGCAACTTCTGAAAGGAAGTTTTTGAGCCCAATCCGTGATTTTTCAAATTTGAAATCTTACTGGTGTTTCCTATTTATTCTAAGCAAGTTTTTATTTCTTAACAATATATTGAAATAAGAAGTGCAAGCGTAAAATTATTTACTATTCATATATTTATAAAAAATGTTTATTTACTAGAGTATGAATGTGTGTGATATTTTAAAATTTGTAACAGATTAAACTTATCCATCAGGTTAGAAGAACCTAAATGAACTTCAAACAGTTATTCCTTTTATCATGCCTGATTATATGAAAAATATATAAAAGCACTTTATACTTTAGTCAATAATATGTACTTATTACAGATTCAGAATATTAAATAATGTTTTTGAGTTCATAAGTGCTCTAGTTAATGAATGGAATTGTTGGATTTCATTGTTCTGTTTCTTTATGAAAGTTCTTCAGGGCATTCTTTCTTTAACAATGTTGCTTCTGCTTTGAGAAAGTAAATGTATTTTTCCTTGTGTCTCCAAATACATCCTAAATTCATTTTCTTTTAAACAAAGACCTACAACCATGAAAATCCCTAGTCTCGTAATAATTAATCACTTGAAAGCAGTGTTTATGGGCTACAGATGCTCCCGATAGCAGTAATATAACAACAAATAATCTTTATATGATAATTTACTTCATTAATTTAGTCGAGTATGTATTTATGCTCCCACAGAGTTGAACACTTGTGTATGTAATAATGATTTATTAAGTGATAATCTTTGTTTGAATAATTGGTGTATTTTCTTTGGAGGTGTATTCTAAGTTGGGTAACAGTCTTCTACCAATGGTCTCAGCCCATAGTTAATTCCATTCTGTTAACTTGAAACTTCTTAATATGACTGCCATGCTAGATGGGCTTTTGCACCAGCTAATATATATATATTGCGATATTTAGTGTAATGTATAATTATATTTGTTTTTCTAAACGGTCAGTCTTCATATGCAATTTTATATTGAGTGTTTCATTGTAATTATATTGTTTATATTTATAGAAGTCATCAGTGTGGTAATTTAGCCTGAGCTCCCCCAGAGGATGATAATGACCGAGATCTACTAACGAATGTCCAAATCTGTTAGCCAATGTCCAGGATCTCAAAGTATGTTGGGCTTTAAATGAGACTGAATGTACATGTCTGTGAATGTTGGCGTTTTTTTCATTTCTGAACATGGTTGGAAAGTTTGAAACAAAACTAAGCCTGAATGAAAGTCAGTGTACATGTTTTGTTCATTGTACATGACTTGTGTGTGTTCAGTTTTGGGAATGAAAACATTAAAAGTATGTAAAACTTGAGGCAGACTGAGAGTTAGTGAATATGTATAGAATGATACAGTACTGGAAGTTTGAATGTTACAGAAGTAGAAGTGGAATGTTACAAAGATTTTGGGAGACCTTTGTGATTGTTGTCGGAATCTGTTTTCTGGGCCCTTGATGCCAAAAAAGAGATTAACGGCAACACGTCTGCCCGTGAGTGGTCAACACTTCCACCTAAATCAATTTTCTCCAAAATCCATCTTCATTTTTCCTGTAAATTATCGCGTAAGTATCAGTGGACGGATATCTCATTTCTGGCACATGCCTGTATTTTCGAAAATTGAAAAAATTGGTAGTTTTGCTGAATTTATGCTTGAAATTAATGTAATATACACGTATGCCACGAACTATGGACCACGAGAAAAAATAATGGGGAACAGGAATAGATCAAAATATGAAAAATAATTAATATTGAAAATCTCAATATTCGATTTTTACTCTTCTACATTTGTATTCTCAATGCATTGATGTACTTGTATTTTCTTTCAACCAATTCGAATACCTTCATTGAAGTTAGTTCAATTAGATTTTCTCTCCTAAAAATATCCATCAGAGCATCAAGCCGCTGAAATTCTCAGGCAGCAAATGAATTCGTCTTTTGTACCTAGTGTCAAATCCTCCATCGTGGGGTCTTGAACCTAAGGACCACCGGGTCATAGACGCTGCATCGGTATGCGATGTCGTCCTTGTGATATCAAACAATGTTGGTCAGTAGATGCAAATATTTTGACGATAGAGAGAAGCGATGTTCTGGACTTCGATAATTTTCCCTCTTTATATAACGTGTCTCGTTTGCCGCAATGCTTTTTCCATTGTGAAACTAATGACTGGACGCTGTCAGAAAAGTGAAATGTTTTTCAGGCAACAGTCTATTGAAACATTGCAAAGAATTATTTGAAATAGAGATCTAAACATAAACCATGAACTTCAAAAATTGATTTTCTCAAACTTCCAATCGTTAAGTATGTAAATATGTAAATATGTAAATATTCGCATGCACCCTTCATGTGTTTTTCCCCTGTGAAGTGTAATAGGATCCTAATAATAAGGGATGTTTCTAATCTTCTGGATTAGTGGAATCTCTGTTGATGGATGGAGAGGAGTTTGCATGAGATGAAGCCAGCAAAGTCCAGCCACAAAAGAATAAGAGTGCGGACTTAGATTGCATCAGTAAGAGTAGCTTCTCCGACTATTACGGGACCATGGATATGAAGCACGCGCTCACTGGCAAAAAGCCTTTTCAGTGTTTTCGTGAAAGGACGTTTTCTCAAAAGCATTTATCTGCGCACATACGCTTCAACGCCTGTGAAAAGCCTTTTCAGTGTTCAATCTATGGGAAGACATTTACCCTAAAGGACTAATTGCGTAGGCATATGCTCACCCACACGGGAGAGAAACCTTTTTGTTCCATTTGTGAGAAGACTTTCACTGTATGGTGGTTAAATCAACACGTGCGTACCCACGCTGGTGAAAAACCTTTTCACTGTTCCATTTAGGAAATGTTCACTGAAAACAAACTTAAGTAAGCATGCGCACCCGCTCCTAGAAACTGAAGTATTTCGTCCGTGAGTAGATTCTATGAGAATATGTTCATTTAAAAGGTGCACTTGTTTAGCACATGCGCACGCACTCTGGTAATTTATACTTTGCCTTATAATTATAAGTACGTATATACGGAGTATTATATTCGAAGAGATTCGAAGCTCTGCGATTTCGAAAATCATTAGTTTTTGGGGGTACTTAACATGTAGCCTCTGAGACATCGAAATTTTCTGAAAAATAGCTCCAATTTTTTTTCTTTAACTTATAATTGAGGAAAGCGCACGTATAAATGAGATAGGTTCGATTTTCACGGTTAAGTCTGAATTTTCGAAAACTTCAAAAGTTCAATTTTTTTAGGGTCTTCCTATAACACAATTGGAGATGGAGATTATTTTCTTCAAATAAAATTTGTTCTGCATAACTTGGGTCTTTCAATAAAGTCGTTTTTTTCAAACATTTTTGTATTGTTTGTACAATATTGCGTGCAATTTGTTGTTCTGAACCCTAGAAGTGAGTTTTTCTCATCACACAGCAACGAATAGTGGGACATTGAAGGAAAACGCTTACTATAAGCCCGACCGGGAATCGAACACGGGGTTGCGTCATGAAAAGCGAGCACACTGACCAAAGAACTACCCGTGAGGGCAGTGCCGGAACGTTTAACCCCCCCCCCCTCCCGCCTGAAAAAAATTAAAATGTGAAAGTTGTATCGAACTGAAAAGTTATTCATACGTGCTTGCTTCATTCCTGCAATTTTTTATTAACTTTCACTATCTACAATTAGGAGTAATCTAGTTCTAAAATTCAATGATAATATAATATGTATAATTTTATAAAAAATCGTATTGGGTCGCCCCTTATAAGTAATGACTACTATAATTAACTATTTACTGTGATGTTAATGTAAATTGAATGAACATTTTATGTGCCACGACTTATAAAATGACGAAAACGATTTTCCCTCTTTCTAATTTTTTCAATTGGTTTCTCATTCCCTCTCGTGAGTTCCATCATGGAGCCCCGGCCGATCTGCCCATGCCTATCGTCGACAACGCAGCAATGTGTAGTGTCTTCAGGTCGTAAGGTTTTGGGCTATATTTGAAGGGTCACATTTTCTAATCCGATAAACAAATGAGTAATATTCATTATTTTAAAGAAACAAACATACTTTTATATGAAGTTCCAACATTTTTACATTAATAACTTGAAAGATTTTCTAATACAAATAACACAAAATTTGGTCCCAAAAAAGGATTAACATGTTTATTTTAATTAAATTATTACAAATTCTATTAATATCAGAACATTAAAAATAACATTAAATAGCATGCTTGTCAGTGTATTCTGAAGTTGTTTATTACCAATAAAATAGCATAAAAGGAAATGTAGCGGTGTTTTGAGGTACTCCATCGGCGTAGAAACGTCCATGAATAGTCAGCGATCGGAAAATTGCGTGCACAAGTAAATATACAGTATGAATCGCACGCTGGTTGTACGGGCGTCGTAATTTAGGGGGACCTATCGCCGCTTGTTTATAGCGCGATTTTTATTAGAAAGGACCGTTTTGACAGCTAGCGATAGCAGGATTCTGTGGTCGTCGCGTACTTCAGCCCATTTGACTCTACTTCCGTCATTCGTTCGTTTGCAGTTGCTGAACGTGTAAACAGCTTGGACGCTTTCTATTGTGATGTCCTCGTCCGACGAAATTATAGTTTGCCACGAGAAATAATTAAAATGACTGTGCTATTCTGAAAAAAAAATTTTTTTATAAACGTTACATTGAATTTACTTTCTGTGTGATTATTATGTTGTCTTGCATGTCAGACGCGTACTGGCGCACGCGTTTCCTGCTCCTATGAGGTAAAGCGGCTAGCTGTGGTCGAGAAGGTTCCGTGGTTTATTAAATTCGCATTGTGTAGCGACGTGGAGGCGTTAGGAGGCGGGGTGGTCGTGGTGCGTGCGCTTGTGCCTGGCGAGGCGGCCGGCGCACGTGAAGTGCTTGCCGCAGCGCGCGCACGGGTAGGGGCGCTCGCCCGTGTGGCGGCGGCGGTGCGTGACGAGGGTGCTCATGTGGGCGAAGGCGGCGCCGCACGCGTCGCAGCGGTACGGGCGCTCGCCCGTGTGCTTGCGCCGGTGCGTGATGAGGCTGCTCTGGTAGGCGAAGGCGCGCCCGCACACGTCGCACACGTACGGGCGCTCCCCGGTGTGCGTGCGCCTGCAACGTCACCACTGTCATACATATAATGTTAACTGAATTTCGCCACACAGTTTTAACAAACTTTTCAGATCATAAAAAGTTTGTTTTCAGAGCGATGTTTCAGGGGGAATTGATTTTTTCTCATCTTCAGGGTACATATATTAAAAGAGAAAATTACTCTAAATATGGTACAAGAAAATGATTAGAAGTTACAAGGATAAAGCTATTGCAATGTTATTGTAACTAAGATTTGAAGTGCTATTTCTATTAGAATAGTTTTCTTTGATTAATATCATACAAGTGTAATTTATAGAGCATTTATTTTAAATATTGCATCTTGAACACCTTCGTATTTGTATTTTGGGTTGAAAATTATCTTTATGCCATTTTCAAAATGTTTCTCAACACTTCTCGCTTGCCATGCTGCCTGGCCTGGCTTTTAAAACAAAGCCCGTGCGAGGTCACGTGGCTCGTGACGCAAACTGGTGCTGCACCAGGAGGTTGTGTTGTGTGTATAATATATTTCTGTTTCTGCAATAGTGCTAACTCGCGTCAGCCATCTTCAAACTACACATATCAGCTGCTTTGAGGCGCGAACCTGACTTTTTTTTTTTTTTCTGAGTACTTGAGCCATTGCTGGCACACGCCAAACGAGCGTCGCTCGTGTCCTCAGCGCAGCGAAGTCCACCAAATGTAGCTTCACTATGCGCACATTTTGTTGAATCTCCTTTTGCTGGTAGTGAGTTGCTATTTCGTTAGCAATGCATAAAGGTCAAATCTGGAGCAATGCAAATAAGTTTTCTATAACTCGGGAACGAAAATGTCAAATTTCTGCAAATGCCTAACTCACGCTTTTTTTCTTAATAATAATAATAAATTATATTAATTTATAATTCAAAAAATTTTAATTAAATTTTAATCTTTCAATGATTAATAATTAAATGCTGGAAGTCAAGAAAACGTGCGCAGTTGCTGTTGTCGTGTCGTACCTGTGCGTGACGAGGCTGTTCTGGTAGGCGAAGGAGGCGCCGCACGTGTCGCAGCGGAAAGGGCGCTCGCCCGTGTGCATGCGCCGGTGGTCGTTGAGGTGCTGCGTGCGCGCGAACGTGGTCCCGCACAGCTCGCACCCGTACGGCCGCTCGCCCGCCCTCGCCCGCCGGGCGCGCCGCTGCCCGCCCGCCGCTGCGCACGAGACGGCGTCAATTGATGTTCTCATCTCTCTCCGTTAGAGGGCTGCAGTCGGCACCGACCTACACGCCGGCTTGCGGGGGTTTCCCCAGCCGGAATAAGCCCTAAGCGTAATAGTGTACACATACACACATGTGTGTGAGGGTGAGGATAGGCCTAGGATGAGGAACGAAAGATAGCGCGCGGTTAGTGGGCCGTTCGTTACGGTACTGCTCGCTACGGCGTTCGCATGGTGTTGATCACGAAACCACGAAAAACTACCGATCAGAGCAGCTGGCCGCTGGAATTCTCCAATCAGCGGCAGAACACGACCTAGCCGTCCAGCTAAGCAGAATAACTACAAGATTTATTTATTTAAAGAACCTGCACGCGACATACGGCACAGAAATACAATCAGCATATTTCCTTGGCAACTTATGGAAAATTGACATTTTTCCTCACGTGATGCAAAACACATTTGCATTGTAAACGAACTGCTGATTGGACTTTTTGTATTGCTGGTAAAATAGTAACATCCAGCTCTACTCTTACCACTACTAGCGAACGGAAAGCTCAACAAAACTTGCACGTAGTGAAGATTCATTTATGTCCTGAAGCAAAACAAACAATTCATCTCAGCATTTGCCCAATAGATCGCGGACACTGAAGAAAAACCTGGAGATGGGGGTCATTGGCCTAGAAGTTCAAATGGTTATTTGTTACAGGCGTATTAAGTATTTTTTAATTATACAATACACATTTAAGTAATGCATTCATTATTGTTAAAATATATTTTTGGTCTGTAGTGTAATTGAACAGAGATAGATATAAAACAAAATATTTTACTTTTAACTTGTTTATATATAATGTTAGGGGCGGATTATAATGATTTTTTTCGCTTTAGAACAATGCCTTTTAGTATAGACAATTTTGTTAGGTTTATGTTGCATTTTTCGTCGATTTGTACTGTCATTTTTTAACTTCACTTTTAAAGCATTTTTCGCTTATTTCATCTATTATGGTATAATTTTAATGGAACTCGCTAGAAATAATATTTCCGAAATGCTATAACTATTCTCCAAGAATTACTCAGTAGCCTATTAGATTTCTTCGCTCATAAATTGTAACGTCACCTTCTTGAGTATGTCATCTAAGGTTCCTTTGACGCTTATCAGCGCCATCAGTTCATTCAATTTCAGAATAACTATAGACATTTCCTTGTTTAAAAAAAGTTCAAACCAAGAGTTTGCAATTTGAATTTACTTGAGCGAAAGGAAGAAGCATCGAAGGTAACATATCCAACAGCTTGAGTTGTTCATCTGAACTGATTTTGATCAATTTTTACGTCAATTTTCTTGACTTGGGGCATTTCTAAAATGTTTTAATTTTATTTCATTTAATTGTATTGCTCATTTTTGGCGATTTAGGTCATCAAAATACGCCCCCTGGAAAGGTCGATGAAGACTGTTAACTGGGGGGTCAATGACAGAAAACGACCCTGCTTCTGATCGGTGTATTAAAAATCACTATGAAATTGATTACAAAAATGTGAAGAAAGTTGATAATTGATTCCTTACATAAGGGTAGAAATCTAATAATACATTTTAAATTTCCCTTTTCATCTTTAATCGTTAGGACATGAATTCATATAGTCGCTCTACTGCGCAAAAAATGTTAGCCGCACTACAACATATATTATGGCCAGTTGTAAAAGAAGCAACATTTTGTAACTATTGCACCACAAAGATGATTAAAAATTCGGCTACTTAGATGCGGAAGAGTCCGAAATGGAAATTGGAAATCAAAGAATTCGAATCGTCTTTTAGTCATTTATGAGCAATTCGTTGTTTAATGATTATGAAAACTGTATCTGTAAGCGGGTCGATGAAGCAAGCCATTCTTGTAAATGGAATCCCTTGCTTACACTGAATGTTTACGTGGAGCTGTAGTTCAGATGAATTCCAAGGATCCGTCGGCGTGAAGTCTCTCGAAGACAAAGGGAAAATGAATTTAATGGAACGCATTTCAAAAGAGACATCGAATTCAATTTTCAGTAAATAAAAAAACAAAATTTATTAAAGGAACTGATCCAATTTTTGCTTGTTTAAAAATGTGTTGTCTTAATTAAAATGGTTCATATTAGTATTAAATACCTCCCTTAGTCCCTGGTCAAGCATTGAGCGCTTTTCCGGAGTAATTCTCCATTAATACCCCTCTGTATTTCAGTGGGTGCTGTGTTTGTCAAGAGGACCGCGTGGTAGCACCTCCGCAGACGCGCCTCTCACTACACGAGCCCCTGCGACACTACTCTGCGGCCAGAATTATGGACAGTGATGGGATTAAGGCGCTTCACAGGGGTTGGACTAGCCCCGGTGAAGCAGGCAAACTAGTTTTGTTGGAACAAATTTCACATGAGATTGTTCGGGAATCAAACCTGGACCTCCTTGATTAAAGGTAAGGGACGCTCTGAGCCACGAAATACCCATTGTTGCATACATTACTAAAGTTCTTAATTAATTACTAAAGTTCGTAACTTTTTGAACGTAGCAAGAACATATTTTCGATCAAATGAATTTTTTGTTCTCAACAATTAGTCATTCAATTATGTCAAATGTTTTTGGAAATGTTAGCAATTTTTTCAAACGGCTTCTTTAAAAAATACGGATAGTTCTAAACGCACTGAAAAGTATGGCACAAACGTCATTCTTTTAGTTAAAAAATACACTTTTTTGTAGTACCTCATTTTAATTTTTACATTTGGGACGTTACTTTTTTTGGGCTTCGGAGTACAAGCACGTATATTTTTTTATGAAGTTTCTCAAATACTCTATGTTCAGAATATACAGTGGAAAAAAGAGGGGCAGAAAAATGAAAACATGGTTTGGCTTGCTAAGTAAAACTGCTTCCAAAAATTACTGTGACCAACTTGCTAAGGTTAAATATAAGCCTCGACATTCTGCTTCTGACTAACAAAAAATTGCCTTGACGCCTTGCAAGAGCGGAAATGAAACTCAAACCACATGAACTTCGGTCCTGGAATGTTCATTATCTATTCAGTCACATGTTGGAATATTCTGCTACATTTATGACTTAATTTGGTGCATATTGAATGTAAAATGTTCTAGAATCGAATTCACGAGCTTGAGCAAGGAATGGTCTGTGGGGCTTCACACAAGAGAAAATGTCATCTACGCGAGAGGGGAATCTTTTAATTGGTCGAGAATTGACGGACCAATGAAAGGGCTTCTCGCCCGTGTGGAGAAGACTAGATTTCATCTGCTTGGGCGGACAGCCTGAAATTGGGATTCGGGCTATTGATTTCTGCATTGTAATTTGTCGCCTTTGAACTGCCCAGTTATTGCGCTTACCTATTTCGTATTTATTGCGAAAAGAAATATCTGGATTGTGTAAACGTATCATGCTCAGAGCAGTTATACTTCACCCGAGAGAAGAAATTATGTCAGCTACGCAAGCGGGGAACCTTTCCATTGGTCGAAGGTTGACGGACCACTGGAAAGGTTTTTCACCAGCGTGGAAAGGTCTTGATGGCACCAAATTGCGTAGAAAGTATTGGTGATTATAGTGTTGTTTTGGCTGTCCGGTAAGTAGTACCCGTTTATGTATCACTCAATGAGATCGGATTTTTGAAATTGCTTTACACGAGAAACGATATTTGGTCAGTGGAGGACATCGTGCCGTTCATAGTTATTATGTATTTTGTAATAACGGTACTACTTCTTTCTACATCGAGGATTCTTCGAACCAATTTCATGTACTAATATTTTGGCGCTGCATTGAAATGTTTGCTGAAGTTTTCCTGTTGCGTTTATTAAGTGCAGGGCTACTGAACTTAATGCATGGGGCGGAGCACCATGCGCGTCCTGACCACGTGAGTCGCAATACGTGTGTAGCAGATGGTCTTACTGGAAGGTTGTGTCCTTCTCTCCCTCTCCAATTTCCTTGCTCTATATTCCTTGCCTTTTTCACTTTCATCAGGCTCTTCATTGTTTTGCTACACAGGGTGAGTTGATCTTGAGACAACGATATATCTTGAACTGTGTATAATATCAGTTAATAGTGGGGTTATAACAGCTCATACTTTCTCGCATTATTTATAAATTTGTCATTTTCAAACTTTCAGAGTTCAACGAATTCGAGACCGGTGCCATTCATTATTTTAAGCGTCTCGTCTACCCGTGGAAAATATTAAAAAAAATTATTTTAGAAATTGCATAATTTCAAGCTGAAGTTATGTGAAAACTCGTGTTTTAGTGGTTTTTTTTTCTCTTCACCTTCAGGCAGAAATATGTATTTTCAATTTTGTAGTTTTGAACTTTAATTTTGTTCTAACAAATTCCTCTCGTGACTTTTATTTTCCCGCCCTTTCGAAGGTACTTAGTAAGAGAAAGTTATCTAATCATGCGCCGGAAAACGGCGATTTTTCGGCAGACTTATTGCCGGGCCCTCATAACGAAAGAGAGGATAAATCCAGTTCCTAAATTCAATTACCAGCAAAACACCTGTCCGTTTGCGGTCAACGCCTAAACCGAACAGCCAATTTTCTTCAAAACTGGTATTCCCCAATCGACCTGATTGAACTCGATGCTTTGGGAGTTTCAAACGGATATTTAATTTTTGGGAAACTACATGGGGCCTCAGACAGATTTTTAATTTTTTCTCAAAAATTCTCCATTTTTTTTTTTAATTATACTTGTCCTCGGATGTCGTATTGAAAATAGCAAAAGTGCAATTTACGCCCAAAACCTGTGACCTCTTTCAGACAGCTCATTCGCGAGACTTCGTCTCTAAGTAAAACCATGTTATTGCAAAGAAAAATTATGCGTGAAAGTATGTCTTGTTAAATTCGAGAATTAGAAACAAATGAAAAGAACTTTGATAATATTCCAGGAAGAATCCATAATGCATGATAATTCTTTTATATACAATTCTTGTGAGATGCTGAATTTGAGAGTATTTGTATTGATTGCATCAAAGTGAGTCTGCCATTAATAAAGTGGGATCCTTTCTGGAACCATATCGTTCGAACTAATATATCTAATTTGTCATTGTTCACCCGATCCTAGAAAATATTCCTTGCCAATCTAACCCAGAGGGGCCCCGCCCTGCAGGTTTTTCTGGCTCTACTCGGAGTGATCCCATTAAAATCTTTGGTCGTCATCGGAGATTGGCTGAGCAGTGTGTGTCTGGCGCCTAAAACTCCGGCAGTGAGTACGCTACTATACATATATAATGAAATAGATATGTATTCCCCCCCCCCCCCCCCCCACATTGTTATGCAGCTAATAAAAAATTTTAAAAAAGTGTTTTTTTTTTTCTTCTTTCAAATACATCTTACAACCCTAGATATAGATAATATTCTTATAAAAGAAAGATTGTTACTTCTGGGTCAAATTTATTACTTTCCTTCAAAGAGTCTTCTGTAAGAAGTTTTGATCGCTGATTATGGTATTCAAAAATTGAAAGCTAACTCCAATGTAATCAAAGTGGGCTTGTAAAATTATTATTGCTTTTCTGATTTATGTGCTGTGATACAGAGATACTACTAATTTGTGTACTGTGATACACAAATTTATGTGCTACAAATACTGCAACAGTTAAAGTTATTTGGTTCATTTTAAAAAGTAAGAAATGATTGCATCGTAGGTGCTGATCGCACATGAAGGGCACTACCAATGGGCAAGCAGGGACTTTCCAAACAGAGGCATCCTAATACATATTCCCGTCAAAATCTCAATGCTCTTTTTTGCACATTTAAAGATCTTTCCAAAAGCTATGTTTGAAAGCAAGAATCTAATAAAATACAATTTATTTAAATTTCTCTGTAAAACTTCATTTTCATCACTAACTACAATTATTGATCATTAATAGGGTTAGCATTAATTCTTTTATCTTATTTTTCTCTGAGTAAAATTTGCAAGAGTAAAATTTCCATAACTTTCTATATCTTAATAGACTTTTGAATTCACAACAGCCCTGACCGCTGATAATAAAAGTTAAAACAAGTGTTTCTACGTACTTGAGAATTGGTTGGGGTTTTGCTCATCATGTAGAGGGTCTCTTCCTTCATTTGCATCATTTTGTAACACATTAGAGTCACTCTGGAGTTCTTCTCTTTCTTGAACATCCATTTGGACACTTTTTGGAACAAATACAGTAGGCATCGCATCGGTAGCAACACCTTTGCCAGAAGAGACTTCATGGCCAAACTGCAGGTCCGGCTGTTGTGGAGGTGACCCCACTGATGATTCAACATTTCCATGAGATGATGCAGTACAATCTTCAAACAAAAGACCATGATTATTTGAAATTGCACATACTCTTTATGTCTCACTTTAGTGAACATGCTGCACAAAAAAATTAGAATTTGGTAGCAATCTACAAGCAGTTACCATTGTACACGATTTTAAAACAGTGTTTAGGGGCCCTTAAAACTCTATTTTCTGTCCCCAATGTTATGTGTGTGTGTGTGTGTGTGTGGTTGTTTTGTTGTTTTTTTTCTTCCAAGTACAATCAACAAAGAAGAAAACGTGACGTTTTAACCTATATTAAATATTTCAAGGATTTTCTTCTGCATATCCTACTCCATTGCGGGTGATTAGAAACAAGCAGAATCTTTGAACCTAGATTGCATTCAATTGACTACCATATTAATCGTAGGGATCTAAATCTGTTTTTTAATAACATAAAGCAACAGAAGAATTTCACACTTTGTTACATGCCCTATTTATACTTTGTTATAACCACGAGACATTTAGGGGGAATTAAATCCACATACTGCTTAAAAGCAAAACAAAGGACCAACTCGGTTTTACACCATGGATAGCAAACTAAACTTGCATGTGCTACAAGAAGACATACTTTCTCATGTTATTTGTAATGGTAATATAACTGAGTATAAGATGAACTCGTGACAGTGTTTCCAGACAACATAAATATTTGATTCAAACATAGGGTCCAAGTCTGTTTTTTCTAGTCTTTGTCTAATCCTAATCCACCACGTATTCTTACACATATGACCGTTCACAGGACATCAAAAAGAACTTCTGCAATTTTTGATATTTCATAGGGTTTAATACAAATTAGATCTGTAACATTTTTTTAAGGAAACATTGTTGCATTCAAGCAAAAAACATTTGGAGCAAAATGTTAGAAGTGCTAGAGCAAATTAAACTTCAGAAAAAATTTGCAATCTACCTACAATAATATCTTCAATAAATACGAATTTTTAGAATAAGTGTACAAAAATTGAATAAACAGATTGAATTTCATGAACAAAATGTTCAAAAAATTTCGATTTAAGGATATTAAATAATTATCCAGAACCATTTATCAATAAAATGACCAATTCCAGACTCAAAAAATTAAATATGACAATAACAATCAACCATAGAAAACTAATAAAAAATGATGTACCTACTATTTATTCCACAAATTAATAAAATAATTAAAAACACGATTAGATTTAGAATTGATAAACAGCATAATAAATAAAAGTAAGATTATACAAAATGTAAGAAGAATGACTTGCAACATATTGTATATAAAATCACATGTAATGAATGTCATACATAGGTCCAACTATATGAAAATTAAAAACCAGAATAGAACACACACAAAATATAAAAGAATTACCACATAAACAAAGTTCTATAACAATGAATATTGAATTTTAATCGTACATGAATTGTAATGCTAAAATAAAAAAAAAAGTTTCATAAAACATTAGTTTTGCAAACGCTCTATTTAATGCTTGTGAAGCTGATTCTTCTATATGCCTCTGTGATTTGTTCACTTCACTAAACAATTTGTAAAGGATAAATAGAGATAATACATAATTTCCATGGAGCTGGGTGTTCCTCCACTTAAAAAATAACAAATTATTACGAAATTGCCAAAACATTAAAATTAGTGAACTTCGGGCATATTTTGATTACTTTTTAATAATTTATTGATGAACGAGATCAATTGTAATTTGTTAAGTGAAGTTTCATGGAGAATTCCAAACATTAGAACTAGATCGAGGGTGCTACTGATTTTTAAGATTTCCAAAAATAAAACTAACCTTGGTATGAACGAACCAATGAACCATGTTTATTGCAAATGAATATAAACTTAATCTTAAAGTTTTAAGATGTTATCAATTTTTTGAAAATTCAAAGAAACTTATTTTGAATTAATAGTTTATTTTATTCTCTATAGTTTGTGGAATGACGATTTAGATTACGTATTTATAACCCAAAGTCCTACTATTATATTTTATTTCTGGCACAGTACAGCCTGTTAGAAAATATGCGCTCAATTTGGAACGTCTCAGCTCAGTTAGCAGTGCTTCGCACCTTCCCTTTCAATGCGGACTCCTCAGTTTTCGCTTGCTCTTTCTAACGATCTATGTATACCGGAAAACTTCTTGTTACTCAATAATATAACTTTTAATTTTTTCTTTAAAAGAAAAAAGAAAATAAAAGAATGTAGTTGAAGATGCTGCACCCTCCCACCCTGTGGAGTATCAAGAAAAAGTGAGGCATTAATACAAATTTCAAGAGTGAAGCTAAATTTACCACAGAATGCATTGTGCAGATAGCGATACCTTCACTTCTGCACAACACACATGCATGAAACAGCTTTTCTCTACATATCTAAAACAAGGTTCATGTACAGTACAGTTCCTACAGAGTTTATAGTTGGTTTGTGTTAAAATAAAATTTCGTGAAATAGTAGATACAAGCATTATTAGTTTACGTACTTGGGTACTGTTTCAAATCTTGTTCATCAAGTGCAGAAGCAGTTCCTCCATTTACTTCACTAATAAAATTTCCAGAGATGGATTCATCCCTATCAACATTAGGCAATCTTTCATTTCTTTTGTCCGAAAATTCAGCGTTCAAAGGTTCATGCTTCACGGTTATTTCAGTTTCTACAGAAACTTTATCACATCCTGGAGATCTCTGATATTCTTGCACAGATAATCTTTCACTAGATCCTTCAAAGGGATCAGAAGAATTTGTGATCGTAGCATCTGGGTAGCCATCTAAATTAGGAGGTTGAAAATAATTTTCAGGATTGTAGCTAGAATTAATATTTTGAACCTCGTATGTGTCTTGATTACCCTTAAATGTTCCTTGAGGTATACTTCTAGTAGTATTACTGGATACGTTCTTATCCTTCTGAAAGCAGCAAAATCACAGATTTAGAATATCGGCAGCAAAAATTATTAAGTTTACCACTGTTTTACTTACATAACACTTTGTAAAAGTATTTGGGCAATTATTGTGTCTCGTTTCCAAAAATCCAGGATAGAAAACTTCATGTTTCACAGTTGTGTCTGTGTCTACTGACACCTCATCGCATCCCAGAGATCTCTGCTCTAGAAACGGTGCCTTTGCTGATGCTGACGGGGCTTCCTCACATGTGGTACTACATCCTTCAAAAGGAATAGAAGAGTTTGTGTGAACAGTGTCTGGGTAGCCATCCGAAAAGGGTGGACGTAGAGAATAATTTTCAGGGCTGTCCTTGTCGCTAGTGTTAATGGTTTCAACTTCACAGGTGTTTTGATTATCTTCAGCCAAACCACAAGAGATGTTTCCTGAAGGACTTTTGGATTGGTTCTTCTGAAAGAAGCCAAACGTTTTATCTACATTTTTAATGTTAGGATTAAAAAACACTAGAAAAAGGATCATCACTTTACATACGTTATCTTTAGTAAAGGCATTTAGGCCCTTGATCTGTAGGGATTGAGCGAGATTCAGAAAAGCTTTCAGATTTCTTTCTGTAACACGAGTCTCCCCTCGGTACACAAAATCTATTACAGCTTTTAGAGTTGTAAAGGATTCGCCGGAGATAATGATTAATGGATGCTTCTCAGTGTCCTCAGCAAACAGTTTCTGTGAAAACAATACACAAAGAGAAAAGTGAGAAATGACTCCTGTCTCTTTTACTCCTAATGATTCAGAGCACTGTTTCAGTGATGATACTGGTCAGACCCTCTAAGCATCACTATCATCTTTTTTGAAAAATTTTCAAAACTACCTTAAGAACACAACTTCACTTGGATGTTTTCACACTCTTAGGAGTCAGGGACGGAAGGAATATGTATGTAACAGAGTGAATCTAGTGTAAAGTAATGAATATTCAGTGAAACTTAAATTAAGCGACCACTGTTGGTTCCATGATAAAGTAGTCTTTTTAGAGGGGTGCTTGCTTAACTCTTTGACTCTGTTTGGGGTCAGATTTGACCTCGCACATTTTACCCAATAGTTTATTCTTATTTCATGCATGGTACCTGGAATGATTAAGAAAACTATGCGTTATGTTCTTTATTTACTATATTGTACTATAAAAACAGAATATTTCTAGAAAATCATTATAGATAGGTGACCACATTACCAGCATGAGAATGAATGGCTAGAACTCGTAAGAGACAAATACGCCAGATTGTTATTCAGAATCAATAACACAATATTATAAAACTGATATACGCATTTATAGATTTTTTTCTATAGAATTGATTTGGGAGCATTTCTAAGCCCAACAAAAATCAAATTACTTCAAACCAAAGTAACTGAAAAAAAGGAGAAGTTATCAACACATGTAAAACTGCACACATCTAAAAGTAGTTCATGTGAATAATTTTCAGTGTTGTGAAACATTGTTACCTGTGGTAAGAAAAGATCCCTAAGTCTAAGGGTTAACAGGGATTTTTTATTAAATATATCATTACTGCATGTATAAATTACATCAACTAATACTGTGTGGTTATGCTGAAGGCCTATTATTGTATGTTTATGAAAGTGCCTAATTTATTCAAATAAACATTTAAATATGTGCATAAGTTATAAAAACAGAAAGAATTTGACAGACATTTCATTTTGCCTATTTTGATGTAAATGCCTTTTCAGTGATATTAACAATATTTATCCATCCATAATTAAATCCATTAAAAAATTCAAGTTCCTTTCTTAAAACATTAAATAAATGTTAAAATCATGTTCAGTTTTAGTATTCTCTCCCAGCAACGAACTTCCAATTTAATTTGTAAAGACAGTAATTAATTTTAAGTTTTGAGGTATGCTGTTACTTATTTTTATTGACAGTCAAATAAAATTGAAGCTTAGTTTTCACCTACAAGATATGGCACGTTTATTTAGATTTCCCCTTTTCTGGTTGTACACTGTGAAGTTCATCGTGCAGTTAGTCTCCGAGAGAGTTCTCCATTTTCAGGTACACATCATGGTTCAAACATTCCATCAAGAGTATTCCTATGGTAGGAGTAGAAGTAGTGTCAATCTTTGAATAATCATGTAATAAAAAGCATCGAAGTGAAGGTTAACTGATACCTTCCATACTAAGTGATGTTTACTTTCAAATGAAATGTCTCATGAACAGCGGTTAAAGAAGACTGAAGAATAAAAATTAAAAATCTATAAAGTACTCCCAGAAAAAAGTGAAATGTGGAATATGTTGCTCATGGAACAGCAAAATGTAATGAACAAGAACTAAATTTTAGAGGAGAGCTAAAAAGCTTTTACAGTTTCAAGGTACTTTGAACTTAAACTTATTTTATGTTGTTATTTCATACTGTTATTGTTACAATGAATAAAATTTGATATTTTATTTATTCTTTTTCAATGATGTGGTGTACAACTTGTTCCCTGAATACTACAAGCTGATGGAATATAACATTTTGTTTTTATAAAATTATGCAGGAAAATATTATTTTTGAAGTAGGACAGTTTGTAAGAAGGTGTACACCAAGATGATAACACCAGGGCTTGATTTCTGGCAGAATGTGATGGAATGGCACAATCCTTCCATAATCTCTGAGCCTCACAGGCAACTATATGCAGTCACTGTGTTTAAATAAGGAATAGGGTCCCACATCCAGAACAATGGTGCATTCACTGAGGTGGGACCAGGGAATACCACTAGAAAATATGTAAAGGTACAGGCATTTATACCTCAGCACGGAAGGCAAATGTTAGAAGTTCTCTTGAATGATTACCTTTCTATCATACAAATCATATGCTGAGGAATTCTTTCAATTTTTAAATAATGAAATTAAAAACAAAACTTGTGGGAAATAATCATTCTTTATTCATTGAGCTGAATTACAAAATTAGTATATGTTGTAAGCAACAAGATATGCACAGACCTGAATTGCTGAGGTGGCTACTGTGTGTCCAGACTCAGCATCTCAGTGGGAGGGGGCATGGTTGTTTTCCCATTTCTTTTATTTATCATGTATGGGTGATGTCACAGAGGGCCTTGTGAGTCTGCTGACCACAGACCGAGGAGCCCACAAGTATGTGTATAGTGGGAAAGATTAATACGTGTGGGGGACATTGTTGGTACGCAACATGAATAGCCAAAATCAGCATTCCCAAGCTGGAAGAGCCCCCAGAGAAAAATAACAAAAAAGTCAGTGCCCTTCTGTAGCACCACTAGTTTTCTTTATTCTTTTTTATATTACTAAACTAAACTTGCAATAAGCTGAAACAAAAAATTACAATAGCTATGACGGATGTTAGAGAAAGGGCATACACATTATTATGCTGGCCTGACGAACTAGAGGGAGAAGGGAAATGGGTTGGAGTGGGCAATACCCCCTTCCAAGACCCTAGTTTTGAATGAGTGAGGTGTGAGTGGTGAGTGGATGGCCATGTGAGGCAAGGGATACAGCTTGAGACTGGCCCCTGAATTTAGGCAACATATTTTTTTTTTTTTTTAATTAATGCCTAAATAGCTCGTTTGCTTTATTGACTTCATCTGTCAATGACCGTCTCTTTCTGTTACCTAATGACTTTTTATCTATTATTTAAATTTTTTATTTGCAATAAACATTTATTATTTTATTAAAAATATATTTTGAGACACAAATGGACATAAATTTACACAGAATAGTTTATAGTTTTGAATAAAATCAGAAATGACATAGAATCAACAAAGTCCAGAAAGTAGTAGTCACAAGTAGTACTAGTAGTACGAAGGTTTAAAAACAATCAAACACAAAGAGGTTGCAGAATTATTTATTCAACTGATTTTCATTACAGAAGTTTTGCAACATTTCACAGGCCATGTATGCATGCATCCTTAGGCAGAACTTCAATTTATAAGAACAAAGATCACTAGAAATTTTGCTCCAAATTAATCGATTATTAAAATGTTTACACATATAAATTAAATTAATGAAATGGATAAAATTTCAATAGAATTTAACAAACACAACAAAAAGGAAAAGCGTAGAGGAATGGTGGTTGGGGAGAACTATTATTATTATTATTTTAATGTTTGTAGTTTCTGAAAACATTTTTGAATACTTTTTTGGGGTTCAATATCGAGAATACAAATATTGTTGTAGTCTATCCTGTGTTCTAATTGCAACCTATAGTTTGAGATTTAATTTCTGTGGGAGGTCCAAAATGTTAACATGTTCTCGTATCTGTTTCTTCAATTTGCATTTAGTTTGGTGTACATAACTCGTTACTATCCAAAAGTTTTATTTGGTTTACATTTTCAGTCTCCCCCATCTCCCTTTTGTCTTATAAGGTGACCACTCATTTTCTGGAACAAATTTCCCTGATTTTTCCTGATATTCCAGATCATTTTCTTCAGTGATAAGATTTGTAGAGTTCCTCACACTATTAAAAAAAGCCTGATATTAATTTGTCAGCTCTCTGATTTTACTGTGATCACTTACCAACTGCTTCAAAAAACTTACTTTAAAAACTTACTCAACAAATAAAATTAACGGATTAAAATTGAATTGAATTTGCCTTATTTTACGTGGCGAGAAAATAAGATTAATGAACTTAAGAATAATTAATGTAGAAATAATAATTACTAATGATAGTGGTAATAATGTTGATGGTAATGATAATAGTGTGTCCAAAAAATTTGGAAAATTACTTTATCCCTAGTTTCTTTCATTATTTATGATGTTGTTGCCGCTTATTCTTCTTTATCTTTTCCTGTTTATCCCTTGTTTCTTTTACTAATAGGACTCTAAAAATTAAAAATCTTAAGAACCAGATATCACTTTGAAAAATTAGAGATCTTGTTCATTGCATTTCATGTGATTGCAACTTCTCCAATATAGATCAGAATAAAAGGGCACTCTAACAGAGGCTAAAAGAACATCAGAATAATATAAGGGCTGCTGGCACAATTCAATTACCCATCATCAGATTGGAACTGATAAATTTGATTTTGTCCTACCTACTTGTGTTATTGCGAATGAATATAAGCATAATCTTAATGCTTTGACACATAATCAATTTATCAAAGAAGTCAAGGAACTTATTTTCAATGAATTGTACTTCATTATATATTTCTTAGTATTATGTATTTATAATTTTAAATCCTATTATTGTGGTTAATTTTTGTATTAGATTGTGAAATGAGCAGTTGCCTGTAGAAATAAATAAAACAAATTATTACACATAATGTTTTACTCGTCTTTCCACGTCTTTTCCAACTGAGAATGAGGTCCTGCAAAGTTTGATTTTCGGTCCCACCCTCTCTGTTTATATTTAATCAATATGCCCCATTCCATTATGTTCTCTGCAAAAACAGATAAATAGTACAATTTTAGAAGTTTTGAATTGTTTTCTTAATGACAAATTAATAGTAAACGAAGGAAAAATTGTATCAATGCAGTTTTACATTTCATATGGTGACTGAAAGTGCCATTGAATATTAGGAGTATGCAATTGGCTAGGCAACAAAATTACTAGATCTCTCAATTTGGTCAAACCTCAAAAGGAATATCCATGTAATAAATAAATTGAACATCAAATGTAGATCATTATATTTTACATTTTTTCAAATTCAGTCAGCCTTCATGCAGCTTGTTTTCTGGATTTTGCAAAACATAAATTTTTCCATGAGATATGCTATTATATTCTGGGAAGCTTGTCCTATTGTAACAATACTTTTAGATTGAAGAAAAAGGGAGGTATGAATAACAAACATATGCCATTTCATGATTCCTGCAAGCCTCTCTTCATTGATCTATCTATTTATTTAGAAATCTGCAGTTCTTGGCAAAACTGACTTACTTAACGTTGGAACATATTTTCATGCAATACTAATATTTATAATTACAATCACCAGATATCAGTATCAACAGCTCACTATAAGAAATCCACATATACGTTACTTTCATGTTCATTTCTTTACAAACTCTGCCACATGGCATTAAACAATTATAATCAATACACGAGTTTCAGTACAAAGTAATTCTGCTGCATTACTATTTCTAAACAATTAGAGACTACACTGACCTATAATTTTTATTTCAACAGAGATGTACAATTCATTAGTTTGCATTTGTATTGTATTAAAAATATTTAACATGCCTTTAATAAGTAAGTACTTTATTTTCTAGGTCAATAATCACATCTTGATTGGGTTTGGTCCAGTTTCCCTGATCTGCTGAGAAAATTCTGTCCCTTTGATGTGCTTCTAGATGTAAAAGTTGCTTCACTATGCACCCATTTTGTCCAGCTCCCCTTTTGCTAAGTGAAGTAGGAGCAGTGCCTGTGGTATAGGCAATACTAAAAAGGCAAATCTGAGATTATTTACTGACGTAAATAAATGTCTTATAACTCAGCAGCAAAAATGACTAGTTTTCAGATGTTGCTAACCTCACTGCTTCAAACATGTAGATAAAGTTCTAGAGCTAAAAAAAAATGCACAGATTATATATGACTCCCATGTATAGTTTTTACTGTTCTTTGACAAGAATTAATCAAATGGCTATTTTATTATTTCCTCTTTTTTCATGATTAATTTAAACTACATGTTTAGTACCTCTTCTGTCTTGAGCTTTGATTTGGGGTTTGTAATAAAAATTTTTGTTTCATTATTTATTTTATTTTTCTATTTTGATTACTTTTAAAAAATATATGTAAGCATTTTAATATTTCATATCCTTGCTTTCATTTGTTTACAATTGTTTTTTGTACTTGTAAATCAACGTCTCCTCAGGATACATGCACACATGGCATGTGAATGAATGACAAAGGTCTGCTTTGACAATCATTGAATAAATAATACTGCAACCACAGTGAGACTGATTGTTTATAAACTTTTGTGCATTGTACTAAAATATAATATTCTTTAGATTATCTATGGTAAATTTTAAACCACACTGAGAAATCTTTATACATTTCTTTAAATTACTAAGATCAATAAAACTTTGGTTGAAACAACTAAATAAGATGAAGAATACCATATTACAACTTGTGTGCCCAAATTTCATTTCCAAACCGTGTTTTTGTCTGTTTTAAGTAAAATGAGTCGTTGAACTTCCGGGCTCTAGTTATGACTGTATTATCATTCAAAGTGTTACTGCTTGAATAGACAGTAACATTAGAAATGATCCTCACATTTTTGACAAGTGATACTACTGACTGACTCCACTAAATTTAAGAACTCTCACAGTAACAAGTGGTGTGACTAACCACTGCATTCCAAACTGGCACATCTCTTACCATATATCCAAAAACTCCAAAGTATTAAACAAGAAAATACTCAAAATATTCATTCATTAGTATAAAAATTTTTGAAACGTAATAATATTAATTTTCATGAAAATATTTATTTCAGGTGATACACTATTTGATATTTGAAAACTAAGGGGCACTACTTGAATTTTCACTAAACTCTCAACACTTGAGATTAAGGAGCAAATATATTTATTTACCTAAAAGTCCGGAGCCCTAATTATTATTTTTTATTTCAGTGCCATCTGAAGATGTGGATGAATGAATTCCCAAAGCATTGTGGATTTGGGTTGGAGATGTGAATTGTTGACATCTATAATAAATGATTTATTCAAGGTACCAATATAAGTGATTGACTTATTAAACTTACACTTCTTTAACTTACATGAAAGTAAGGACTGCACGCAGATAAAACCAGCCTATGGACTTTTAGGCTTTGACCCTCAGCAGATATAGTGCAATCCACCAAAAAATTCTTCTCAAATAAACTTTTATACACTGTAGCAAGTTCACTGGTGTAGTCTTTCCAACACACAGACAAAACTGATTCAGCCATTTTCAAATAGCACTGAAACAATTTGAAAATCACATTATAATACAGCAATTGGAAAGGAAAAAAAAAAAAAAAAAAAAAAGTAAATGATGTATTGTATTGAAAACCAAATTCGTATTAAATAACATATAGGCCTACTATCTTGACTTATACAAGGCTTGTTCTGTATTTAGGTGACAAATAAATTATTATCCTGCTTGTTGCAGAAGAGCAAAGTTTTCATTCTAATTACAACACAATCCTGCAACAATTTCCTGCATCCCTGTCAAGTGTACCGTTAAGTTTGAACAAGGAGAAGAGATTGAAACTTGAGGCTTTTTACTTATGGCTCACTGTTTCAAAAAGATAGAATTTACTTATGCTGCCTCAAAATGGATAGAACATCCCATAACCAATAGACAAATAAAAAAGGACTGAAGTCGAGAACACAGAATACCTACGACTTAGAGAAGTCGTTTAAACCGATGACACTTGGCGCTTCTCAGGCGAGGGGAAATCCATGGAGGGGGACGACGGGTAATTAGGGGGGTTTTGAAGCAAATCTTTCGGTGGGGAAGGGCGGTGAGCAACATACATAACATGATACTATAATTACCAAGCCGTGGCGCCCTCGGCATGGGTGATTATTTCCACCATGGTTACATTAGTTCACGTGTAAGTACCTTGTCACAGCGCCATACCTATTCTGTCCGTTGAAGGTAAAGTTACGGTTTTATTTTGATTGGGGTAGCTGTCATGCGATTAATCAACTTTCTGTCGAACAATTGCGTTTCTTGCGCACTTCTGATTATTTGTAATCACTGAATGTTTGTGTCACGGTAGTGAGAATAAATGTGGTTCTTCATGCATGCCGAAAGGGGTGTTTGATCACCATTAAATGGATTCAAAACAACGGATTGCTTGTGTCAGGGTTTACGTAGGTATAATTGTCCTATGGGATTGGCCAAGAATGTGTTGGGTCATAGCTTCCAGTGGAAGTGCAGTACGAAACAGCACATTCATATGCGAAAGAGGACGTGGTTTGCGAGAAGCATAATAAATATGAAAGATTCTTGCCTTTCCGTGGAGCGTCTCCAACGGATACGACATATGAAAATATCGCACTTTGGTAAGTTTTATCCATTTATTTCAGAGCGCTTTTCGTAATGTCAGAGGGAGGGCGTGAGGAGATTCCTTCTATACTTGACTTTGTTTTGAAGTGACCGATGACATTAAGTCATTGTTGCACACGCCATATAAAATATTACTTTGCAGCATTGTTTCGCTTCATAAAATGAATATTTTTAGTTAATTCGCGACGTCCTTTCTCAATGGGCCTCGTGACATCAGAAATGCGCTTACTGATCGAGTTGCTATGAAACAAACTGTTATTTGGCGTTATCTGAACATCTGTCAGTACAGTTTGGTAGTTTGCTAGCCTCAATGTAGTTTGAGCGAATTTGGGGTTATTGCTGAGTTAACTTGCAAAATACAGAGCACATCATAGGCCTCACCGCAGAACACTAGGTAGATTTTATTTGAACAAAGAAATAAAAGTACATGAATAATGAAGAAATGAAAGAATGTTACAGAAGTAAATGTGTTGGAAGGTTAGAAAATCTATAGATTTTTTTTTGGGGGGGGGGCTGTATTATCTAAATTTGCAGAATGGGCACATTAATTAAATTGTTTCCTAAAGACATACTGGGAACCAATCTTAATCTTAGGTTCTGGACCAATTAGACTATTAAAAAAGGATACTTACAGCATTTTCAACTTATTAAGATACTACAAATTATAATCAGAACCCCAAGTTGACACCACTATCATCCTTAGCTATCAAATTTTCAAGAACCTAAACCTAACAACCCCCTTACTATTGATGATTTAGACTTATGTAAGGTTACAGACAAATATAACACTTCATAATTCTTTCCTTGTTAACATCTTAACACCCCAATACCATAAAGCAAACTCATTTCATGATCTATACAGAAGAAGAAAAAAATGTCTTAAGAATTTCATAAGGATTTCCACGGACTGCCTGCTCAAATACACATGCAACATCGTATATCCATCTTACACACAATACATCACTTGATTCGAATTAATTATTCTTGTAACCTCTTGGTATATCACTCTCACTACTAGAATGCTTATTTCACAAACATTTATCCTCGCATGAAGGCTCTATGTGACCTGTCCACATTCAGTGCTGTTATCTTATTCATTATAATGAATTATTAATATGGTAATTTGATTTCATTCCATCATTTTTTAAGGTTTAGCTCTGGTCAAAATGTTCTGGTACACTCCATGACATTTAATCTTATAGCTTAGCCTGAATCAGATCCAGCACAAGAGAAATTACTATTTGGAACTATCTGTTGGTCTCCATAAGATTTTTTTATTACAGTTTCATAGCCAAAACTTTTATGTACTAAATTTTTATCAATTTACAAACTTTGTCAATATACATGCCCAGATTTAAATGAATATACTTGTGACTTGTGCTAAAAGAGCCTGTGTTAGTTTCTAAATGACATTGGGTACCAGGTGAACATGTTTTAAAACTAGTTTCACAACAGGCCAATGTCAAGTATAGATATGATTGATTTGACTTTCAATCAACTCACTGACCAACAATCTTTTTGTCATTTTGATGTAAAAAAATTAAGTTATATACACCCATATTAGCCATCTTAATAGCAATATAAGTAATATGAAATACTCATAGATGATTAAATAGATGATCTTATAACTGCCAATAACATCACTATCAAAACAGAAAACTGTCCATTTTGTAAAATTGTATACAATTTTTTCATACACAAGACTTGTATAAGTAAACAATTCTTTAACATGAGATGTGCTAAACTTGAGCATGATAAAAAAAGAAGAAAAGAACACTACTAAAGAAGTTGATATCCCTAGGACTTTTACAACTTGCCAGAAGTCATTGTCGCTTTTAGAAGATTTATTAAAATTTAGAATTTTAGAAATCATACCCATTTAAGAACTTTGGAAGTAACAAAATCATTTTAGTGAACAATGGTTCCTAAGCATTTAAAACAGGAATGTTATAATGAATGAATATTTGTGTTGAAGTTCACTTCCATGTCACTGAACTGATAATAACAGCTGTACCATAAACCTTAAAATCAATTCTCTACCTGGGAGCTCTTTTGAGGCCTCGGAACCATTCGCAAAACATATGAATAAAAATTAAATGATTTGATTGGCACAATAAAAAATACTTTAATGCGATTTAGATGCAGAAAAGAAAAAAATTACCAATGCATACCTTGTGTTCTTTTCACTTTATTATATCCCACTTGAGAAACTGCTTCATTCCACAACTCAATATAAGCCAAAAGCAAAAGCCCGTAGCAGGTAGCAAACTACGAGTTAAATCTTGCGACTTGAGTATGCACAGTGCTGCGCTCGAACGGGTGGCGACATTACTAAAGCGTACTATGATGGGGGAAATAAATAGACCCTATCCACTAATCAGGTACATTGAATTGAATTTGCCTTATTTTACGTGGCGAGACTCGGGCCATCAGACCCGCTCTTCTGTCTGACAACGCAAATTTCGCTACGCTCCTTTCATCAACTAAAAGAGAAAGGAGGTATTTCTTGGGCGAGAAACAGGCGAGTTGAATTTAACTCAGCGGCGTCATTTAGGTTTGAGGATCTTTTACATGCAAGTAAATCTACTAACATGGGACAGCGGGCTTTACATCCCCTCCGAAGGAAGGCGTACGAAGGATTTTCTCGCCCTTAAAAATCCACGGCTTCGATAGGATTTGAACCCGTGAACTTGGGTCCGGTACGCTAACCGTTACACCATCGCCGCCGCAAATATGTTGTGCGGTATTTTTTAATGTACCGACCTTTTAGAGTACTTACAGTTAATTTAAGGAATCCGGAGGAAATTCACAATACCCTGTCATGTTACAAGTGACCTAGGATAGGACACTTGTAACATAACTTATAATACAATAAAAGTCTCGGTTTTATTACAATCAAGAAAACTTTATTATTTACCTTAAACCGATGAAATATATTAAAATATATATTTTTTAACTATGGAATGGATGCCCAATATGCAGGGGATTCAGTGCTTATTGACATTTCTGCATACTGAGGACAAGGCCCAATTAATTGTTTAAGACGTCACCAGATTTCTTATGCGTTACAATGCAGGGTTAAAGTGGAGATTGAAAAATTGTTCAAGGAAGGTTTGTTGGAACCAGGGTAAACAGTGCCACAACTGTGGTTCCAGGTCCGAAACCCACAGATGTGAGCATCTTTGTAGTCTACTAAGGAACGATGATTAAAGTAATCAAGATCGAAGTATACCCTCTACAGAGTATTACTGAAGCGCTGACAACTTTGGAAGGACGGAAGCTGTTCACAAAAATAGATTTGATAGGGCTCTCACATATCCGCGGAAAGAACTTGTTGTAGTATATTCCAGGAGTTGTGTATCTCAACAATATATAAACTGGCGGGGGAAAAGGAGAAAACTGGTAGAGGTAGCAGTTTTCTTACATCTGCAGAGGAGTGCCCTCGGGTAAAACGGGG